>QEPC01002054.1:2320034-2371123 GCA_003113815.1 Sphenodon punctatus | reverse complement strand
TAACCACCCTTTAACCACCCTTGGTGGTCATTTATGCATGTTTCAGGGCTGCATAGGGCACCAATACAGCCCTGCAACATGCATAAATAACCACCAAGGGTGGTTAAAGGGTGGTTAACGTCATGTCTGTTTTCACCCACAGCCCGGGGCAATCCTGAGCCAACGTGGTGGCGCCTGCACAAACATGCAGGTGCGGCTCAGGCCAAAGTGTGACAGAGCAGACCAAAGCAACCTGCCATCATGTTTGTTAACACCCATAGGACAGGATGTTTTATTTAAAGAGCTGTGGCTCAACACTCCAAGGACATTGAACAATCATATCTCACATCTTCCTGGGGTCTTACATCATTTACTGTTGTCCCCTGAGAAATTCTTCAAAACCAAGTCCCATTTTTACCCAGTAGGTAAATCATGGTGGGGCTGGTTTTGTGCTGAAAGTAACAGAACATGTTGCTATTAGCTTCACGGGGTTAATTTCTGGCCTTCAAAGCTAATATTCTCAAAGATAACTAAGGGAATCCACATTGGGCTTACACAGATTTGAACAGCCTAAATAATTTTTACTCAGAGTTATAGAGTGGATTGACATAAACTACCAGATTTCTTTAAAGAAAAGTCTGCATTCCATAAACAAAAACGATCATAATTTTTCTCTAAAGTGCAGCTAATCAACCAAGTAAGAAGTTGAAAAATCTGGAGTTACTAGACAAAGGGGTTCTTCCTGCTCTCATTGACATCAATGGGATATTTTTAAAAAGCATCAAAAGGAGGACTGGGCACCAATAACTGAAAAACTGGACATTAATGTGTATTTACCTGGCCTCCATTGCTTTTCATCTTGGGTGTTCTGAGTGCCAAGTGGATGGCAAACACTACTATTTGGTGATTTAGTGGCATTTCATGGCCATTTTGCCTTCACTTGACACAGGTAACTGCACAAGTTACTAATCAATGGGGTGTCTGGGTCACATGTTTTTTGTTGAACAGTAAGGGAACTCAGAAAAGCCAAACCACAAAAGAGGAAGTACTGTCTACATGTGGATGTTAGAAACATTTAAACTAAAGTTAGTTTCCTTTTACTACCCGCTATCATATTTGGTCTACAGAGTTATTGCTGTATAAGTAGGTTCAGAGTAGCACATCAACCATGGAAATGATTGTTATCTTGTTGTCTCATCTTCCACATTTTTGTAGGGATGATCTCTGCAGTTCTTAGCACTGAATTTGCAGATGAGTGCAGTTCCCTTCCCAATACAAGGAGCTTAAACCTGATCAGTTGCCCATGGAACTATAGTAACAGAAGAGAATGTTAGGTATGATAATAGTCTCCTACTTAACCTAATTGATGTTTCTTTTGTTGAGTAATTTTCATTTGGGTTTACATTGTTTACTAAATTGCTCAAATTCATAGCCTCAAACTGCAGATATTTTGCACTGTGAAAAAAGCAATAATTTGCTTTCTGCCTGCTTTCAGTGGGATTAATGAAAGATTACAGACAAAGCAAGAGAAAGAATATTTTTAGAAGTCCAATAAAAATCAGAATGCCAATTTTGATCAACAGCTACATTAAAGAATACTTTGGCTCCAGTATAGGAAATATTCATGTATATAAAACATAGTTGTAACTACTTTATTATGGAACTCTGGACTATAATTTATTAATAATGTTGAAGTCTGGGCTGTTATTTATGCAGTGACAAGGCCACCACTCCTTCACTTCTTTAGCTCTTTCTGTCATAGAGTTATAGAGTCAAAGAACTGGAAGGGACCTCAAGGGTCATCTAATCCAGAGCCTGATTGGAAAGAAGGATTGGTCAAAACAAGGGTTTCCTTACCTAAACTGGAAGGGAAAGTTGTGATTTAGCATTGCCCATCAAAATAGGAAGTCACAAAATTGCCATTTAGGTTTGGAAAAGGAAGTTTAAAAAAAGTATTTCTAGTCAAAGTGTAATGTTCTGTCATGCAATTTCCCCCCCTTCATGGCAGGTTTCATCAGAATTTCTGCCCCCGCCCCCCACCAGCTAGCTCTGTCCAAAACCCAGTGAAGTGAAATAGCTGAATGGCTCCAGCTAACTTAATTGGGTTCTGGATAAGACTCTTCTTTGATAACCAGATTTAGAGTTAAAGTAATTGCTGAACCTGCCATTGCTCTATAATGGAATCATAGTCATTGATAAAACTGCACTGCTCAGTTTGTTTAAATGTACTCATAATTCAACTGTTTCCTTCATTGGGGCAGGGAATACAGACAGGTGCAGAGTGAGTATCATTAATATAATGATTTGAATTTTCCAACCATGAGTGCTTCAGTCTGTTTAGAGCTCCATGGACAGAGCTAAAGAGGAAGTTGTGATGTTGGGTGTTAACAAATGAGACAATAGTCCCCAATAGCCCGCACCAGGTGTGTGTTCACCTGCCCATGGTTGCCAGATTTTCACCAGCAGCCCCCACACACCCGCCCCACAGTCCTCACGGCGTAGTCTGGAGAATCCTTTCACCCGCCATGCGGGCGAATGCAGACTGATGTGGGATAATGTGGGGCTACCCTTGGTGATGGTCTGGAGGCTGTAGCTGGTGCAGGACGCCTTACGGGGTCGGGTCGCCAGGAGCACATTACACTAGTGCTCCGCTCTCTGCACTGGCTGCCTATCTTCTTCTGGGCCTGATTCAAAGTGTTGGTTCTCACCTTTAAAGCCTTACACGGCCTCGGCCCGACCTATCTGCAGGACCACCTCGCTCCCCGGGTCCTAGTTTGGCCTCTCTAGTCCACTGGGGGCGCCTTCTTGGAGGTTCCCCGAGTAAATTGGGTGGCCACTATGGAGAGGGCGTTCTCAGTGGCCGCACCTCAGCTGTGGAACTCCCTCCCGGAGGAGGCTCGCCTGACCCCAGACCTGCTGACTTTTCATCAGGTTTGTAAAACCTGGCTGTTCCACCAGGCATTTGGTGGAGGGGACAGGTGAGGGGGGGATGGGATGGGGGGGATGGGATGATGGGGGGATTATATATTATGTAATATTTTAATTGAATTATTACTGCTATTTTGTTTTTATTTGTTGTAAGTCGTCCCGAGCCGCCTGTGGTCAGAGAGGGTGGAGTATAAGAATTTTAAATAAATAAATTAAATTCAATTAATTTAATTCCTTTCCTCCTTCCCTCCCACCTCCCTCGAGGAAATCTCCTCCCTTCTTCCAACCCCTCCACCTGCCCTCTTGACCCAACCCCCCCGCCTCCTCACCTCCATTGCTCCCACTGTCCCCCCNCTCCACTGGCTCCTTCCCCTCTGTCTTCAAGCATGCCACTGTCTCTCCCATCCTTATCTCCATCCAAAACTCCGCTGCTAGGGTCGTCCACCCGGCCCGTCATTTCGACCATGTGCAGCATCTCCTCTCCCCCTTACCTCTCAGCCCTTATCTCCTTACACACTCCAGCACACACTCTCCGCTCCTCCTCTGCCCCCTCCCTCACTCTCCCTCATCTCCCCTGCTCCCCTAACCGCCTTCGTCCCTTCTCCCTCACTGCCCCCCATGCCTGGAACTCCCTCCCTGCCCACATCTGCCTTGCCCCCTCCCTCTGCTCCTTCAGATCCCTCCTCAAAACCCACCTCTTCCTCACCGCCTTTCCTGATGCTTGCTAGAACTTTCCTCTCAACATTTACTGTCTGCCCTCCCCCTGACTCCTCCCTAACTGCAACCAAGTCAAGCACGTGCACCTGAGACTTCGCATCTGCTTGAATGTTTTATCCCTTGTCTCTCCCTATGTCCCCTCTCCTTGTCTCCCCCCTCCGAGTCTTTTAGATTGTAAGCTGTAGGCAGGGACTGCATCCATCTCATTGTTCTGTAAATTGCCAGGTACACAGCTGGCGGTATACAAATGCTTATACTAATAATGATAATAATAATAATAATAATAATAATAAATTAAATGTGTACTCATGTGGTTGCCTCCTGTCTATTAGGGTGTGTGCAGCCTCTGTGCACGTGCCTATCTGCCAGGACCATAGAGTCCCAGGCAATGTGCCTAGAGTGGTCCACTGGTGTTTTGACTGTTTACTTTTGCTTTTGGAGTGTTCCAAAAAGAAGAAAGAAAGAAAGGAAGAAAGGAAGGAAGAAAGAAAGGAAGAAAGGACACATCAGGGGTGGCTTCCTGTACCCAGAGTTTACTGCAGCTTTGAGTCATGGGTGCGTGGAACGCAGCACTTGCTCATGTATTAGGTTCATCTGCTAAACCATATGAATGGGGGCTGCACAGACCGAACCCAGACTCCAGTGGGTTATTGTCTCATTTGTTAACACCCATAGCGATTCTCAAGTGGAAAATACACTATAGCTAAAGTCAAGAGTATGAAGATCTGAACCAAAATAAATCCACAATATTTTTCCCAACCTGAAATACACACAAAGGCCCTTCCCAGTGTGCAAGCTGTGTACCGTGTCATCACTGTTGTTAATGCCATGAAAAGACCAGAAATTTCACAGAAGAATACCCCATGGTGAAGGAAGAAGATGCACAAGCTTTTGCTTCTCATTTAACCAGGGAGCGCTGCTACAAATTTAGCATTCGACTCATATCCAGGCCCAATTCAAGGTGTTGGTGATGACCTTTAAAGCCTTAAAAGGCTTGGGCCCCGCATCTGTGGGACCCCCTCACCCTCCAGGTCCTGGAACGGCCCCTGTGGTCAGCTGGGGGTGCCCTCCTCGGGGTTCCTTGGGTTTCCCAGGTGTCTACTATGAGGAGGGCATTCTCTGTGGCTGCGCCGCGGCTGTGGAACTCCCTCCCATTGGAGATCCACTTGGCTGCCGACCTCCCCTCTTTCTGCGGACAATGTAAGACCTGACTGTTCTGCCGGGTCTTTCCTGAGGGAGATGGGGTGGGTGGGGTGGGTAGGGTGGTGGTGGTGTTTTACATTGTTTTAATTGAAATTATTATGGTTTATTTTAATGTTTTAATGTTTTGAAATGTTTTAATATATTGTGAGCCACCCCGAGATGCCTGAGGCAGGAGGGGGCACATATAAATTGTAAAAATAAATAAATAAATAAATAAATATCCCAGGGCTTCCTCTCTTCAGAACTGTGTAATCTTGGTGGCTATTTGTGATGCAATTTCACCTGCCATTTGTAGCATGTACTTTACTCTAGTTTAAGGAAAAGGGAGTGGGAACTAGCAACCAACATGGATTTGTTAAGAACAAATCATGCCAGACCAATCTAGTTTCCTTTTTTGACTGGATTACTAAGTTAACAAGGTAGACATAATATATCAACTTCAGCAAGGCTTTTGAGATGGCTCCACATGACATACTCATAAAAAAGACGGTAAAGTTTGGGCTGGATGGGATTACTGTTAGGCGGCTTTGCAACTGGCTGAAAAGCCGCACTCAGTGAGTAATAATTAATGGAATGGCATCAAATTTGGAGGAGGTATCAAATGGTGTCCTGCAGGGATTGATCCTGGACTAGCCCTCTTCAACATCTCCATTAGGGATGAACTTTAGTGTTTACTTCTGTTTAGTATTTACTTCTGTTTCATTTTTGTTTACTTTAGTATTTGTTCTGTTTCATTTCTGTTTTGTTTTCTATTGAAGTCAGTGGGAGCCTTTTCCCACAGAAGGCAATGGAAAAAGATCCATGGGGTTTCTAAAACTAGTAAAGTGACTGTCTACTAAAATCAAGTGTAGTGTACTTGCCTGGCACTAGTTTGGGAGGGTGGTGTGATGGCACTAGGTTTGTGGGGGGAAAGCCAGGGGCTGAGGGCTTTTAGTGAGTGGGGGGTGCTTTGCTTCTTTATGGCAATTGGCTCTCTAATCCTCTCTGCCTGCCTCCCCCTACCCCACCGCTTCCTTGTCTCACCTGCACTGAATCCTGACATCAGCTTTGCTTTCTGCTTGTCCCCAGCCACCCTCCTCACCTTCCGCTGTGGACAAGCAGAAAGCAAAGTTGATCTCAGAACACAGTGCAGGTGAGACGAGGCAGCTGCGGGGTGGTTGGTGGGCCTGAGACTAGTCAGGAAGGACTGCCAGTAACCCAGGCTGGAGAGCTATGTTGGGAGACATGTGTGCCATGTGGGGCAAGCCAAAAATGTGCATGGCAATGGGTGCCCATCCATCCCCTGCCAGTATGAACTGGGGCGGCAGTTCAAGCAGACAGGTTCCCTGTTCAGAGGCACTGTGGGAGGAGGACACAGCCTTTGCAAGTCACAGGAACTGGCTGCAAGCGCTGGGGAGCCCCGTTCCCAAACACTAAGCTCAGGACATATCAATTTCCGTGGCCAGCCTGGTGCACTTCCCCCTCCTCCATTGTCTGTGACAGGGGAGTGCATGACAGCTGCTGCAATAGCCATGTTGGGAGCCACCTGTTAGAATCCGCAGTTGTACCATTCTGCAGCCACGGACCGTCCCCCACACCAGACTCACTTGTTTAAAAACACCTCAAGACATGTGAAGTAGCGATGCGGCTTTATTCGGCGCTGGTGAGACCTCATGTGGGGCATTGTGTCCAGTTTGGGGCACCACACCTCAGGAAGGATGTAGGCAGAAGAAGATTCAGAGGCAAGCAACCAAGTTGATCAAGGGCCTGGACAAGGCATATGAGGAAAGGCTGGAAGGACTAAGGAGGACATTATAGCAGTTTTCAAATTTCTAAACAGATGCCACAAAGAAGATAGTGACCATTTGTTTACCACTGTCACAGAAGGCAGAACAAGGGGGAATGTGCGTAAATTGCAGCAATGAAGATTTCAGCTAAATATTAGGAAAAACTTCTTAATTGTGAGAACTGTTGGGGAATGGAATAAGCTGCCCAGGGAGAAAAGAATACTATGGGTATTTACAAATGTGATGGGCCAGCTGTTCGCCCCACCTGGGGGTGCAGAGGGCTTCCCCTGGCTGGGTGCACTCCAGCCACAGGAACAAACGTCCCCGCGGCCTGACCCAGCCGGAGGGAGGTACGGGGAGCAACATGTGGCTGCTCAGCCACGCCCCTGTGCTCCTGGTGTCCCCCTGCTATGACGGGCAGCCATAGCAACCCCCAATGCCGGGAGGAACCGTGGCTGGGAACAAATGTTCCCTCTTGGTTCCACCTGCTTGGGCCAGCTGGGCCACGGCTGGGTGTGGACTGTGGGCCTGCTTTGTTCCAGACCCATATTTTCAGCCCAGCCGCCACCCTGGGCAGGGTTTGTTCTGGGCCCACATCTGGTGGGCCTGGATCAAACTTTCAGGCATCACACTGGCCCAGTCGGGCCGAACCGGGTCAGCATGATGTCTGTTAACGCCCTAAAGAGGACATGATAGCAGTTTTCAACTATCTGAAAGGATGCCACAAAGAAGATGGTGAAAATTTCCTACCTTGGAAGTTTTAGACAGAGATATCCTACCATGGAGCAGGGGGCTGGAATAGATGACTCTTGAGGTACCTTCCAACCATAAAATTCTATGATTCTATGAATAAATGTGAAGTGTCTGAGATCACAAAATACAACCTTAGAGAGCAAAAATGTAATGGGACAGTCTTTGTGCTAAATTAAATGCACTTGTTTCTTCTCTTTACAGTGATCTATCTCATCCTCTCCACAGCACCAAAGAGAAGGGAAAGGATAGCAAATGCCCTTCAAATGGAGAGGAACAGAATCTTCAACCTTCCCTCTGCCCCAAGATGGTAGAACGTATTCTGTGTGAAGACCATGTATATGGGACTCCATGGGATTTTGCAGCCAGCAAGAGAAAGGGTAGAGGTGGCAAGTATTTGCTCGAAGAGTCTTGAAGAAGAAATGCCTTCTGGTAAACTATGTCGGACAAAGCCCATTAGGATTTAATATTGCCCATATAGGAGTTATTGTGGAGACATATAACTTTTGCCCAGTGGGCTGCAGCCTCCTGAAAAAGGTCTGACAAGCTTGGGTGGGTGTGAAATCATTTTTCAGGTGGCTGTGGCATACTTCATCTAGTGAAAGGATTTGAGAAGAACTCCGGCTGTTTTTAAATAAGATGCAACCATGCATGGCCACCCATCAAGCAAATGTCCATCTGAAGATGGTGTGGGGGGGAATATGCTCCTGTGCCCCATGCAGCACCCACTCATGGGTCAGGAGAAAAAGCCAGAGTGTCCATGCAGGGGAAGGCATAGCAGTGTGTTGGGACAAGTGCCCATGCATCCCTGGCCTGTTTGAACTGGGGTCTGCGGCCCCGCTGCCTCCCAGTCCCACTAGTCCCAGCCTTACCAGAAGTTCTTAAAGGGGTAATGGCTGCCCATCTAAGTTGCTTCGGAGGTCGGCTGGTGGAGCCACAAGTGTGCGGAGGTTGCCTGCAAGGTTGTGGTGGCCACCTGTTAGAACCTCTCCCTACTCACTCCACATGTGTGTGCACTCTGTTGTTTTAGCACTCAGGGAACATGGACCGCCCTTCCAGCCTTGCTCATTTAAAAACAGTCTCTGTGAAATTCTCCTTGTGAAGGTTTATATTCCTGATCTCCTTCCCACCCCCTGCAAGTTTTCTGCTTAAGGAAGTTAACTAGGAGTGTGTATTTTGTAAATTTTCTCTGAATTCTGTGAGCAGACAATCCACATTCCACAAACAGAATGCAAATTAACTGAATTGTGGAGATTATGCAAACTTTGAATGCAAATTAATTTTCCAGCATATCATTCCATCTGAAAAACAACAAAATACCACACAGACCTCTCAATGGGTGTATGAAGTATTTTGTGGGATTTATTTTCCATGGGTGAGGGATACCCCCCTTTGGCAGCTGTGGCAGGTTGTCCCAGCAGCCCATACCTCTGGAATATATGCCAGCAGCTCTCAGTGGGTGTTTTTACACTCCATTTTTCCTGCATGTTTGCTGTTACATCCTGAACTTTCTGTGTGTCTAAATCACTCACCCAGATCTTAAACATCTGGCTCTTTGAACTTCTGTGTAGAACTTCTCCCAGAACATTTGTGTGTAAAAACTTCTCCTGGTAAAGTGCTTTGTTCCAGGCAGCTGTGGTCACTTGGTTTCCATGGCAGCCTGTCACGTCTACAGCTGCGGCTACTTTAGGCTGCCTCAGGGCAGTGTTTGTGTGAAAAATGTGTCTGGAACTTACTTGTAAACCCAGAAGGTTGAAAAATGCGGACCTTTAAGATGTGGGTAAAAATGCCCAGTGTCAGCATTCTACCAGCTACTTTAGCCACCCTGAACCTTAAGGGAAGGGTGGGATAGGAATGTAAATATCTCACAGTGCTTCCAACACAGGCTGTAATTCTGTGCGCTGCCATAGGTTATTTCTGTTGGAATTTGATGAAGTGCCAAATTCTGCAAAAACTATTACTACTGCAGCAGTGCAGAATTCACAGGGTTCTATTTACATAAGCCATAAGAATAACTACGGAACAGATCCAGTTAGCAAGAGAGGTTGTTGTCAGGTCCCCTGGGAACTTTTCAGAAAAGGTTAAATATCTGCCAGAGATGAGCTGGGTATAATTGTAGTTTATTGCAGGGTGTTGGGTCTAGAATGATGAACCATCAAGGATCTTTCCAAGCTCTATAATTCTGTTTAAATAAAACTAATGCATATTTTGAAAAGAATTACCATTACTTCAAGATGTTGTACAGATCAGATTAATATCTTTCCACCAATAATCAACATTTGATGTGCATGCTAGTTTTACTGTGGTTCCAACATTGAACCACACCTTCTTATTTGGTGAAGAAGAAGCTCATAAGAAGAAGCCCATTATTAATTATTATTATTATTATTATTTATTATAAACATTTATATAGCACCAGTAGTGCGACCTGGTGCTGTACGGAACATAGAAATAGACGCGGTCCATACCTTCTTCTTTGTTTTGCCTCCGGTTAGTCTCATGCATTTTGTGTGGGTGACTATAATCTGACTGGAGCAATTGGGCCAAGGAACATCAGGCAGTAAAATAAAGTCTTGATGACATATTTCAGCTCATGTGGACTATGGGTTATCTGATTGTCAAGGTCACTGCTATACTCTGGGAAAGTTTTAAAGAATCTGCTCCTGTTTCAGACTTAAAGGGACAAGGCAAGTATTGCAAGCCTCAAAATCCGCTTGCTTTTTGTTAAGTGTGGGTGTGTATGTTTGTGCATATCTGTCTCTTTACAAAATCTTATTAGGAATGTATCTAAGCATTCTTTTAGTGTAATTTCAGTGGGTTTAAATATTCTTCTGCAATGGTGTAAAGCAAAACAGACTGGCACTAAGAGTTCATGAGAACTAGGGAATAAATTCTACAAAGGGGAGAGGCTAAAAAGATTTAGTTTCAGCCAAATCATCATCTTAGAAAGAAGATGACTGAGGGAAGATATGATAGATTTTTATAAAATCAGGAATGGTGTAGAAGAAGTGAATACAGAAATGCTTATTCATCATTTCTCATAATGCTAGAATTAGAGGAGATGAGAGGAATTTACCAGACCGCAGGTTTAAAACTAGGATTTTAAAATTTATTTAAACAAAATATTTTTTACACAGTGTGCAATCGAACTGTGGAACTCATTGAAACTCATGTTGTAAAGGCCAAAAGCATAACTGGGATTAAAAAAAAAAGATTAGATACATTATTGGAGGTTAATGGCTATTACTGTTACTAGCCAAGATGGCCATGGGATACAGCCTCCAACTACTGGGAGAGGAATGGAATGGGAAGGGATAGGTAGCGCTTTATAAATCCTGTTTTCTACACTTCTTCTGAGGCACACAGTGGGAGAAAGCAAATGAGATATTAGCCCGCATTAGTCCAGAAATCACCTGCTCATCTGGTAGGTTGCCACCAGATGTTCACACGCTATGGCCTAAGGGCGGGCGGCTAACTGCTACGGGACGTGTAGCCTGGCAGCAGTTGGTGACGCAGCCTGGGTGAAGGCCTGGGCTAAATTGGGCTAACAGTCTCCCCTCCCGTGTATTCAGGCCCTGCACATGAAGTGAGGTTGAAATATCAGACCCAGATGAACGGGGGGGCAAGCAGAGCACCTTCAATCAGCTGTTTGACGTGTGCACCCGGACCAGGTGAGGGCATGCCTCCAGGCCTCCCCATCAACTGTTTTGCAGCTGCTCTTGCCCGGGGCCCAATCCTGCTGTGTGGTGGGGGTCCAGCCATCCTGTCCCATAGGAACGGCTCCCCAGTCAACCTGTGTCGTGAGGGACTTGTGTCGACAGCCCTCACACCTGGATTACCAAGGGGGCTGGTCATGTGAACTGTCCTCCCGCTGATCTGAGGAGTGGCGGCTCCTCATTTGTTTTCAGTGTCTGATCACTGCTGGAGACATGATACTTGGCTACATGGTCTATGGGTTTGACCTTGCATTATAGTTCTGATGTTTTGTCTTCTGAGTATTATGCAGCCACTTTCACATGGTGAAATGAGGTAAGTCTAGAAAATAAGCAAAGAAGGAACATAGTGAAAAATCAGTTGTATCTCAATGTCTTTTTTTTTTTTTCTTTCAATTTTTGTAATCTGAAAATTTACAGTTTACAGATTTCCTCCGGTTTTGTAAAGTGTGTGTGTAGAAGTGACAAAAAGATTTTAGATACTACTTTTAAACTGAAAATAAAGGAATGTGGAGGTAAAGCTAGCTGTTAACCTTGTGGCTAGTTATTGAGCAGAGGAGCTTTCCACTATAATTTAAATCAGGGGTGGGAAACCTCAGGCCCAGGGGCCAAATGTGGCCCTTGGCAAGTTTTTATGTGGCCCCTTTCCAGTGCCTGGATCTGGCTCCTGGATCCAGTCTCTACCCCCAAACACTGAAAAACTGAGCTCAGGATAAGGGAGCAGAGAGGAGGGCATGCACACAAGGGTAGGGGATAGATCCACGGCACAGATCCATCATCTGGGCACTCCTTTTCTTGAATACACCTCTTAAGCACCCCCGCCCCCAGCCTCTACGTGGCCTTTGGCGCTTGTACTAATATTCAGTGTGACCTCCGGGACAGAAAAAGTTCCCCACCCCTGATTTAAATCAATGCTTTTTACATTCATGTTGTAATTACAAGTATCTTCGTGTGCCCCATATTTGGGGGGCTGTTGAGGGCCTGTGCTATCCCACAGCCTGCACTGGCCTGGATCTGACCCTGGTATATATTTTATTTAGTTATTTATTTAAATTTGTATCCAGCCCCTCCCCATTCCCTGGGGCTCAGGGTGACAACATAAAACTATATATAAAAGTGGGACACTGCCTAAAAAGTTTGAAAACCACAGATGTCCATCATCTAGGTGTTGTATATGTTTCCTGCATTTCACACTACACCTATAACATAGACATGGAATATTATTGTACGTCTTTGTTCCCCCCTCCGCCCCCCACATATGTAGTCATCAAAGGCAGCCAGTGTGACCCCATTTTGAGACTTAAATATCATCTGTCAATCTTGTTCATACAACAAGGGCCCTCAGGGAGGCGTTCTCAGTTGCTGTCCCAGTATTGTGGAACTCCCTTCCCCCCAGAGGTTTTTCCAGAGCCCAAGCCTGAGCATATTCCGGGATGCAGTGTAAAACCTTTCTTTCTGGCAAAGCGTTTAGCAGGTGGGGATAGGGCTTGGGGTGGGTGGATTTAGAGGTGAGGGTGGGGTTTTTTAAGGTATTTGAATGTATTTTGTTTTTTTTATATATATATTGTAATCCTCCCTGAACCTTAGGGGAAGGGTGGGGTAAAAAATAAAATCAAACAAACAAACAAACAGTCTCATGACTCCAGACATGCAAGAATACTATACCAATTGGGATCATGGGCCCCAATCTGTAGTTTGGGAACCTCTTGTCAAAGGAGAGACAGAAACACTTTGAATTTACAACTTAAGGGCCTAATTTTAAAAATCTTTACTTACATCCTCCTATGCTTTTCTACACATTGGTACACAGTTCTGAGCGTAACCCTTCTCATTGGGTGCCACTGTCATGGGGGTTGGGGTCCAACACTCCACTTTCCTGGGTTGGGTGACTCAATTTCCCTCACTTGCAGCCCACCTGAATCAGTTCTCTCTCTGACTGATTCAGTCCTGCAATGGGGACAATACTTTTATCACCCAAGCCCCCAGAAAGCTTCCCGTTCACACATTCTCTCTCTCTGGGTTCGCACGTGCTTGAGGGCACGAGTACTCAGATTGTGATCCCCAATGCTAGACCACAGAACGCTTCTTAGTAAAGAAGAAAGTTTATTGATTATATAAGCAAAGATTGTTTGAACACAGAGTGGCTAATAAAGCAAACAAATTAACACATTCCTAATCTGTACCGGGTAATTCCCTATTTAAGATCTTATCCTACAGAATAGTCCATGTACTTGAGTTCGTTCTCAGCCAGCTGTGGAAGGCTAGCTGGGTTCCAGTCTTAGAGAGTTCCCAAGAAGTCTTTACTTCATAGTTCGCTTGGCCAGCCTTCCTTAGTTGCAAGATGTAGATGAAGCTCTCTGCTTCGAGAGATAGCAGGAACTTCCCTTTGTCTTGTCTCTCATTTTAAATAGCTTTTAGAGTCCTTTGTTTACCTTTTCCATTCGGCGAGTGTGTGTTCCTGGTCACCTCCACAGGAAAAGGTGCATTTGTAACTGAATGGCTTCTCTCTGGCTCTTGTAGAGGTGTCAGATGTTTCTGAATCCACATTCTGCTTGTCTTTGTCTCTTTTCATTGCATAAAGTGAGTTTCCAGCTCTCAGCTTTTACATTACATGATTACATGAAGTGTGTTTCCAGTTCTCAGCTTGTACATTACATACATGTTTAACCTTTAGTTTTACATATTTGTTAGACCTGTAGTCTACATGTAGCTCTTTTTGACACCGTCCCATAACCATATCTCACCCTAGGGTTCTTCCCACCACTCAAGGTGGGATGGGGTTTGCAGCGGGAGGAGAAGGAGAGGTGGGGGGCGGGGGCTACTTGACCTGGCACATGCGCCATGGCTGGGCTGCCCCTGAGGTTGCAACCCCAAGGTTAGGGATGGGGGTGGGACAGATGGACACATTAGTGGTCACTGAGGACCACGGGGAGGCTCATCTGTTTTCGCTGGCTTGGGACCCATGTGATAGGGCAGGGGAGGTGAGTACTTAACCCCTCCCTGCTAGCCTCCTCCCTCCCACCCTGGAAGCAAGTGATGGGGGCTTTCCAGGGCGGTGCCGTGGGGTGTGGCTAGCTGCCCATTTCTGGGGGCTGTGAAGAAATCTTCCCCCACTCACTTGATTGGCCTTAGCGGGGGTGGGATTCGCCTTCCCCACAGTGCCCGAATGGAGAGCCAGCTTGTGATTAGTCAGGTGGTGCTGGGATTTGTATTGGTCACAGCAAGGGTGAGGTTCCAACCAGCAACCCTTGATAGTCTGCACTAGGGGGCAGTAGGGCAACTAAGGTTTCCTGGGGGACAGGGTGTTGAGCGGTGGTTATTTCAGGCTTGCTTGGCTGTGGGTGCTGTGGCTTGGCATCTGGTGACAGGGGAGGCACAGCTCTGGGCTTCCTGGTTAGGGTCTGAGCCTCTAGTAGTGCTGCTTCCCCCTTCTCTGTTTGGTTGGGGCCAGTTGCTGTTCAAGGGTCAAATGGTAGCCCTGCCTTTCTGTAAGGCCACATGTGGTTCTGGGGGCTGACTGTCTCAGGCAAGCTTGACAAGTGGCAGCAGGCTCTGTTCTGGAGGTCAGATCCTGAGGAAGTCCAGGGCCCAGAAGATGGGCATCAAGAGCAGGTTGCTTGGTGGGCCTGAGTTGTCGGGGCTGCCCAATTGTGACCTGTGATGACTGAAGCATGTTGGATAATATAAAGCTGTGGCCCATGTTTAACCCAAAGAACCTGTGTCTGTCTCTTCTGCAAATTAAATCAATGTTTATTAATGGTGTTGGCTTGTGCCATGGCCAAATATCAATGTATAAATGAGTAAAATTAACATCACTTATGTCTGTCTCTTCTTCCTACCTCCTGTCTGCAATCCACGGTTATCCATCACAGCTAATGGAGTCTTCATGAGGAAGAAGTCCTCATGGGAGTGTGCAGGATCAGCCCCCCAGAACCTAAATAGTTTTTCTCTGGGTTGTTTGTGAAAAAGGGATGGGTCATGACTGTTCTGATTCTAACAGATACAAGGCTTTGGAGGAAAACTAAGATTTTACTTTTTTTTTTTTTTAAATGTTTTGTGTGTGTTTATGAAAAGTCGAGTTGTGCCTTGCTTGAAATGTTTGAAGCTATTGTATTGCAGAGATTTGGTATTAATATGATTAGGTTAACAGTATTATTCTGTTATCCAGATCAGAAAGTCCTGTCAGAGTGAAATTGAATGGGAGAAATATTTATTTATTTAAAAAACTTTTACCCCGCCCCTCCTGCCACAGGCAGCCCGGGGCGGCTAACAAAATCAATAAAATGCAATAAAACATATAAAAACATCATAAATCAACAACAATAAAAATGAGGAGAAAAAGAAATCCCCAATACCCCCCCCCCCCCCCTTACCCTCACCCTTCTCCCTTGCCAAACACCTGGCAGAACAGCCAGGTCTTACAATTCTTATGAAAAACCGAGAGGTCTGGGGCCAGCCAGGGCTCCACCGGGAGAGAATCCTAGAGGTGCGGCGCAGCCACTGAGAATGCCCTGTCCTGGTGGCCCCCTGGGGAACCTCCAACAGGGCGCCCCTAGATGACCGCAGGGGTCGGTCCAGAACCCGGGGAGTGAGGCAGTCTTGCAGATAGACAGGGCCTTCAAAATCAACACTTTGAATCGGGCCCGGAAGACTATCAGCAGCCAGTGCAGAGATCGGAGCACTGGTGTAATGTGCTCCCGGCAGCCCAGCCCCACCAGGAGCTGGGCCGCTGCATTCTGCACCAGCTGCAGCTTCCGAGCCGTCACCATAGGTAGCCTCACGTAGAGTACGTTACAGTAGTCTAACCGAGAGGTGATAAAAGTATATCCAATAACAACTTTCACAGACCATTAAGGTTTAAGGCAATAGCATGGGAGTTTATTACAGAGATACCCTGACACTGGTGTTTCTAAAGGAGCAAGGCTGGGGGCAGGGTCCGTGGTCAGTGGGTGGCACAGCTGTGGAACAATCACTTAGGCCACTTCCAGACATACCCCCCACACGCATATTTGGGTTGTGGAGGGGAATGTGCAGCCTGAATATGCGCAGGGATTGGCCAGTCTGAAAGACACACACACACACACACACCTGCGTGGCTTTGCTGGCACAGACGCGCAAGATGCAGAGCAGGAAATCGAGCTCTGCATCCCACATGGCCTTGCCAGCAAAGCCGTGCAGAGGGGCCTTTCAGACCAGCCGATCCCCATGTATATTCGGGCTGCACATTTCCCTACTGCATCCCAAAGATATGCGGGGCGGGGGGGCATGTTTGAAAGTGGCCTCAGGTGGAGACCATGGGGAGGAATTCTAATGGGCAGCTCCCAGCATGGCTACCGGCACCCACCTTGCACTCCCCCTGCCAATGCCCATGGGGGAGGGAGACGCACGTTGGACTGGTCTTTGAAACTGACATGTCCCAGACATGAGCACTGAAGAACCAAGGTCTCCAGTGCTTGTGGCCAGTTCCTGTGACTTGCAAAAGCCATGTCCCCCTCTCACACTGTTTCTGAGTGAGGGATCTGTCTGTTGGCATGCATGGCCGCCCCAGTTCATATGGGCAGGGGATGTGCGGGCACCCATTGCCACACCATTTTTTGGCTTACCCCGCACAGCGCACTCTCGATTTCTTGGCAGTGCACTGTGAGTGGCTATGAGTGGGTGCTGAGTGGCTCATGGGAGTGCACATTCCCCCTGAACCACCTTCAGACGGGCGGTTGGATGAGTGGCTCCTGGGTGGCCATGCATGGTAGCATGTCATTTAAAAACACCCCTTGTACTCTCTTACATCAGCATCTTTTTTTTAAAGCTAGAGGTTGCTCTTCCTAGCCTTTATTGCTTCAATGACTGATGCAAGATCTTGTTTTGGGTTTATGTTTCTATACAGATCGGCCTTGCTGTGCACTGGGTCTGTTGTAATCAAGCCAGAAATCCCATAGGAGGCAAGGGAAGGTGGCCATTTATTTTTCCTCACTGGTATCTAAATTTATAAACTCTTGCCTACTGTATCTTTGGGTGAAATCAACTGAGACACTAGTCCACTGGAGTCTGTGTTCAACCCGTGCAGCATACACTCTCGTTTTTTTAGAGTATAGAGCTAATATATGGGCAGCCTACTGCCCACATTTCATGTAATGGTTGTAGCCACCACTGGTGGCGCTACTCAGTGCTTCCTCTCTCCCCAGCCGTGGCTCTCCTCTGATGGAAAGGGGGGGGGGGGGGGGTCGCAGTCAAAGAAGGCTTGGAAGGCTTCTTTCCTAGATGTGACCCCCCCCCTTTTCCATCAGAAGCAGCACTTGTGTGCTCAGGCAGCTGCAAGAGGAGAGAGCAGGGGGTGCAAGAAGGCCCTTCTCCAGAAGATCTGCACCTGCACTCCTCTCTCCATTTAGAAAAGGAACTGAGGGGAGTTCAGAAGACCCCTGGATCCTCCAGAGGAAACTTGCCCCTCCCTCACTTCCCTTGGTTCCTTTCCCAAATGGAGAGAAGAATGCAGGTGAAGACGGTCCTTCCTGCACCTCTTGGTGCTGCCTCTCAGCTGAGAGAATGGGGTCGCTATCTCATCTTGCAGCCGCCCGAGTGCACACAAGAACTGTTTCTGATGGAAAGGGGGGTCATGGCCTGGGAAGAAGCCTTCTTTTGCTGTGACACCCTCCTCACCCTTTCCATTAGAGCTCTGGCTCCCTCCTCTCACAGCCTCCTGCCAGCTGAGGGAGTGCAATCACTAGCAGCCAAGCTAGGCATTACTCTATGGTGCTGGCAGACCTGGATATAGGCGAGGCTGCAGGTGAACCTAATTAATGATACATGGCAACGTGGATGTACATGTAGGGTTACGACCTTTTGCAGTTTGATCCTGAGACTCCCATTTTGGCCTATGTGAGTCTCAAGATCAAAAGGTGGCAACCCAACACATGTCAGGCCCATAATGTCCCTGGAGGATGCCATTAGTGGGGATGCATGGCAGGCCAACGTCTGGCAAATACCTGACAGGCAGGCAAACACTCACTTGGTGGGGGCTAGTCTGGGCCATTGTCTCGTTTATACAAACCCTTTAATGGTATTGCATGGGGAGCAGTAATCCTTTTGGTTTATAATTTCAGTATATTCTTTATGCTGTAGCTGCAGAAGCATTTTCCAGTATGAGGGATACAATCTGTCTTCATAGCTTCCATTTCCTGGGGCTATGTGGTCAGGAGACAACAAGAAGAGGGAATTCATGGGTTCCTCTCTCCAGGGATCTAATGCCTCATTCTTTGAAAGTACCCTGTGCTTGCCCACACCAATTACCCACAAGGTGCCCAGCAAAAATGTTTAGACTGAGAGAGAGAGGGCGGGTGGCTGCTATGTTGGTCCCAAATGCAAGAAATAGAGTCAAAGTAGTTCAGCTGGTATCTTTTAATTGACTAACTGCATAATAAATGTTATGCTCAGGTAATCCAGTGAGAAAATGTGGAAAGTATTTGTCATGCACCTACCACTAAAATGTAGGAGCCAGGATTTGATGAGACTGACCACACTGACTTTATGCCAGTGTAGGTCCATTGACTTTTGTAGTGCTATTGCGGATTGAGATCAGTTCAAAAAACAAGAAGAGTGCAGTGCAAGTGAATCAAATTAATACAATTAGATTGCTAACACAACAGAAATTAGCAACTGGCACTTTTGTCTGGAAGCTTTATCAGTCTGGAATGATAAAAGGTTTATGATTAAACTGCCTGTTTGATATTACCCATTAATTAAGATTGTGAGCTCCAAAGAACAAGGACTTTGTTTTTTCTTATTTTTTGTATCAGTCATCTATAGCTATGGCAATGGATCATTAATTACACTCAGTCCTTGGGGAGGTCCTTTCCTTCCACTCTGCACTAACTGAAAAGGATCCTGCATCAATTTGCTCCCATTCGAATAGTTTCCAACGCAAACAGAGGCTACCAGAGGTTATGTTTTGCCCAACTTAAGCTTCCACCATCAGTAACATCTTTCAGAAAAGTGAAAGCCTAGATGAAAACATATTTTGGTTTTACTTATTTCTCCTACAGGAACCCACCCACGGCCGTGAAGTTTTCTTCTGCAGAAAATTACTGTTGTTAACCACTGATTCCCCAGCATACACGGCTGTTACCAATAGTACTTTACAATTCCAGCACACTCTGCATCTTGCAGCACCACAAAGCACTTTACAAACTATTCAGCTACAGCCCCGCTGATATGCAGATGGTGGTAACTTCCAAGCTCATACCACATTACAGAACAGATGTGGGGATGAGAACCTTAGCCAAAGCCATAGAAAAAAATTCATACTCTTGTGGTAACTACCAGCTCATACCACATGTGGTAGTGCCTGAGGATCACCAAGTCCACAATGAACTGTAAGGACCCTCTTATTAGGAAGATCTCATCTGAAAGTAAGCAATATAGAACTTTACTTAGCTATTCCAGAGCAGGAGTGGGGAACCTTTTTCCTCCCAGAGGACAATTTGAAAATGACTACAAGCCCTTGGAGCTTGAGGCAGCAGGAGTGCTCAAGAGGAGGGTCCAGATCATAGATCTATGCCAGGGATCTGCCCATTGTTCTTGTGTACATTCCCTCAGCTTTGCTCCCTTATCCTGAGCTCAGTCATTCAGTGCTTGAACTGAATCCAGGGGCCAGATCCAGGAACTTAAAAGGGGCCATGTAAATACTTATCATGGGCTGTATTTGGCTCCTGGACCTGAGATTCCTCATATCTGCGCTAGAGGGAGGAATTTGAATCTGGCAAGCCAAAGGATTTTATAAGCATTGGTATAGTAACACCACCCAAAGTGAGAGGGGTACAGCTATGTTTCCTTAGCCCTTCCCCCCCCAAGTGTGTTGTCCCTCACTCCCCCAAGCCCCAAACCTCTGGTCCTCGTTGAGTGTTTTCAGACAAACAAGTCAGAGGGGAGGGGGGGCAGGGGAGTTCATGACTGCTGCGTGGCTCTGCCAAGGAGCACCCACACATGTGGAGGAAGTGGGGAGCAAAACAAGTGGGCAGCTCCCAGCGTGGCTGCCATGGCCATGGAGGCAACCAACATGCATTTGGCCTGCCTTGCACGGTGCACTCCGCATTTCTCGGCATGGTTCCCTAAGTGGCTGTTTCATGGCTCACAGGAGCACGCATCCAGCTGTTTCACCTTCAGACTGGCTTGGCTCATGGGTGGCCACGTGGGAAAGACTCTCATCTGAAAACACCCAGTATCACCTACTCAAGTTTAGTCAAAGGCATTGCAGTACATGCCCTCACACACATGCATTCTCTTACAGTTACATACAAGATCACCCAGTGAAGAGGAGATTTGAACATAGGATTCTGAGCACCATTTTTGATGCACTAGCTATACTGAGAACAGTCATGAAAGTCTACTCTCTAGAGCAGGGATTCTCATGCAAATTATGCAATGCTCCCACAAGTAGCCACTTACATCACTCCAGGGCTCATGACTGAAAAAAGGTTGAGAAGCTCTGCTCTACAGATCCACCCCAGCACAGTGCTGAGCGTACTCCATTCGCTTTGATTTCTACGAGGGCACCTAGCCGCTTGCAGAATGCACTCACACTCTTGCCAGGGGAGGCAGCCCATTGAGTCCACAGGATAACGTCCATGGTTTCCAAGTAAGACGTTTGTAGCAGGGGGGATTTGTGTGTCAGGCACTCTATTTTCACTGCAGTCAGCTGATAACTTCATAGCGCCTCAAAGGCAGCCACTCCTCATAATGTGTCTGTTGGGTCGGCAAATGTGCAAGCAATGAGAACGAGAAGTGGAGGAGGAGAAAACTAGGACCATAGGTGTACTCCTATCAGATCCATGTCCACTAAGTTCAGCATCTTGTCTCTGGGATAGTGGCTTGTAACTTGTGCTGGATCAGACCTGTGACAATGCTATCAAACTGGCAGTGGCCAGGAAGCCCTCAGTGAAGACAGGCTGGCACAGGTGAAGACAGGTCAGGTTATTCTCCAGTGCCATATGGTGTGCAGTAAGTGCTGCTCCACGCAGCATAGGGCTGTGCACAGCTTCTTTGCTACTCTGGATTAAAAAAAATAAAACGATCACCCCCCCCCCTTGCATCCCTCACCCCTGCAGTGCAAGTCCATGCTGCAGATGGGGTGCTCCAGTGCCCTGCTGATTAGCTGATCTCAGCAAGGCGCAGGAGCAGAGGTAGCTCTAGATTTTCTGGAGCCCTGGGCAAAAATGTAAAATGGGCTCTGACATTTTATCAGTGGAGACAAATGAGTTGAATAATATATCTTTCATTGGACCAGCTGCTATTGGTGAGAGTTTGCAAGCTTTCAGACCATACAGGGCCCTTCCTCAGGTGTGTAACAAATCAGAACTATATTTGATCAGAGAAAGCACTAGTAAACTAGACCTGGATTATCTTGATATTTGACTTGCCAATTTGAGTAACAGTGTTCCTCAATAAGAGGACCATGGTTCAAATCTGGCCGGTGGAGCTTGTTTCTGCAGATTCCAGTTCCTCACTGCACACAGCCAACTCAGCTCAAGCTGCTGGAGCTGAAATTTGATATTAGCCCCACCCATTCCTGCTCATCCTCCCTTCCAGGCTGGGTGGCAGGGAAGAGACTGAACAGTCACCTTTCATTGGCCAGGCGTTAAGACCAGACCTGTTTTCTCCCTTCTCCTGATCTGAGCCACAATGACAACTGAGTCAACACAATGACACCCTCTTAGAAAGGGGAGAGCTGTTCCTGTCTTTATTTCCTGTGATAAGGGAACTTGGGAGCAAAGAGACTTGGGAGAAAGGGAGAATTAGGCCTTTTTCACACAGACACACTAACACTGCTAAAATGGGTGTTACATTTTATTATGCATGTTGCAGGGCACCCATAGAGCACACCTGCAGCCCTGCAACTTGTATAATAAAATGTAACACACATTTTATCAGTGTTAGAGTGTCTGTGTGAAAAGAGCCTCTACCACCAACCTTCACTAGAGTGAGTGTGAGGGGACAGGGTATAGCAGTGTGTCTGTCAGAATGGAGAATGGTTGTCAGGGTGTAGCACTCATAGCAATATGTGTGTGTGGTTTTTAAAATATTTTCTTTTAAGAGCAGCTGTGGGGCCCTTGTGTTGCCTACAATTAAAACCACCTCTGAGTACAATCCTAGGGATGTCTCCTGACTGACTTTCTAGGGGCAGCATGAGGGCAGCCATGTTTTTGACATATCCCAAAACACTGAGGAACCCTGGCGCACAAGAGTCTCTCAGACCCATTGGTATTGCTGGCCTGAATCAGTGTCCATCTTATATGGGATGTGGGCAACCCCTGATATAGTGAGAGCACTGTGGTAGCAATACTCCCAAATCCTATGTCTCTGTGTGACAAAGGGCATTTTTAGACACATGTTAAAGTTCCGGATGTTTCAATCTTCTGGGTTTACAAGTCCACAAGTAAGTTCCGGATTCATTTTTCACACACACGCTGCCCTGAGGCAGTTCCTGTATGTATTATTCACACACACACTGCCCTGAGGCAACCTAAAGTAGCCATAGCTGTAAACGTGACAGGCTGCCATGGAAACCAAGTGACCACAGCTGCCTGCAGCAAAGCAGTTTACCAGGAGAACCTTTTACACACAAATGTTCTGGAAGAAGTTCAGACGTTCAAAGAACTGGATGTTTAAGATCTGGATGAGTGATTTAGACACACAGAAAGTTCTGGATGTTACAGCAAACATCCAGGAGAAATGTGTGTCTGTCAGTCAAGTCCTTGCAGAACCTCACCTGTGGGGCTAGGGTAAGTTTTGTTACAGAGTGTGGCCCTCAGGGCAGTGGAATTCTAGTAAGCCTCTGTCCCTTTAAGGCAGCCAAGTGTGGAGATTCAATTAAGGTCAGCTGAGTGGCTCCAGCTGGGTGTGGCTGTGGCACCTCCACCATAAAAGGGGTGGGGCGGTAAGTACCAAAAAGAAGCAGTGAGGTTAAGAGCTCTGGTTGGGAGGTCTCAGAGGGAAGAAGCTGGTCCATGGGGTCTACTCCTTGGGAGCCAGTTAGCAAGGGGCCAGGCTGGGTAAGTCTTCATATAGGAAAAACTCAGTAAATGCTAAACAGAGGCTCTGTGAGTAAAGGATGGGTGTTCTATGTATGTGGCTTGGGAAAAGCTGTGGACGCTGTAAATAAAGTGCCAGTGCATGGTACAGCAGACAAAGCTTCTGTGTGTGGACTGGCTCAGTGGTGATGATCCTGCAAGGACTCAACAGGGTACTGTCCTATTGCACTGTTTATTCTGACACAACCGTAGCTCCCCTCTACTAACAAGGAAAACTCCACTCATTCATTAATATACTAAATTCTTCTGCAAGCATGCTCATCTTTTGTGGAAACAATACCTGCTCACCCCCTGTTCTCATTAAATAAAATCCCACCCTCCAGTTGACATAGAATCAAAGAATCTCTAAACCCTCGTAGACAGTAGGCTGGTCTACTTGCTTTTCCAGTGAGGTGGCCGTTGGGCCGATACCTCAGAAGAAGAAAATTTCCTGTCTCGTGGTGCACACGGCCAGTAATATTATCTATTTGGGAGAAAGTACAAAGAGGAGGAAATTAAATTCTCTTGGGGGCAGAATCAAGGAAAGAGAAGAAATTACCATCAGCTTTAAAAAGAAAAAAGTTGTTGCTCATGCTGAGATGTACTGGCGACCTCACACAGGCGCATACGAAACCTCAGCACTATCAGACAGAAGGAGGTTATGCATGCATGCGTGGCAGAGTTTATCAGGGCCAGTTAAACACCTTTGCATATTTCCCCACTGCATAATTAACAGCACTTTTTGGCATGCCACCTTGATCCAATTGGCCAGTAGTCCAACCTCAGAGGGCCACAAAGAAGTTGAGCGTAGGGATGCCCTCAGGAAGAGGAGGGTTCAGGTCATGGATCTGTGTCATGTATCTGCCCCCTATACATGTGTGCATGCCTTCATCTCTGCTCCCTTATCCTGAGCACAGTCTTACAGTGCTTGGGGGTTAGGAAATGGGTTATGGAGCCAAATCCAGGAACTGGGGGTGTTTTTTTGACAAGTGCCTCCCCACCCATCATGCATGTTGCAGGGCCACATTGGCACCCTATGCAACATGGGTGGGGGGTGCTTATCTAAAAACACCTGGGAAAGAGCCAAATAAAACTATCCATAAGCTGCATTTGGCCCCTGGGCTTGAGGTTCTCCGCCCTTGCAATAGGTTATGCAGGAATTTCCAACTCTCAGTGAAAATGCAGAAGCGTTGAAATGGAAGCCAAATGCAATTGGCTGTAATTCTAATTCTGGTGTTTTTTTTTAAAGAATCTACAAAAAAAAAAACCCCACAACACCTGTTAAAAATGTTTTTAAAAATATATCCGTGACCCTAAGCATAGAATCATAGAGTTGGAAAAGATTTCGAGGGATGCCACATTTAAAATTAATCCTTTTTGCCTGAACGCCTCTTTGGTTTATGATACACCCTTGCTATTTCATGGTTTACTAATCTTACCCACCTTTAATTTACCATCAAATGCAAATTGATTCTCCCTACTTCTCAGCCAAGTCTTAGCATCCATGTGTGGGTGGTCTGTTATAAAAGAGCATTAAAACTTTAATGACTTTTATAAAATATATTATGGTACTTTGATTGATCGACCTCCTATGACATTAACCTAACTAAATACACCTAAACTAAGCTTCTCAAAGATATGACCAGACTGCATTTGTTGAATTCGTATCCCTGCTTTTCATGGTGTATCTTAGCACCCTGAAGGCTGAACTGAGTCCAGTAGGACCATCCTGACCCTTTCAGGCTAGGTCTGGTCCAAGTGCCCTCCTGACCTGACCCCTCAGACTGGGCCAGGTTTCCTGTGGACAAGAACCCACAATATTTGGGGGAAATAAATATCCTTCCTAACCTCTGTAGGAAGCAGACTATACGTTCATGCTGCTTGTGGAAGAACACCTCATATGATACCCCTCAGAAATTATTCATACTCCATCTTAAAACTAATCTGGTCCTCTGGCCCCATGACTCTCAAAGGAAGACTACTCCATAACTACTTCTAATTTCAAGCCTAAATTTATTTATGTACAGTGTAAACCCATTTTGTTCTTGTGACTATGGCCCTTTTTATGCGGGCCAGGGTGCGGTGGGGGTTCATGTTCACGGCGGTCTTTGTGCGCTGTGGGGGTGGAGGGTGTAGATGAGTGCACATCCACCCGACAAACCTCTGATTTCTTTTCTGGTGCCTCTGTACGTGGGGATGCATGTATGCAGCAGTGCACACCCACCCACCACCATGGGATTTACACCAAGGGTGTTCATGCGTGGGTGCTGCCTATGTAAAAAGGGCCTAAATTTCCCTAAAGTTAAATTATTATTTTTTTACAGGGCCATTGTGAGAAATTGGGATCTTGGCACATTCTGATAACTGGGGGCCTTAGACCACCCTCCCCATAAGTTTTGAAATCCATTTCTGGAGATCATACTGGTATTGTATTCACACCTCTTATTAATTATTATTTTATTCTTCATATTTTAATATATATTTAGAATGAATATTCTTGTAGTTTTGAGGGGTTCCCTAAGCTTGGAGACCTGGTAAAATTGTACCCTCATTCTTCCTTTCTCACCTGGCTTTCTTTCTCTTTTCTCTCCTGAGGCATTTGTAGAGCACAGCCGTGTCTCCTTTTACCTTAGTCTTGCTACGCTAAACAGGACAAGGTCTTTTAGCCTCTTCTTGTAAGTAGTTTCTCCATTCCTCTTGTTATCCTAGTAGTTCTTTGCACTTGCTCCAGTTTGAATTTCTTAAATATGGATGGCTAGAATTGTGCACAGTAAATCAAAGAGGTGAAGAAAAGGAGGATCAGTGATGCCTGAGATATTTTTTTATTCAAAATTATATGCAGCCATTTCCCGCAGGCTCAGAGTGACTCACAAATTATAAAAACATTAAAAACCAATACAAAAAAACCTTTAAAAACCCAACCCTCCCACAAACCCTCCCAATACCACCTCCCAACCCCCCATACCCCAAACCACACCAGCCCCCTATCCCCGTCTGCCAAATGCCTTTTCAAAAAGAAAAGTCTTACAGATACCCAGAAAACAGGCACTCTCCAAATACTGAGATAGATGAGATGTCTAACTGCTTAAATGCTGTTGTCATATGATGCTATTCACTCATCAGCAACTTTCAGAACCTCAAAAGTCAACAACAAAATATTTTGTTGAACACGGTAATTCACAGGTAACTGCTGTATGCCAAGTCAATAGTGATGTAATATTGATGAGTAAATAAAACCATTGTTTTCATCAGCATTCATGTTACAAGACAAAGAATGTACATTGTAACATTGCCTACTTAATGCAAATCTGATATTGATTGCAATGTAATCATTGTCTTAAATGAACCGAGAAAGTAAACCACACCAGATTAACCTCTCCTAAATTGTATTTATCTTGTTTGAAAGAGCTGGCTCAATGATGAGTCATGTTCTGCTCTAATATCACTGTCATCTTTAGCAATTGTTACTGCTGTGAGAAGAAAGTTTGAACAGCCTGGAGGCTGAAGTAACAAGAGGGCATTACAATGACAAGCTTGATCCCTGGAAAATGCAATGCACCAATTATTCACATAGTTCTTGGATAAGATGTGAAGCTAAGGTATTGGGAACTGGACCATTCCTGGGATTTTTTTCTAAGAGGGAGGTCTGTCCTAACAAAATGCTAACACAGGTAACTACATTTTGCTTACCCAAATTCCCTGTATGAGTTGTGTTGCATATTGTGCACTTCACTTCTCTCATTCTTTCACTGGGTGAAAACAAACAAGACAGGGGAGAGATGGGTCCCTTGGCCTCCCCAGGGAGGGCCACTGCAGCCACCACTACTTGAGTCGACAGAGAGGGCAATTCAAATGAACATCCTGCCCCCCAGAAATCTGTGCGTGGTGGCTTCTGTCACAAGTCCCCCCCATGTCTCGGGTTGGCTGACGAACCGTTCACGTGGGATAGGACTCCTGGAGCTCTGCTGCTCAGCAGAAATAGGCCATGGGAAGAGCTGTAAACAGCTAATGGGGGAGCCCAGAGTTGTGCCATTAACTGGCCCAGGTGTGTGTGCCAAACAGCTGGTCAGGGGCATTCCTCCAGGCCCCTGTCAGCTGTTTGGTGGGCCGGGTGAGGTTGCTCCTCCAAGCCCCCTCAATCAGCTATTTGGTGGGCTGGATGAACACAATTCTCCAGTCCCACCCCCATCAACTTTTTGGTGGCTGGGGTGAGCATGCTCCTCCAGGCCTGATCGTTGGACCTCGCTTTGCAGGTGGGCTGACCAGGGCCTAACAGACAGGAAGGCACACGTTAGCCCAGATTAGCCCAATTGGGCTGTGTTGACAACCTTCTTCTGATGTTGTGTCCTGCAGCAGTCACCCGCCTGCTCTGAGGCTGTAGAAAATGAGAAACTGACAGCCACCGAACTAAGAAGCAGTGACTTGCGGGCTACTGCAGGCTGTGTCTTGCTTGTTTTCACCCACTGCTAGTGGACACCAGTTAAGCAGTAGTTGTTCTTAATCTCAATGTTTAACTTCCTGTCATAGATGAAAAAATTCTTGCAAAAGGTCAATGGGTAGATTCTGCCACTGGATTAAAGCAGGGTCTTTCAGGACTGCAGCCTGGGACCCCAGATTTGGAGAGTCTCCCCAAAATGAAATAAATCAGAGCCATGGTTTCTCTCTCAGCCAAGGCTGCCATGGAGCAGTGGTTCTGACTAGTCTAAGATGGAACTTTGATTTGTCTTTCAAACCCTATGATTTTTATGGAGCTGGTACTGCACTTAGGTAGGGAAGTGGTATTGAGAGCATCTTCTCTACACACAGCTATATCCCTTCCAAACCCTGGCAGGGAAGAGCCCACAGCTGGGGTTGTGTGGGTGAAACTATATACCTATGCAAAAAACCTGAGGTTTAAGAAACTGGTTAAGGCGGCATTTCAAATTATACTCAAACTCTAACTCTAAATTATCACGTTAAGGATTTTTTAAATTTTTTTTTACGGCTTAACTGAAATTAAACTGCATATATTCCTCCTCATGTATAAGTATCGTTCAGTCACCATACCACACATATGCAGTTTAATTTCAGTTAAACTGTATTTATTTATTTTTTGTATTGCCTTAATGTGACAATTTACTGTCATGTTAAGAGTTTGGGTGTCTTTAGACATAACATCAACGGGTGTCTAAATGTGTGTTTTGACCTTGATATGAACACTGGTTTGGCCCCATGTTCACCATGTAGCGCTATTTAGGCTGCGTTCCCACCTGTGGCAGCAGTGGCAGCAGCGGGAGAGGTGAGGGAAGACTCAGCAGCACGGAGGAGCTGGCCGACGGGAAAAGAGCTGGTGCGAACGGGGATCTGCCACGGCTTCTCTTGCGCATGTCAGGGCACAAAATCCTGCCATGGCAGGTCCCCGTTCACACCAGCTCTTTTCCCATCAGCCGGCTCCTCCATGCTGCCGCGTCTTCCCTCGCCTCTCCTGCTGCTGCCACTGCCGCCACAGGTGGGAACATAGCCTCAGACACACAGCATACCTTGGGGCAAATCAGTGTTTTGCTCACTACCCATTCTCGGCATGCAAGCGCTGCCACCTCGTTCCCCGTGTTGTACCTGCTAACACGCCATGCGATATCATTAGGCACAACGTTGACCACGTGGTCAACCAGAACACACAAACTGTCCTTGTGATGCAGTGGTGTTCACATTGTGTGTTCAACGGGTGGTCAAATTGGTGCTCGGATCGCATCGCAATAGTGCTTACACACAGTGGCCAAACACGTGCTTAGGGGTTCTGACATCTGATCTGTGTTATGTATAAAGATGCTGTTTGAGTATAATTTAGAATGCCATCTTAACCAGTTTCTTAAACTGCAGATTTTTTTGCATAGGTAATTTCCTCTTCTGTTGAAACTTAAGTTTACTATTGCAGCTCTATAATGATCTCACACACACATACCACTACTACTACTACTACTACTACTACTACACACACGTGCGCGCGCACACACACACTCACCTCTCTCTCATACACACATTCAAATTTATCACACACATATTCATTCAAATTGATCACACGCACACTACACACATGGTCTCACCCCTCACACACACATTCAGGTTGATCATTCACGCTGGCGCACACACACAGACGTGCGCGCATATACACACACACTCTCTCTCACTAACACACACACCACAAGCCCCCTTGCCTGCTGATGCCTACCTCTGCCTCCTACTGTTGCCGCTGCCAGGAACAGCTTCAGCAGCAGGGAAGCAACAGCCTGATCAGAGTGGCCAGCTACAGGTGGGCGGGGTGGTAGATCCTCCCCCCTCCCCAAGCTGTTGCTGTGACGGGGGCCTCTCAGACTGGCGATGAGGGGGAAGCAGTGGCTGGTGGGTCTGGGAAGGAACAGAACGTCCACCCCACCCAAGCTGATGCCACAGGGGGCCCTTGGACACTTGCAGTGAGTGGGAAGTAGTGGCTGGTGGGCCCGGGGAGTAGCAAGTGTGTGGAGCAGCCAGCTTCAGGTGGGCAGGGTGGTAGCCCAAGCTGTTGCCATGGGGCCCTCAGGCAGGTGGGCCATGTGTGCTGGAGAGAAGGCGGTGTATGGGCCCCCCTACTTGCTGCTGCAGCATCTTCCAGCCTCATCCTGGGACGCCGCTGCTCTTTTGGTACTTTTTAAATCCTCTGCCCTGTTGCTGGCCGCCACCGTTTGTGTGTTTTTGTTTTTCCCTTAAAGGGGAACCACAATCTTAAAAATAACTTCTTTTTTTCCCCCCATACAAAACTGCCAGTGCGTACCTGACGCTCCCCTTAATTCGGGAAAGCCATAACTTCACATATACACAGGGAAGGAAATCTACAACTTTGCTCAACACTTTCGGTCACCAGTCAGAAGTGTTTGCTCCACAAACTCCATTGAGCAGCACAGATGCTGTTCATTGAACGTTTGCAACCGTATTAACTATGCAGCAGAGGTGGGGACCGTTTTCTGTCCTGGGGGCCACATTGCATGTTAGTACGAGCTCTGAGGGCCACGTAGAGGTTGGGGGCAGGGGTGCTTAATGGGTTTATTCAAGAAAAGGAGGGCCCAGATCATGGATCTGTGCCGTGGATCTGTCCCCTACCCTCGTGTGCATGCCCTCCTCTCTGCTCCATTATTATGAGCTTAGTTTTTCGGTGCTTGGGGGTAGAGAATGGATCCAGGGTCCAGATCCAGGCACTGGAAAGGGGCCACATAAAAACTTGCCAAGGGCCGCATTTGGCCCCTGGGCCTGAGGTTCCCTGGTTAACCCTTAACCCCTGCTATAGAGCCACTACCGTGGATCTATAATTAAGCAAAGAAACCCCACCCCATTATAACCACCATGGTTAATTCATTCCTGTCTACCACCCTAATTCATGCTACGGAATCTGGCCTGAAGTGTGATTCTTTTAGAGATCGGCCTCGATGAAAGGTATTCCGCTAAACGTCCTGCACAAGCATTATCTTTTTAAAATAGTTTTAAAATTGATTTTCCTGACATTAAACAATGACACAACAACAGGGTCAAACAGGTTCCTGTTAGGCAAATGGCATATCCAAACTAAGGAAGAGTAATAGCTTGTGCTAGACTAGCAAATGCTGGGCCTGTTTGGAAGACATTCCGGAGCTAACTTGTTGAAGCTGATGTGTGTTCATATGTACCTGAAGGGTTGCAGATAATACACTATGACATCACACATACATGTAGGATCTTGCAGTCTTTAAAAATTCTCATTTACTTACAGTAAGTTTATCGTCAGAATAGAAATTGTCCAGTGTGTCTCACTGGCACCAATTTTATCCTAGTGTGTCTCCAATGATGTCAATGGGATTATGTCTGATTTATGCCACTGATATGTACAAGAATGATCAGGTTATTAGTCCTTTAAATATGAAACAAAACACACCACCTCTTCTGTCCAAAGCAGGTGGGTTTTTTCTAACCATCCACATACTATACCTATTCCTTTTCAGTAATTTGAACTTCTCAGTGGTAACTTACAAACCCAGTCTCACACAAGCTAACAAACACACGTAAACTTGTGGCATGTGTCTCTCTTGCAGTGGCTCACAAAATCTCTGAACCAACTTAATCCAGAATTCAGATTTATATGCAATCTCAGTCATGATTCCAGAGAGCAACAAACCCACACAAAATATTTTGAATATCAGTCTGCATCCAGATGGGGGATCGGCAGATGGGGTGACCCCACTTTGGGTCCTGACCAAAATGGGAACCTCTGGTGTATTGTTTTTTACTTGAGTATAGGAGAAAATCTCATTCATGCGGGTGTGCAAGGGGGTTGCAAACTGAAGTGTTGCTAAACTTAAATAGGCATCAAACCCTCATTCACAGCAAGAGGCATCACTGTGCAGCATAAGCACCGTCAGTGAGTTGCTGACTGTAATTGGGGACCATGGAACACACCTCTGTACCTGGGCATACTACCAACTGGTCAGATTATACTTAAGTTCTGCTGACCATGTGGGGGGATTTTGGGGCTGTGGGTGCCACTGCATGAAGCCCCGGTGTGTGGGAGGCCCATCCCGTGGATGTCCATCCATCTCCACACATGGAGTATTCGCCATTGGCACCTGTTGCTCTGTGCGTGGGTGATGGGTGGAGGTGAGTGGAGCGCGGGAGCACGTACGCGTGCACCCCCACCCGCTGCGGCGATTGCCCCAGAAATCTGTGTGTGGTGGCTTCTGTCACAAGTCCCCCCATGTCTTGGGTTGACTGGACACCCCCCCACCGCCCATGCACCCACACATGTGGACGACGGGGGGTGGGGATGTCCATGCAAAAAGGGCCTTAGGTATCAAACTGTTTAAATAGAATCCAACATTTTTTTTCCTGAGTTCCAGGTGGACAAAATATTTGGAAAATTATTGAGGCCATTTTGGAGGCAATCAATTCGCCGGAAGGATATGTGAACTGTGGATGCATTCATCACACACTCCCAACACACACACACCCCTCCATTGTGCAAACTTGAATGCAAAATAGAGGGGGTTTTAAACTCAAATTTAACTCAAGCAAATCAAAAACAATATATTTGAGCACAGGACTTTAGACTGCTTTTTAGTGAGGACTGTAGGTTGACCAAATCTTATTTCCCAATAGCTTGGGTTATAGGACTGTTCCAAGCAGTGTTGCAAGAATTTTTCTAGCAGAAGAAAAGCTTGTCTGAACCCCATGCCATATGAAAAGTAGTAGACACATTCTTAACATAAACTTTCCCTCAAAACAAACAAACCCATCTTGGGGGAAACAATGAGTCTGTAAAATTTCTGATACTGTTTGAAAATAGGGCTCTTTTTTGGTCACAGCCCAGGGTGACAAAATGCTTACAAAGGCAAGCAGTTTTTAATCTTTACTGCAGAGGTTGCCAAATTATGGGCTAGGAGGACGTCAAGTGGGATCATACCATCTGCATTGGGTTATGATCCCAGTTGATGTTTGACAGCCTTTGCATGACTTTGTTGCTGTCTGAGGTCATGGGGATATATTTAAGTCTCAAGATGGGGTCTCACAGACAAAAATCTGGGAACCACTGTTGTAGAGCTTGGTTTTGATTGTGGACAGTGTCACTCTATTTGATTCCTATCTCCCTCATATCAGATTTAAAGACCTGATCTAAAGCCCTTGCAAACCTCCAGGCCCAATGGACTTTGGTTAAGGTCTAATATGAGTAATAAATCCTTTGAGGTTATTATTATTATTATTATTATTTATTATAAACATTTGTATAGCACCAGCCGTGTACCTGGTGCTTTACAGAACAAAGATAAAGACGTGGTCCCTGCCTACGGCTTGCAATCTAAAAAGACAAGGAGGGGGCGACAAGGAGAGGGGACAAAGGGAAGACAAGGGAGAAGCAAACAAACATGCAAATGGCTCAGGTGCACATGCGTGACTTGGTTACAGTTAGGCAGGAGTCTGCAGAGGAGGGCAGACCTTAAGTATTTGGGGAAAAACAACTAGCAGGCATTGGGAAAGGCGGCACGGAAGAAGTGGGTCTTGAGGAGGGATTTGAAGGTGAAGAGGCGAGGCGGATGTGGGTAGGGAGGGAGTTATCCAGTGAATGTGAATGAGATCACACTCCAGCCCATTACCTTATGTGGTTTTCAAAATGTTATATCCACTGCCATCAGGTATTGGGTGCAAAACGTCCTTTGACTTTGATATTCTTCATGTGCAATTATGGTAGGATATGATCTACAGACAGGTTAGGAGGAAATGTGCATACCTCTGGGTGTCACTACATCTTTTGTCAATGCTGCTGACCATAATTGTACTCAGTAGCGTTCACGTCTAGAGATTATTGGACTGCATGCAACTTGAAAGCATACCAAGGCACATCTTTAACAGTAAGTTAAACTGTAAAACCACCAGATTTTTAGGGGAAAAGTTAATGGATTACAGTTATCATTTATCAATTTGCACTCTCGTTCTTTCATCCAACCCAATCACCTGAGGTTTGGGGTGTGTTTTTATTTGTTTGATGCCTTCATGAAAAAATAGGTCAATGGCAATACTGGAATCCAGTAAGTAAGTAGGAGTGAAGGATGCAAAAAAAGCACTTTTCCAATGGCCTGAAAATGACTCCCTCCCTGGCTTAGGGCAGCCACAGGTATGCTGTTAATTTTCAGTCCCCTTGCCAGAAGGCTATAAAATGCCTTTTCATCTTCTGTTACATAAGTATCCAGCAAATAAGAAGACTGTTATTACAAAGGCAACCACACTGAAAAAAGGTTTCATTTACTCCAAATATCTGCATTCAAGTTTTCTTCTGATGTCCCTCTATGCCTTCTCGGTCATTGAGTGTTTCTGTGGAGGAAAAATACATCAAATTCTTTAAAAGCATGTAACTTTGTTCCAACACTACATTGGGATGTTGCTAGGGGGACACATTATTTACTTTCACTTAAATGTTAGGATGATCTCCCCTCTCAGATGGGCTTTCAATTTCTCTCTGCATAGGAACCGGTCCAACTTTACTGCTGATCAGGGAGCCCAACCCACACTGAATTAACATAAGAAGTGCCATGCTGGGTCAGACCAATGGTCCATCTAGCCCAGCATCCTGTCTTCGACAGTGGCCAATCACGGTGGCTTGGGAGAAGCACCCAACAGGTCACAATGAGGGATCCATTCACTGTTGTTTTCCAGAGCTCCCGTCATGTTCCCTGATCCCATTTGGCTAATAGCTGCTAATGGACCTATCTTTCAGAAACTTGTCCAAACCTCTTTTAATCTCAGCTATAGTACTGGCCCTTAGGTTCCACAACCCAATTATTTCCCCTATCCCAAGTAATTTATGTCCCAGGCCCTGTTTTATATGCTCTTTTAAATGTTTATATGGTATTTTAAGTGTTGGATTGTTTTATATTGTATTTTATATTTTATTTATTTATTTAATTTATAGATTTATATCCCGCCCCCTCCTGCAAAGCAGCTCGGGGCGGCTAACAACAATGATAAAAACAATTAAAATCAATTAAAATATAAATATAAAATGCATCGATAAAACAGGGCTAAAAGACAATAGTAAATAAATAAATGGGCGGGGGATTAAAATCACCCCCCCTCCCTCCCTCCCGAAGGCCTGGGCAAACAGCCAGGTCTTACAGTTCCGCCGAAATGTCAAAAGGCTTGGGGCCAGGCGAGCTTCCTCCGGAAGGGAGTTCCACAGCCGCGGCCCTACCACCGAGAATGCTCGCTCCATCGTGGCCCCCCGCTTAACACGGGGGACCTCCAGGAGGGAGGTAGGGCCCCGAGCTGTGTTCGGAGGCCGCCCCGAGCTGTGTTCAGGAGGGGCGGGGTATAAATTTAATAAATAAATAAATAAATAAATAAATAAATAATATGCTGAGTGAGAAAATATTTTATTTCATTTCTTTTAAACGTGCCACCCATGAGTTTCATGGAGTGTCCCCTAGTTCTAGCACTAGCTGAGAGGGTAAATAACTGCTCCTTGTTTATTAGTTCCACACCACTCATGATTTTATAGACCTCTATCATATCTCCTCTCGGTTGTCTCTTCTCCAAGCTGAAGAACCCCAACCTACCAAGCCTCTCCTCATACGGGAGCCCTTCCATGCCCTTGATCATTCTGATTCTTCAGGTAAGAAGGCCCCAGGCCATGTAGGATTTTAAAGGTCAAAACCAGCCCCTGAATCGGGCCTTGAAGACAATAGGCGGCCACTGCCATGCTCAGAGCACTGGTTGTATGTGCTCCTTGAGGCCAATCCCAGTAAGCAGATGGGCAGCCACATTTTACACCAGCTGCAGCTTCCGAATGGGGAGGGCAAGCACCCCCAATAACAGGAGTGGTCCCCTCTCCCAAATCACACACCCCCAGCATCACTTCTGTCTTGTCGAGATATGCATTTGGTTAATTAGTTTCTAGATTGGAGGCTCCCAGTTGTGTGCTGGGACTCACTAGGAATGCAAGGCAGGAAGGTGTGGACTCCCCAGTATTCTACACATTGCCAGTCAAGTCATTATTGTGGACAGTGGCTTCCCAGGGTGACTGCACAGTCATGGGGTGGAATGGAAGGCAAGTTGCTATAGTGCAGTTGTTCACACTAGGAGCTTGACCTTAGTGAGCCAGTGTGATGTAGTGGATCAGGTACTAGACTTGGTCCTAGGAAGCCAGGGTTCAAATCCTGCCCTATCCATGAACTCACTTGCCTTGTGCAAGTCACAACCTTTTAGCCTCAGCTCCCCACCTGTAAAATGGGAACGTGTGTGTATGTCTCTCCCCCTGTGTTCCCCTCACCCATGTCCATCTTAGATTGTAAGCCCACTGGGCAGCGACCTGTTTCAAAAATCTGTGACTGTAAAGCGCTGCATATGCCTAGTAGCGCTAAAGAAAGGATTAGTAGTAGTAATAGTATGATGTTCGGAACAGGGAGAAGAGTGAGCCCACACCCTCCTAAATGTGGAATCTACCTTCACCCTGCTCTTATTGAAAATCATGACTGACCTGGCCCATAGTCATATCAGGAATAGGCGAGTGCAAAGTTGGCATCCTTACTATTGTCCTAGAATTTAGCAATAATAGAAAAGAACATTCTGACTCTTCTTTTGATTTAAAGATATATTAATGGATACCTGCTTCCACAGGTAACAGACACAAACATTTTCTCCCAAACAGTCTCTTGGATGAAAAAGAACCTTTCTGCCTGTAAGAGAGTTGATAATCTGGGTAAACGGAAATGCATATTCTTCAGTTCTGGATCGTCTATTCACCTGAAACTCTGGTAGCCCTAAGAACCTTTTTCTGAAATGTGATACAGATTAATAGTACAATATGTGGTAAAGAGTCAGATGATGTTTTCCCTACCCGTTGGAAGTCTCCTAGAACCAAAACAGAGAATCACATGTTTGAGAAATGGGATAAAGAAGTTAACCAGTTTCCAAAATATGAAATTAACTCCTCTCTTCCAAAACATTCGTGTAACTTTGATGCCTGATCCATAATTCATTCCCACTTCTATAGTGCTTCCCTAAAGAAGATAAATATAATTATCCTAGTGTTTACATCACCCATCTTGGAAATCAATCTCTTGTTGTAATTTACTAGGCCTGGAACAAATTTATGTGATACTGAAACTGTACTTTCCAAAATAGTAGTTCTCTACTCGGCTCTGTGGAATAATTCGATACAACTCCAAGCTAAAACTGTAACATCACTCATAAATAGTTGCAAATTATCTATCCCAGTGGTTCCTAAAATGTTGGGCTGACCGACCACTGTTAACCCTCCACATTTCTTGTGGACCACCCACCAAAGATGTTCACAGCCTGGTGCAAGCTGCAGATAGCATGTGCTTCCCTTGTGGTGGTGCCGGAATGAAAACAATCCAAAAGGAATTTGCATCTGAAGGACCACCCCCTAGAGGTTCTCACTTGCATAGCTCAGATGGACCTTCAGATGCATTTTCACACAAGACACTCTCCACCCACCCACTATACATATTATAGGGCACCCATAGGACAACACTGCAGCCCTGCAACATGTATAGTGGGTGGAGAGTGTCTTGTGTGAAAATGCCCATGGTAGCAGCTTTGGCTGGTTCTGTGGACCAGCTGTGGCCAACTTACCATAGCCTCATAGGCCAGAAAGTAGGAACTACTGATATAACCTTTGTCAGAGGTACAGGACCTTGAAGTGATTGAGGGCCTGGTTCTCATCACTTCTACCCTGTGCAGCTTAAGTTCATAGCAGCCATCAAATCAGTGGATACAGACCTCGGGAGATTTCCTTTATGTCAGGGAATCTCTGGTTATCACAGAGCTCCCTATTATGTATCATTATTGTTTACTATTTATATAGCAATGCATCTGGTACTTAACAGTCATGATTAGACACAGGTTCAGTCCTGCCCCAAAGGACTCTTTAGGTTTATGCAGCTCTTTATGTTAGGAGTGAATTTGGACATTACAGCTGGTTGGAAATTGGAGTAATGATGATGAATTAAAAATATTTTCCAACTATGGCCATGATCCTGAAATCACTTACTCTGCAATGAGATTACTCTGGAATAAGTGCCTTGAGGTTCCTGGCTTCTGTTTAGTTTCAATATTAATTTTACAGCCAGCTCTAATCAACATACTTTGCATTTTTATTTCATTCGATAAGTAAAATGAAACCTGTTTGCAATGCACAAGTACCTGTAAAAACCCTCTCCCAGTCTCTCCCCACCCCAGTCTCAGGAGTGATAGGGAGCGTTGTCCCCATTTTTCTTCGTCTGTGTCTAAATTTGACTTGAATAGAGCAATGTGAGCAGGGGACATCACGTTCTGTGTTAATGCTAGTTGCAGATGCTCTGACTGCAGTGTAATTCAGGAAGGCCAACAAAGAATTCTAAGGAATCTCCATTCAGTGTTGTGGCTGGCATGGCAGCTTGCATGTCTAAAATGAAAACCATGCATGTTCCAGTCAAAACGTCTATTCAGCCCCACATCAAAGAGGGGGAAAAAATGTACAGGTCAAGGAGTTTAATTTCCATAGCGCTTGCACTTGTATTTCACATGGAGTGTGCAATAATGGCTTAAATGGCCATTGGCAATATTGTAATAGGAGATTATTGTGGATAGGCTGAAAATGCACCAGAGGTAACAATACTGGGGAGCACAATGTAACCAGGAGCATGGTGTGGTCTATGGTTTCTTGATAGTTCTCATATGTAGTTCGCTAATTGTAGTGTTATGAACTAAAGACCTAATCTAAAGTCCATTGTAGAGAACAGGAAGAGTCTCGTCACCTTGAGCAAAGATTGGGAAACATCCTCTTTTAGTAAGGATCTTAATCCAAATTTTTAAAAGTAACCAGTTATTTGGAGTGCATTCGTTTTTGAATATCCAACTTGACGCACTTTAAAGGAGAAAATTTTTGGAGGGCAAAAATTTAAAACTATTTCTGAAAATCAGGATACCCAAAGTTGAGACACTCAACATCACTGATGTCTTTAGGAAATCATGTCCTCCATCAAGCTCTTCTTGGATCATTTGAAGTGGTTTTCCAAAACTAGAATATTGCTTGGATATAAAAAAAGAAAACAAGCACCCAACTCTGGGAAGAATGAGTTAACCCAATGCACCTATGTATCCAGGAGGCTCATGCCTTAAACTGATTTTGTCCGTGTGCCTTCATTTATGTCTATTTGTGTGAAGAACCAGTTCGCCCAGAGTCCACTGATAAGTATATTCCCAATTCATCTCACTCTCCATGGTTGCATTTCCATATCATAGTTCTACTATTCAGCATGCCCATGCCTATTTTATATGCAATAACTTCTCAAATTAGAAGCTTAGAGTGTTTTTTCATAAAAAATTTCAGCTACAATGTATAATCATATTGTTGTTTTTTTAATGATGAGATCTTATACTGTACCTCAAGTCATTCCACAGCTCATTGGATCTTATTTATTCTGGCTTTCTAATCTAACAGAACTTCTGTGTTGTAACTTGTTGCTGTTTTTTTCCCAAGGATATGCAATACACTGTTAAGCATGTGTTGTATATCAAAGTGCAAATATAAACTGGTTGATGATCTGTAGTCAGTCACTCCCTGAAAAGGTGTGGCGGTTGGGAATTCTTCATTTCTGGCTGGAGATCTGAATGTATTCAGAATCATTCCACATACTGTATATTGGCTGGGAGAGAACTGGCTCTGTTTTTTTGGAGAATGATGCTGAAAGGGGGTAGGGAGGTAAATAGTTGTACTACTTCCAAAAGCAGATTTTTTACTTGTTTGATCATAGATAGATCTGGAATGTAGAGATAGTGAGCATGATTCTCAGCTGCCTTAGATCTTTTGGTCTCTTTGTCTATTTATCTATACTGTTTGGAGCAGGGGGTTGGATGAGAAGGTCCTTGAGGTCTCTTCCAGTACTACAGTTCTATGAGTCTATGGGTAAAACCAGACCTGCCTGCCAATGGCTTCCGGGCTACAATTGGCACGTCTGTTATGACACCACCAGATGTTGGCCCACTTCAACCCCGGGATGGGTAGGTGGCTAGCCTGGGCTGTGACATACAGAAAATCGTCAAGGTCACAGTCTAGGCTAAAAGCCATCCATGCAGGCTAATGCGGGCTAGCGTGTCTATGTGGTGCCACCATACCTGCCCTGGGTTGGGGACCACGCTGGCTGCCTGTCATTGCCCACCATGGCTGTCCATCCTGGCAAGGTGCTAGGAGAAGGGTGTGGCAGGGTTGCCTGTCTGCACTTTTTTTGTTCCCTCAGCCCTACCTGGGCCATGAAGTGTGTTAGGTGCCCCAACATGACCCGGGCCATGTCACCCATGATTTTCTGCCCTGGGGTGGGCCGGGGTGGGAGCTGTCCTTCTGGCTGCACATCCATTTTAACCCTATACAGTATGGACTAGATTTAGCCTCTTCTTGAGAGCTAAACCCAGTGGTTCTCAACCTGTGGGCTGGGTACCCCAAGTGAGGTCACACCAACTGCAAATGGGGTCACAATCCCAATTTGCACCTGATACAATTTACATTTCTTTGTTGTTGTTGGGGGCCACTGGTTTATATTTTAAGACATAAAAATGGGGTCACAGTCAAAAATTTTAGAAACCATTGCCTAAGTATGAGAGGTTCATAGGAGATGCCACAAATAGGGAATTATGTTTCTTTTCATTGTTCTCTCTTATTCCAGGGAGGCTAATTATTACAGCCCTTTACAGAGTGCCCAATTACACTGATAAGATTCCATCCGTTTCCCCTGTCTTCTGGCATGGTGGTAAGAGTAAGCATTGAACATGGGCTGAGCTCTACGTTACCCCTAAACCCAATTTATAAGAGGACTGAAGGCAGGGCTGGATCTAGGCAGATGCAGAATGTGCAACTGCATGAGACTCTATGTATTTGGGGGCAGGGACATCAACGATTAACTACGGAAACACGTTTCTTTCTCTAATGGGCGAGTCAGTGTGTATCCATCAAATATTCCTATATTAGGAAAGCTACACATCACCATAAACCCAATGGGAACATTTCTATTTGGATACTATTTTGTATTTCTATTACATTAGCACATTGACAGAACATGAGAGAAACAGAGGCACATAGAAATGGAGAGAGAAAGATAACATAGCAAGTGGGGACAGGGCTGAGAATTATTATTATTATTATAAACATTGATATAGTGCCAGTCATGAGACCTGGTGCTGTACAGAACATAGAAATAGACATGGTCCCTGCCTGTGCCTTACAATCTATATGACAAGGAAGGGGAGACACATTCAAGCGGATGCAAAGACTCAGGTGCGTATACTTGGCTTGGTTACAATCAGGTTGGTTGCAGCAGTCTGCAGAGGAGGGCAGACAGTAGGTATGTAGGAACGTCCCATGCCAGTGCCAGCTCTGCCCCACAGACTACAGAGGATATCACCCCTGTTGACTCAAAAACACGAACCCTACAACATCTTATTGCTTTCTGGAAGTCTTGGTCTGACATAATTAGCTCATGAGACCAGACTGCATTACTGTCTAATTACTTGTCTAATAGCCATTTATGAGCATATCTTCTAAGAACTTATCCAATCCTTCTTTGACCCAAGTAATTAGCTAATGTGTCCAGACTGCCACTGGGTGGGTAGGTGGTTAGCTTGGGCTGTGATATCCAGAAAATCACCGAGGTCACATCCCAGGCTAAAGGCTGCCCATGTGGGCCAACGTGGACTAGCACGTCCATGTGGCCCCACCATACCTGCCCTGGGTTGGGGGCTGCCATGGCCAACTGCTATAGCTGCCTGTCATTGCCCACCATGTCCATCCATCATGGCGAGGTGCTGGGAGAAGGGTGTCTTGAATTACAGAAGATGGAGTTGCTTGGAAATGAGAGGTTTTGACAATTTTCTCTTGTTTATAAGTTTTTCTTGTTTAAAAAATTACAAGTTTTTTCATTTTTCTCTATCTTTCATTAGAGAAGATAGAGTTGCTTGGAAATTACAAGTTTTGACAATTTTCCTGGTAAAACAGGATTAAATAAAAGACTAAAATACAATGCAGAATAAAACACAAGATGCTGATGTCTGTTAAAGTGGCCAGTTGTAAATTGAAAAACTGGAGATTTGATTAATTCAAACATATCCCAACCTCCTTTCTTCCATTAACCATGATATTTATTAAAATAAGCCAGTTTAATTAAGGATAGCAATTAAAGTCTCTATCTGCAATCGGATCCTCAGGAAGGGCTCTTGAGTTCATAACAGCCCCATCCTTACGTGGGGCCATAAATATCTGCCCATGTGTTTTTTATTGCAGAACCAGACAAAAATTGTTTATTTTCAAGAGAATTCTGTGAAGGTCATTAACGTAACTGGGTTCAAAGAAAGATTGCGTACGTTCTTAGAAGACATGCCCATAAATGGCTATTAGTCAAGTTGGTCAGGGCTTGAGATCTGTGACTGTCTGCGGCCGGGAGTGAATAACAGGAAATGGATCACTCCATTATGGCCTGTTGTGCGCTGCGTTTCTCTCAAGAAGCAACCAAACTTGGTCACTGTTAGACCATTGGGCCATTCCTATGCTGCTGATGTCCCCTTTTCTTTACCTGTGCATTTCCAAAGCTTAATGTTCTGGGGGAAAATGCTGCTAGAAAGCAAGAATTTGTTTTCATAAGAACATAAGAAGTGCCATACTGGGTCAGACCAATGGTCCATCTAGCCCAGCATCCTGTCTTCAACAGTGGCCAATCACAGGGGCTTGGGAGAAGCTTCCAACAGGTCACAATGGGGGATTCATTCTCTGTTGTTTCCCCCCAGCTTCCGTCATGTTCCCTGATCCTGTCTCACTAATAGCTGCTAATGGATCTATCTTCCAGTAACTTGTCCAAACCTCTTTTAAACTTAGCTATAGTACTGGCCCTTACCACAGCCTCTGGCAGTAGATTCCACAACCCAATTATACGCAGAGTGAAAAAATATTTTATTTGTTTTGAACTTCCCCCCATGAGTTTCATGGAGTGTCCCCTAGTTCTAGTACTAGCCAAGAGGGTAAATAACTGCTCCTTGTTTATTAGTTCTACACCACTCATGATTTTATAGACCTCTATCAAATCTCCTCTTAGCTGTCTCTTCTCCAAGCTGAAGAGCCCCAACCTACCAAGCCTCTCCTCATACGGGAGTCCTTCCATGCCCTTGATCATTTTTGTTGCCCTGGATGGAGAGCGAAAACTATAAGGAAGCTGTTTTGCTTGTCTAAAGATTGAAAAGAAAAAGTAAATGAACATCTATGAACTTTTTGCAAATGCAGTTCAGCTTTCAAGCTGTGTCGTTTATCGGGATCCTTTTACTAAACAGCTTTATGTTGAATTATATCAATTTGCACAAAGACTGACATGCTTGCAGCAGACATTGTGCTAGATACTCTTTTTGCTTACATCTGAGTAAATCCTGGGTAACTCCACTTAAGACAACGCTGGTGTAAAATGGCATCACTCCGCTGATGCCAATTATAATCACTCAGGTTCTGGTTCATTCGAGTAACACCATTTCTAAACCTTGATTATTAGGTCAATTTCTGCTTCCAGTAAGATGGATTTAACTAAAGCTGAATTTACTCCTTCATGAGCCATACTGTGCAAGAAGTATTTGTACTGTAAACAGCATCAACATCAGTTCATCTATTCTGAGCATGGAATAGACAGACAGGGTCAAAGATAGACACAGAAAGAGAGAAAGAAAACATACTGGATTTGAAGTTAGCTTATTCCTGCATTGGGAATAGGTAAACTATCAAGAAGTAAAATAAAGCAGCAAATTCCATACATGAGTTTCTTTTAGTTTTCATCAGTGTATATAGTAATGTTCAGGTATTTCACACAGGCTTACTTAAAATACTCAGTTGATCCTTTTTAGACAACTTCTTGGGAAATTAATATGTGGCCGGTTCTTAAATATCATCTAAGACAGGAGGTCAATTGTGCCGGAGTGCACATTGTTGCCCCAGGTAGCAGATAACTTCCTGTGTTGAAACGATGACTTGAAGATTTCATAGAGATAGACTTGTAGACAAGGAAATATCATCTTCCAAACCTGTTGTGTTTCAGAGTAAGCTATGAGAATTCCTTTAATCAGTGCCTTAGCTTGGCTAAGAATTACTCAAGGTATTGACAACATCCAAGAGGTATTAAATTTGTATACCTTCTAAATTACCGTAACTACCTGTTTTGGTTTTGAGTTCATATGGCAAGGAGTCTTTGCTGGTTACTTGTAACTTGTTCAACAGTGCAAAAAGTAATGGTACATATCACTGTCAACAGAACTTATTACATGAATTAAGAAATAAAAACATATTACTCCGAACAGATTAACAGGGGATGCTATTAACGTGTAGTTACCATCGCTTTTACAGTGTCCCCCACTGTTACATTACCACAAACATTCTGCCATAGGTGAGAATTGTAGTGTAGTGACATTCCGTTTTTGATGGTATTCACAGAATGTACGCACAGTGGAACACGTGGGATAATGAAGCATCTGTGTGAGCCCCAATCTGATCTCATTTACATCAGAGTAATTCCATGCATTTCCATTGAAGTCAGCTGAGAGCATTGGATACGGTATTGAGTTTGGAGCTGGTAAACTAGGGTTCAAATCCTGTTTTAGGCATAAGCTCTCTGAGAGGCCTCGGGCAAGTCCTTGCGCACTTTTAGATGGATGTGAATGCAGCCCGTCCCCAGAGCTGCTCTGGGGATGCACCTCCATGTCTGCCTGCTCCCAGCCCTTCCTGGGTCCTCTTTAGATGGACCCAGCAGGTTCCCCTGGCCATTGTTTACTTGCACGGTGCCCCCCCCACCCCCAGAGTTGTGGGTGCATCATCCAGTGCTCTAGGCTGGTGCCTGCAACTCTGGTATTTCTGGGAGTGGAGCTGCAGCGTGTGGGTTTGCCAAACAGATGGACAGCAGCTCTGCTTTGGGCCAGTGCCTTGTAGGGGTGAAACGGCAAGTGACAGCGATAGGATTTTTTGTCTGTAATGGCCAATCTGACACCACCATAATGACATGGCAACCCCCACTGAAGTAGCGGCATTTGCCGATATTTGCTGCTGCTATCTGATCAAGCCTGTCGTCCTTTTCAGCCTTTTTGAAAGTGCCAGGGACTCTCAGGGACTTCCGGGAGCTGCCGTAACCTTGCGTGAACTGCTGTAAAATTTCAGAAACTGTCATAAACTTACGTGAACTGCTGTAAGCTTCTGTAAACTGTCATAAACTTTATGGGGGAACTGTCGCAAATTGTCATAAATGTTGCTAAAACTGTTGTAACTGTCGCAAATTACTGTGAACTGTCGTAAATGCCGCAAAGTCCCATAAACTGCCACAACTACCATAAACTGCCGTAAAATGCTGCAGATTTCCATAAACTGTTGCAAATTGCCATGAAGTATAGTAAATTGTCATTGGTTGCTGTCGGACTGGTGCCAGACAAGCCGAAAAAGCAGCAGCACAAAGCAGAATGGCAAACAATGCTGCCGCTTCAGGCCTAGGGCTTGGCAGGCTCGCTCCGGGATGTTTGAGATAAGAGCTCGCTTCCCAACTCTCTTATGTATAGTAGCCCTCATTGGTCTAAGAAAATTGTCTATTTTTCTATATGAAATATTGGCCAAATGAGTTGCTTGGGGCTGATGTTGAGAGTGATTGCTTTCAAGGAATGGACAGGAAAATGCCCTCCTGAACTTCATTACTGTAATCTGATTCATTCTAATTTGCTGTCAAATATTGTTGCAAGTAACCCATGACCACCCCTCTCCCCACCTAGATTATATAAATTATCTCCAAAATTGGTGATTTCCTAACTTTTGGGAACTAATGGACCCCCTCGGAATTTCTTGTAGTCTCTCATGTTTGTACCTGCTGGAGAGGACCATGAGCTGGTGCATACTCATTGTGGGCTGGTCATTTGGTCACAGCTCCACGAGGCAGACGGACTGTTTCAGTCACTGCCAGTACTGCATCCAGCTCCCAGGAAAGAAGAGCTTTGGGAGGGAAGGGCAGGGGAGAGAGATCTGTAATGTAGATGTGCTACTTTCTGTAGATGGCTGCAAGGGACCCAAGCCTGCTTTGCTGTGACTGTAGCCCAGTGCTTAATTTGCAAAAGCTAAAAAGACATGCTAGGACTCAAGTTTGCCGTAGAAGACCCACCGCTTTCCCCCAGAAACATGGGGGTTATTCACAGGACATGTTGGAGCTGCCCTACTAGGTGTCCCACTCCACTCCACCAGTTCCTCTTCCTTGTCAATGCTTCCTCAGGGTGAGAACTGAAGGCTGATCATTGCTATTGTTGACTAGAGGTTGGCATTACTATCAGGCCCAGATCGCTCAGGGATGAGACCGGTGCTTCTACACCCAAGCATGGATGGTGTTTTGCTGAGTGGCAGCAGTGACAGGGGCTAGTGAGGGGCTGGGGCTGCTCCCTGGCATCAAAAGAGGTGTCAGGGCCTAAGCCCTGGTAAACTCTGGCACAAATTAAACCCTGCCGTAGTCAGTGCTGCAGACCAGCTGTGTACCTAGTGTGGTTAGATATGCACATTTTAGAGGACACTTATGAGAAATACAGGTAGCAGAGCTGCATTGGCTCTACTGCAGCCCTGCAACCTGTATTTCTCATGTGTCCTCTAAAATTTGCATATCTGGCCATCCTATGTGTGCCACTTAGTTATCATAGCCCTCTTGGATCACTACTAGGCCACAGACCAACCTTGTTCTATATTACTTCACTGATTTCACTCATTCTCTTTCTTTTTTCCATGTACCTCATCCTCTGTCTTTCATGTTCCTCTTTTTCCCTTTCTCATTCTCTTCTCTACCTCCTCCCTTTCCACTCGGAACAGTTTAACATAGCAAAACCAGAAAACGAAACTGCCACAATTCACAAACAAGATCCAGGTGGTAGACCTACCAGTTTGGCTAGGAAAAAGACAGTGATTGCAGAAGGCAACCGTCATGAGCTCTGGCATCTGACATTGCTCACAGGGGAAGGGTACATTCCTTGTATTGTTTCAGATCCTGCTGGTAACAGCCTCTGTTTTCTATGCTGCGCAACAACATGAGGCCAGAGGGATTCAAAAGACAACATCGATGAAATAGTATTGACATAGTGCAAAGTACAAGCAACATACAATTTCAACAATTCAGTGTTTGAGGTCTACGTTGTGGGAAGGTATGTAAAAATAGCAGGCCAGATCATCGGCTAAAGTGAATCAGCATGATTCCAGATCTGGTCCAGATAAGATGAAACACTGAATATTCAGGCACACATACGAGGGTGTCTTTAGATGTAACAGGGATTCGGTGTTTAAGGCAGTTGCTACGTGGCTGGGTATTGTGTCTAAGCACTGTCGCTATTTTTGGCCACTGGTCTGCACCCCGTTAGCCTCCCGTGAACTCCTCATTGGTTGCACGGATATCTCGGGTGCAGCGGTTGAGTGTTTTCCCTCGCCACGTGGGTAACGTTGTGTCTAAAGACATGGGGTGGTGTGTTCACAGCCATTTCCAGTCTGTGTGCCCTGATTCCTCCCTGTCTGCCCTGAATCCTCCACTCCATGCTGCTGCCAAACATCTCATACTTTGCTGCACACTGACAGCTCCTTCCTTGCTCTCCCAAAGCACCCAGGCGGGAGGGGGGACAAGGCAAGCTGTGAAGAACGAGCTGTTTAACTGCAGCACAGAGCAGAGGATTTGGGGGCAGACCCAATGCTCTCCTGCATGGACTACGACTCCTAGAATTCCATGGGAGTGCTTCTGCAAGTAGAGTGTCCAGTGCAAGGAACAGGCAGGACCCTGATGCCCCTGGACATGGAAAGACAGCTGATGCATCTAGGGCCGTTTTAAAATGAGATGCTCCCAATTGTGTCCACCCTGTGGGCATGAGTGGGAGCATCTGCTCCCTCACCCCACGCACGACCCCCTACAGCGGGCCTCCACACATAGAACCCCCCACTGGCAGTCTGTTTAAAACTGGCTGAAGTACTGCAACATATTAAACACGGGGAACCATGCATGGCTCTATACACATTCAGCCACCCTTTCCATTGCATCTAATGGCATCCAGAGACATTAGTAATAGGTGTGACAAGAAGGGTGCTTTTAGGCAAGCACCTCCCCACCCATTATACATGTTGCAGGGCACCACTGCAGCCCTGCAACATGTATGGTGGGTGGGGAGGTCCTTGTCTAAAAGCACCTGAAGTTAGAAGCACATACTTTGGCCTCGTTACTGTACGGCAGGGGCGGGGAACCTTTCCCCTTCTGTGGGCCACCTTGAACATTAGTACAAGGGCGCTTTTAAACGATCCCGCTCACAAGCGGGATCGTTCAATACCGCCATCAGGCACCCGCCTTCCCCTCTACGTCGTGTCTGATGTTCAAAAGAGCATCAGACACGGCGTAGAGTGTATGTGCGCCCTTCTGCGCGTGCGCAATCTGGGAAGGAACCCCGAAGTGCGGTGTGAAGCCGGCACAGTGGCAATCCGCCTTGAAGGGGGCAGGATCGCCGGGCCGGCTTCACGCGACGGAGATCCGGCAGTAGAGCGCGCCGGGGATTTAGATGAGCGGCAACAATGGCGGCTCATAAAGGGCTCAGCCGCCATTTCCGTCTCGTCTAAAAGAGCCCCAAGTGTCTTTAGCCAGATAGCATTGGGAGTGCCTAAGGTAGGAGAGGATCCAGATCATGGTTCTATGCTATGAAGAGTCTTTGAGTTCCTGCCCTCATTTTTGCTCCCTTCCCCCATAGCACACTCCCACAGTACTTGAGGATAGGAAATAGATCCATGGGATAGATCTAGGAATCTATCCCATGAGTGAGTAAACATACAAAAAAACAGCCTGATACATTTCCAGTCAGACAGAAACTGGGGGTGTTTTTAGAAAAGCATCTCCCCAGACTATTATCCTTTCATCATGCATGTTGCAGGGCTGCATAGGGTGCGAATGTGGTCCTACAACATGCATGGTGGCTGGATAATGGGTGTGGGGAGGTGCTTGTCTAAAAGCACCTTTTGTATTATGTGAGGTTCGAGCTCTGAGGCTTGACCCACAGCTTCCCGTGCATTATTTGTGGTGTTGGGACACCCTCTCCTTTTGGTAAGCCTGAGAACAATCCTTCATCTCAGCACCATTTTTTCAGCTTCCACTTAGGCACAACTTAGTTTTCTGTGCAATCCCTTTCCTTCCGAACAGCATGTTATCATCTTTATGGGCCATTGCAATTAGTGAAATGCCAACCAGCAGGTGGAGACGCATGAAAGCATTCTCAATCATAGACACTCAGGCTGCTTTGACGTTCCGTTCTCATAGCTCTGGACAAACACCAGAGCTGATCACAGCTAGAAAATATTGCTCATCATTTCAGGGGGTGGGAGGGAAAGGAAAATGTTTAGAAGTCAATTCTTGGAATGCTGGCAACAAGCAGGTGACAGAGCAGCTCTAACTGGATGTCAACAAGTCCCAAAGCCATGCTACACTGCTGCTAACTCCCATAGCCACTTCACTTTGCATATCACTTAACTGGGAAGCGGAAACTTGTTGTTGGCTACCATCCCAAATCAGAGCTTTTTGATTTGGTCTGTTTGTCTAGCAGCTTTGTTGTCTGTCAGCATCAAATGATCCAGGAACATACATAGCTCTCACTCTGTGCAGATTCACATACGACATTGTACTTCTATAATATCAAGGCCTTGATGTAGATCCCTGTTCAGACTAGAAATCTGGGCCTGACCTGAAACCAGGCCAACTTCTATATTGGGCCTAGCCCAATACAGCCTGATTCAGCTGAGCTAACCCAATACAGCCTGATTCAGCTGAGCTCATCCAAGCTTGGGCTCCGATAACTGGGTGGCCCTGTCAGAAAAGGACAGAGTGATTGTGTTCTTCTACCCTTTTCTGACATGGCCAAGCCTCCCCCCTTCCACCCCTCCCCCAGTGCTGTGATGTCACAGCATTTGTAGGGCATGGCGCTTCCTGCAGCTGGGGAGTCAATCCTGACAGCCTCAGGGACTCAGGCTGCTTTCTCACATTGCCTGTGGGTGGGGGACTTCTGTGACAGCAATTGCAGCTCTATTTTCATGGGAATTAGCGCACGTAGGAATGTGCTGTTCCACCTTTATCTTGCAAGAACACCCATCATTTTTAAAGCTACATTGGGGGACCCTGTCATGTGTGAGTGTTCTCTTGGGATAAAAGTGGAATGGTGCATTTCCACGTGCACTGAGTCCCATGAGAATAGAGCCATGATTGCCATCTCAGAAGCCCTCCACCCCCACCTCCAGGTAATGTGAGAAAGCAGCCTCAGTCAGACAGACAACCCAACCGGATCCAGGCCTGGCTGGGCCGGTCAGGTTCCATGGGGCTCAGATCAAGCTCCAGGCCATCAGACCTATTTCTGACGTGTATTTGTACGTAATGGATCTAAAGATCTGGAAGAAAATCTCAAGAGAACAGCTTTACCCACCCCTATTCCCCAGTACTTCCTGCTTCTGATCAAAAAGGAAACCTAATAATAATAAGCATTTTCAAAAATATCCCTGACAAAATCTGAAAGTGAAAAAGGTAGAAAACAAAACACATTTTTTGAGTCGTTTCTGTGAGTTTTGGGAAACAGCAGATGATGATTCTTCAGCTTCTTCAAACCAATTAATTCATTAATTTTGCAGCCCCGGGTTTGTAACGCGGCATTTATTGGGGATGGATTAGCCATTGGGTGGTTATTATTGGGTGATTGTGTGATGGCAGGGCAGCATATTTGGTTTCCTAGTGTGGGAGGCTTGGTTTGTGGGTGGTGTTTATTTATTTATTTATTTAAGACATTTGTACCCCGTCCCTCCTGTACACAGCTCAGGGCGGCTTCCAACAATAAAACATCAAACAATATAAAAACTATTTAAAACAATCAAAGTTAAATACTTTTTTAAAAAAGGCCAGAGAAACAGCTTCGATATTAAGACCATAAAACAAGGTAGGGGGAAGAAAACAAAGCCCTAACCCCCCCCTCCCCAAAGGCCTGGGAGAACAACCAGGTCTTACAATACCACCGGAATGTTAATAGGCTTGGGGCCAGGCGGGCTTCCTCCAGAAGGGAGTTCCAAAAGCGTGGCCCGGCCACTGAGAATGCCCTCTCCATTGTGGCCACCCGCTTTACGCAGGGGACCTCCAAGAAGGCACCCCCAGCTGACCGCAGGAGCCACCCTGGGGCGCGGAGGGCGAGGCGATCCCAAGGTATGAGGGGCCCAGACAGTGAAGGGCTTTATAGATCAACACTAAAACCTTGAACCTGGCTCGGCATGCTATTGGCAGCCAGTGCAGAGTCCGGAGCACAGGTGTAATATGCTCCCGACGGCCCATTCCCGTAAGGAGACGAGCTGCCGTATTCTGCACTAGCTGCAGCCTCCGAACCAGGCACAAGGGAAGCCCCACGTAGAGCGCGTTACAGTAGTCCAGCCT
>QEPC01002054.1:2270980-2319777 GCA_003113815.1 Sphenodon punctatus | reverse complement strand
CTCTCCCCACCAACATCACCTCCGTCTTATCGGGGTTGAACTTCAGTCTGCTCTGCCGCATCCATTCCGCCGCGGCCTCCAAACACTGGGATAGCAACGAGACAGCCGGGTCTGGGTCAGTTGAAAAGGAGAGGTACAGCTGAGTACCCCGAACCCCCTCATGGACTGCATGTACACATTAAATAATAACGGAGACAGAATAGAACCCTGCGGAACGCTGCATGATAAGGCGCGGGGGCATGATGTCTCCTCCCCCAACACCACCCGCTGGCTTGTCCCCAAGAGGAATGAACGGAACCATTCAAGAACAGTCCCATCCAGGCCCCCCAGGTCACGCAGCCGTCTCAGCAGCAGCCCATGGTCCACGGTATCAAAAGCGGCCGAGAAATCTAGCAGGATGAGAAATGTCGAACATCCTGCATCCATCTCCCGGTGGAGGTCGTCTACCAAGGCCACCAAGGCCGTCTCAGTGCCATAGCCGGGGCGGAACCCAGATTGAAAAGGGTCTAGGAAACCGATGCTGTCCAGATGCACCTGGAGCTGGAGTGCCACCGCCCGCTCAATAACCTTCCCTAAAAAGGGAAGGTTAGAGACACGGTAACTGGCAAGCGCATCCACGTCCAAAGATGGTTTCTTCAACAGGGGGTGCTCGACAACCTCCCCTGCTGCAAGGACACGTTCACTATCATTAAGTGATGGGTGGGTTGATTTAGTTGGGTTTGTGTTTTCTGGTGGTTGTGAAGTGGGTGGGTAGTGATGTTCCTTTCCCTGATGAGGGGAGGGGAGGGAATGGGTTAGGGTGGGTGGGACTGTTTCCCCTAGTGAGAGTGGGGGATGCAGTCCCAGGGAGAGGATTATGCTTCACCTGGTGAGAGCGGGTGATGGGACGGGGAGGGGATCTCCCTCACTGGGGAGGCGGGACAGCCAGGAAGAGGATGGTCCAGCAGGTGGGCCCGCCGGAGGGATGAACACAGCCATTGGGATCAGGGCGGGGGAGGTATGGTCCTGGGGGGTGTCAGGTACCAACAGGGAGGCAGGACAGGTGTTTGGTGCCTGTTCACCTCTCCCCCCTCCCCCCCAGGTAGAGGTTTTAGTGGGTGATGCCTGCCTCTGCGGTGGATGTTCTGGGGGCTGTTAGAGCTACATTTTGTGAACTAGACCCATGCCCATCCTGGCTTATCAAGACCAGCCAGGAGATGCTGGCAGGTGTTGTCAATGCCTCCCTGCAGGAGGGCAGGGTGCTGAACTGCCTGAAAGAGGTGGTGATGTGACCTCTGCTCAAAAAACCATTGCTTGACGTTGACTCCCCCGCCAGTTATCAGGGGACCTTCCCTTTTTAGGGAAGTTATAGAGCAGGTGGTGGCTCAGCAGCTGCAGGAGCATCGGGACCACACCGGTTTTCTTGATCCCTCACAGTCCAGCTTTCATTTGGGTTATGGCACTGAGACTGCATTAGTGGTTTTGGTCGATGACCTTCATCGGGAACTGGACCAGGGTTGTTTGACCCTGCTAATCCTATTAGATCTGTCCTCTGCATTTGATATCGTTGATCATGAGATGCTGGTGACTCACCTGTGGGATTATGCTGAGGTGGGCGGAACTGCTCTTGAATGGTTTGGCTTCTTCCTGGCCAGAAGAAATCAGCGGGTGGTGATCAGAGATTATTCATCTTCTCCCTGGGACTTCACATGTGGAGTTCCACAAGGTTCTATTCTGTTCCCTCTCTTGTTCAGCGTGTACATGCAACTGCTCAACGAGGTAATGAGATGGTATGGGGTGCGGTGTCATCAGTACACTCATGTCACCCAGGTCTACCTCTCTTTTTCATATGACCCAGACCCAGCAGTCTTGGTGCTTACCCAATGTCTGGCAGCTGTGGGGGATTGGATGAGGGCGAGCCATCTGAAAATAAGTCCTGACAAGATGCAGGTGATGTTGGTGGGGGCCCTGGTGGGTGTGACGTCCCCCATCACTGATGAGGTTCGTCCCACACTGGTCTCTCAGGTTCGGAGTCTAGGGGGTGCTCCTCGATCTGAAGCTTTGCCTAGATATCCAGCTTGAGGCTGTGGCAAGGAGTGCTTTTCGCCAATTACATCTGGTGCAACAGCTTTGGCCATTTGTCTCTGACTCCAACCTGGCCACTGTCATCCATGCCTTCATCACCTCAAGATTAGACTATTGTAACATGATCTGCATGGGGCTACCTTTGGTGATGGTCTGGAGACTGCAGCTGGTGCAGAATGCAGCGACCCATCTCCTTACCATGACTGGTCACTGTAAGCACATTACACCAGTGTTCCAAGCTCTACACTGGCTGCTGATAATCTTCCAGGCCTGATTCAAAGTGTTGGTGCTTATCTATAAAGCCCTATACTGTCTGGGCCCCTCCTATCTGTGAGAGCGCCTCACTCTTTGTGCCCTGGATCAACCCCTTTGGTCTCCCGGGAGCATGCTTCTTGATGTCCTGCATGTGGTATAGGGGGGCTACAATTTTATTTATTTATTTCAGTTTTCTTTTATCCCTCAACCCTCCTGCTCACAGAGCAGTTTGGGGCGGCTCACAGAAGGGAGAGGACATTCTTTGTGGCGGCTCCTAGACTGTGGAACTCCCTTCTAGGGATGGGCGAACAGATCGTGGTTCGGGTTCGGCCATTCGGTTTGGCTGTGTTCGTTTCGTCCGTTCGGTTCGCCCATTCAGTTCGGCTGCATTCAGTTGGTTTGGATGTTTGGCCGTTCGGTGGTTCAGGTCGAATGTTGAGTTCAGATTCGGTATTCGGTTCACTTAGGATCAGTTTAGTATTTAGTTTGGTGCAATCAGGAACTGAAAATGACATTTGGTTTTTGAAATAAAAGGAAAAAATTAAAAAGCATATTTCTGGCTATAACATTTTTATTTCTTATTACCTTTTGATAAAATTTAGGGAGATTATACCCCCAATGGAGAGCACCAAGTGTACCAAATTTTGGAATTATTAGATAAAGGAAACCAATTTAAGAAGCAATTGAATGTTGTGATTTTAAGAAAAGCTCCATATGCATTCATGACTACAACTTGTTTATCTTGTATCCAATGTTCATGAAACTTGTGCATATTACATCCCTCCATATGCTTAATATTTCTGCCAATTTTAGGAAAGAGTGGATAAAGGGTCCCAAGGGTATAAGACATTAACCTGAAAATACATTTCCAGCTGTTACATTTTGATATTTCATTCTGTTTACAGGATATTTGACAAGAATGTATCAAATACCTTTCCTGCCATTTCAGCAAATGTACAGGAGATTTTGATAAAGGGACCCAATTATATAAGCAATAGATGTTGTCCCCATGAAGATCATTATTCAGATGAATATCAGCATATTCAGTGCCAGTCAGAGGCAGGCACCCTGCATGGCAGGGGGAGAGAGACTGTAGGAGGAAGAATGTGGAGCAACCCCGAAGACTGACAGACACATTCAATGGCCAAACACATTACTGCAAGCTTCTAGCTTTACAGGACCAATTGGTAGTGGTTTCGAGGTGGGCATAGGGGGCGACCCTGTGGCGGGCATAAGCAACATAACTGGGACTTCTGAGACAGCATCCCAGCAGTCAGGAGACATAGTTTAAACACATCCAGGCTGGCCAACTATCAATCACATCCTGCAGCACTGAGACAGAGGACATAAGAGAATTTCTATTGACTCTTTCCTAAACAGATGCTTCTGACTTCCCAGAAACAAGTAGGGGAGATATGTTGGGATGGTCCCAGCACAGAATGAGGATATTTGGTTGACACTTCTGTTGGCCAATTTGCATCACAAACCGATCTTATACCACAGTGACATAAGAGAATCCCAGGCATAGGCCCCTTCTCTACATATGTTGTACAGGCATATAAAATTGGGACCCTTTATAATATCTTTCTGGTATTTGGCAGATATGATCATGAAAGTGAAATATATAGTCCTGCCACATTTCATGTACACTGGTTGGACTACAAAGATGTTATAGTCAGACATACATTTATATGTTAATTGCTTATACCACCAAGACCCTTTGTCCAATCCTCCTGAAATTTGGCAAAGTTAGTTACTATGGGAAGGGGTATAAACTGAACAAGTTTCACCTACATTAGATGTGAGGCAAAGAAGTTACAGCTAAGAATGTATATGTAGAATATTGCAAAATACAGTAATTCAACTGCTTCTAAAATCGGATTCCTTTATCCAATTGTTTTGATATTTGGTGCACATAATGAGTCCAAATGTCAGCCACATAGCATAAAAAACAAAAAGGTTACAGCTGATAATGTGTTTTCCATTGAAACCAATGGAAATTCAATTCCGAACTCACCGAACGCATCCGAACCGAACGTTCAAATTCGAGTTCGGTTTGAATGTTCGGTTCGGTTGACCAAACTGTTCGAGTTCAGTCCGAACTTCCGAATTCAAGTTCGATTCGAATGTTCGGTTCGGTCGACCGAACTATTCGAGTTCGGTCGGAACTCCCGAACCGCGTTCGCCCATCCCTACTCCCTTCCAGTGGAGGCCAAATGGTCCCAGACCTTGCCTCATTTTGACGACAGTGCTAGGCCTTTGATGAGGGAGGTGGGTGAAGGGTGGGTGAGGGTGGGAGGGGAGAATGGGTTTTTTACTCTCTCCTTATTTTTATGCCTCCCGTTTATGTATTTTATATATATATTTTAATATATTTTAACTTTTGTAAGCCACTTCGAGTTGCCTAGGCATGAGAGGCAGGGTATAAATAATGAAAATAAATAAATGATCACGACCATGTACAACAGGAAATGGGGAATCTGACAAAGCTTGTCGAGAATGAAGGTGATTTAGGTATCCAACTTCCAGTAATGTATCCATGCTTGTGTCTAATTTTCAGCCTGTTAAATAGTCCCATTGACATAGTGAGATTGATCTGATGCTTCCATTCCCACGCTAAAGTTCAATGAAGTATTAGATGTTAACAGTTGTGACACTGGCCCGCTGTGGTTCAGGGCAATCAGCGTGTGTGTTCATGCACTGCCAGATGTGGGCCTGCTTCTGCCCCAGGGCAGGTAGGTGGCTGGCCTGGGATACATCCTCAGAAAAATCCCCGAGGTGTATCACGGGCCAAGGGCCACCCACCTGGTCCATTGCAGGCGAATGCAGGCCTGCACGTGTGTTTTTGGTCCCGCCTCTCCCGGCCATGGGGCAAGGGTCACCATGGCTGAACGTCATGGCTGGAGGGTGGGGAACTGGGAGGGGGGCGGGGCTGGTCGACCGCATGTCTGTTGCATTCTCCCCCACCTGGGTCGTGCAGGCAGTGGGACAGCTCTACTGGAGATAGGCATATTTGTTCTGTGCTGCTTGCTGACCTGGACACAGTTTCCCATCCCACACTGGACTGGAGAGCCACACCACCACCTGCATGTTTGTTTTTACCCATTCTGGCCTACGAAGAGTGCAGGTTCTTCACCTGTAGCAGAAATGACTGCTGCTGAATATGGAAAAGTCAAAGTTAGTGCTGCTGACAGTGCTATCAGTATCCATCTATACTGACAACAGGCACTTTAGAAAGGAGGAAATGAAAATAAGAATTAATAAATAAGTGTATATCATATCCATTCCATGTTATGCACTTTGCAATCATATTAAAAAATTGGACTCAAATTCCAAAGACTTCAGAATTTGAATTCAAAATACAATGGAGTCCCCATAGGCAGACAATAGCATATCCCCAAATGAGTCCGAATAAGGGATTTTCTACTGTATACAGACAAACAGATCTGATTCAAAGATTGATCATTGTTATGTGTACTATGGTAGTGTCAAGGAATCGGGGGGTAGATACCAAATAAACATGTAGGGTGAAGCCACATAAGACGCCTTGGGCAGCCTTAACCCACTCTGGGCAGCTATACCACACGATGCAGTGAATCATATGGCCAGCAGCCACCAGATGTTCCCTTTGCCATAGGGCAAGTTGAGCAGCTGGCTGCTACTATGACTTATCATTTCTATAGCGCTACTAGACATACGCAGCACTTTACAGTCACAGATTTTCAGAGACAGGTCCCTGCCCAGAGGGCTTACAATCTAAGATGGACAAGGATGAGCAGAGCACACATATTCCTATTTTAGAGATGAGGAACTGAGGCTGAGAGGTTGTGAATTGCCCAAGGCCACCTAATGAGTTCATTGGATACGGTAAGATTCAAACCCCGGTCTCCCAGGTCCAACGCCAGCACCTTATCCACTATACCATATTGGCTCTCAGAAAAAGTTAGAGGATGTATTGCATAGCAGCCTTATCCAAAATGAGATAAGGTTGCCCAAGGTGTGGAAGCCTGTGTGCTCAGGTGCTTTGTGTTTCCACCACGCGGCGGGCTCCACGCATCCACATCACAGCTGGGAGTGAGATTTTGGATGGGGTGGGGGAGGGAGGCGGGGCGGGGCAGGGCAGGGCCAGGTGCCTGCTTGTATGCTTCAGCCCACCCCAACTGTGACAGGAGATCTGACAGCAGCCCACCCACCCAGCTGCCCCACTAGAGGGTCAGCTGTCTGCCCAGCTCCATTCATTGGCCCCACAATGTGGTGTCTCTACTTGTCCGCCATGGGGTCGCTTGGGGATTGGGCCCTCCATAGCTTGTGTGGCTGCACCCACTGTAATAAGGATGGAAATAATGCTGTCTCATTCTACTGCACAAGGTCAATTCATGTCTCTTGACCCACACTTGAGCTTTGCTGACATTCACAATTTGTTTTGCTCCACTGAGATGACATGCCAGTTGGGGAACTTCCCATCAATGGGCCAAACCCAGTCCATGGCTGTTTTATATTTGACAATTGGCTGTTTTATATGCTATTTCCTGGATCTGGCATATTGACACAGTCTCAACCCTCAGGCCCTGAAAGACTGAGCTCCAGGAAACAGCGTGGAGATGAGGCCTCTTCTCCCTTTACACTCTTTCTCTGGGTCAACTCATGAAACCCATGGCTTCCAGTATCACCTGTATGCTGCTGACACACAACTCTATCTCTCCACTCCCACGCTCTCCCCCTCCTCCATCCAGACTCGTATTGCTGACTGTCTTGCTGACATCTCTGCCTGGATGTCTCATCGCCAACTCAAGCTTAATACAGCCAAGACAGAACTCCGCATCTTTCCCCTGAAATACTCCCCTCCTACTTCCCTCTCAGTTTCTGCTGAGCGAGTCACGATCCAGCCAGTCCCTCAGGCCCATAGCCTGGAATTCATCTTCAACTCCTCCCTCTTCTTTAAGCCGCAGATCCAGGCTGTTGCTAAACCCTGTCGATTTGCTCTGTCCAATAATGCTAAAATCCAGCCTTGCCCTACTGTTGCTGCTGCAAAAACCATAGTCCATGTTCTAGTCATCTCTTGCCTTGACTACTGCAGCTTCCTCCTTACCGGCCTCCCTTGCCCTGATCTGGTCCCTCTCATCTCCATTCAATGCTCCTCAGTCCATATCATCCACCTTGCCTGTCACTTTGACCATGCACAGCCCCTCCTCTCCGCCCTGCGCTGGCTTCCTCTACGAGAATGCATTCAGCACAAGCTCCTGGTCTTTAACTTCAAGGGTTTTCATGGCCTTGCTCCCCAATATCTCTCCACTCTTGTAGCCTGCCATGCTCCTGCTCGGAGGCTTTGCTCCTCCTCTGCCCCCACCCGTGCCTGCTCATGAACCGCTTGCTCCTCTAAATGTTTTCACCCCAACCCCCTCCCTGGATACATTCGCTTTGCTCCCTCCCTCCCTTCCCAACTTTCAAATCCCTCCTGAAAACCCACCTCTTCTGTCAGGCCTTTCCTAGCTTGTCATGAGTGATACTGCATCCTTTCCCACTCGCTCAGAAACTAATTCCCTGTAACTAAGCAAAGCATGTGAGCCTGCAACTTCCCAACCTCATGAATGTACTCTTTGCTTTCCTGATGTTTGCCTCTCCCTCGTATCCCCCTCCCTTGTCTCTCAGATTGTAAACTCCTTAGGGGTAGGGACCTGTCTCTGACTGTGGATTGTACAATGCCAGGTACATTGTTGTGCTATATAAATAATAAAAATAAATAATGCACTCAAGGATAGAGGATGGATCCATGGCATAGATGCATGATCTGAACCTTCCCCTTCTCCCATCCTGAGCACACAACTTAAGCACCCTTGCCCTCAGCTCCTATCTGGCTTGTGACCTTGTACCAGTTTTCAAAATGACCCTTGGGAGAGTAATGGTTGGTTCCCCACTCCTGCTGTAAAACTTAAGTGACTTTACTTCAGCCTATTTAGAAATAGTTTAAATTCATTTACTCAGCAAACCTCTATCTGTCAAGCATTTCTCTTCCTTTTGGACTCACTTCTTGTGCTCTTCAGAAGATGGAGTTTAGGATGCCATTGAGGAGATAGCATACGTACAAACTTCCTCAAACATAAACACAGTTAAGGAGCAGATTCATCACACTGTTCCAAAGGAGCAGATTCATCACACTGTTCCAAATGTGGAAATTGCATTCCATGAGATCCCTTATCCGGTATCCATTTGCTTCGAGGTTGAATGGACATTCCTCAAAAATGAAGATTATAAAAGCACATGGAGTACTCAATAACGATTCATCAGCTCCTAAACTGATTCTGATGGAGAACAGTTGTGTCTGAAGTGACTCAGGCTTGGGATTTTCAGAATGCTCTGCAGACTGCAGGAATTTGCCACGTTTAATCTGCAAAACAGTCTTCAAATGATTTCCTTGATGACTAAGAAGTGCCAAGTTTATGTGACTTAGATCCGCTTTTGCTACATTTATTGTTATTTTTAGCCTATTTAAGTTACACAAGCTGTTTATATTTCACATTATTTTACAAACCTGATTCTTCCCTCTCTTACACCAAGGGAGGGGGTTATATTATGTTTCTGGGTGATGGATTTTTTTATTAGGAGGGTTCTAGGTTATGTTTCCTGCCCCCTGTGAGGGGGGGATGGGACTGGGATAGAGAGGAGGGGGTCATTTGCCCTGGTGAGAGGGGGGATATGATCCCCAAGGGGGTGTATGCATATCACCTGGTGAGAGTGGGAGGTATGGGGGGTGGGGCATCCAGGGGGGTGTCTGGAGGGTGGGCTGGCTGGGGGGGGGCAGCCATTGGGGCCATGATGGGGCACGGGAAGTATGGTCCCATTAGAGGGCGGTGTTCGATCTGTGAGATGGGACAGGTGCTTGGTACCTGTACCTGTCACTGCCCCCCGAGCAGTTGGTGAGGTGGTTCATGATCAGGGGGCCCCTGGCCTTAACCTGATGCTGTTGAACGTAAGGTTGGTTGTTAATAAGGCGACAACTGTCCAGGAATTGATCCTGGACCAGGCAGTCGACCTCATGTGTATCACAGATAACTGACTGGACACTGAGTCGGGACCTATCCTGGTTGACCTACTTCCAACTGGGTACTCCATGCAGCATCAGCCATGGTCAGAGGCACCAGGGGTTGGGGGTGTAGCCATTGTATTTAGGGATTCATGGTCCGTTAGGAGATATCCGCTGCAATCTATAATGGGTATTGAGGGTCTCCATCGTATGATTCATTTGGCAGGAGACAAATTGGGAATGCTGCTAGTATACTGTGTACCTACTTGTACAGCAACCTCCCTACACGCTTTAGCGGAGCTGGTGTTGGAGGTGGTATTGCAGTCCCCAAAGACATTAGTCTTGGAGCACTTCAATATTCACGCTGATGCCAGTCTTGGAGGGGTGGAGCATGAGTTCATGGCCATCATGGCAACCATCAACCTGTCTCAAATGGTCATCAGCCCAACACATGATGGGGGACACACCCTGGAACTTATTTTTTGCACCAGCCTTGAGGCAGGGGATCCATTAGTGGGGGAGGTGTCAGCTGTGCCCTTGTCATAAACTGATCATTACCTCCTGTGGACCTGTCTCCCAGCATATATCTGCCCCCGGAGAGGTGTGGAACCAGTTTGGATGGTTTATCCCCAGAGATTAATGGAACCAGAGTGGTTCTGGAATGCTCTGAGGGACGTAGCCTCTGATCTTGACGACCGTTCCATCAATGACTTTGTTGCTCTTTGGAATATCTTGCTGATTGATGCCATCGATCGGACAGCTCCTAGGTGTCTGCTCCCTAAAAGTCAGCACCGCAGGTCTCCTTGGACTCTTGAGGAGCTGTGGCAGCTGAAGTGGGAATAGTAGTGGTTGGAGTGATGGTGGTGCTGTTCTTGTACTGAAGCTGACAGATTGCATCATAGAGATAGCTTACAAGCCTATGCCATGGCTGTGCGGGCAGGAAAGAAGGAGTTCTTTGCTGGTCTCATAGTGTCTGTGAAGTCTCGTCCAGTGGAGCTTTTCTGGGTGGTGAAGGGTCTGGTTGGTCTGGTCTCCCTCCACCTGGAACTGGAATCTTCTGGTACCTGCTATGATATGTTTGTTGATTACTTTGCGGATCAAATCACCCGTATTCACCACAACTTCAACACCACACTTACTACTTTAGGAGAACCAGAGGTTATGGAAGCCCCACACTGCCTGACTTTATGGGATCAGTTTCAGTGGGTGTTGCCTGTCAATGCAGGGGATGTTCTTGGGGCTGTCAGAGCCACCTCTTGCAAACTGGACCCATGCCCATCCTAGCTGGTTAAGGCCAGCCAGGAGATGCTGGGGTCATTGCTGGATGGGGTAGTCAATGCCTCCCTTTGGGAGGGTAGAGTGCCAAAATGCTTTAAAGAGGCAGTGGTGGTAGACTGTGCATGCACCACCAGGGTTAGCTGCGGGGATCTCAAGCTCCGACAAAGCCAGTGCAAAAAAACCTCCCAAAATGGACAAGCAGAAAAAAAAAGAAGCTAAAACCGAAGGAAATAAAAAACTAATGTCTAACAAAAGAAGCGGGGAGCTGAAAAAGCAAGAAAAGAATGTAATTACAAAATTTTACTCCCTCCAAGCCGCGAGGCCAATACTGGAAGTAGCCGTGAGCAGTGAAGGCAAGATGGCAACTAGCGTGACACAAACAGAGGTGCCGGGGATGCAAATGGAAGGAGGAGAGGTACTGGACATGTTTAGAGAAATACAAAACAATTTGAGAAAAGCAGAACAGGATAGGGAAAGACTGTTCGCAGAAATAAATAGAATGCAGCGAGACATAGAGGTGTGGGAAAAAAACCTGAGGTAGTGGTGAAAAGGATGGACACAGCAGAGGAAAGGATCTCTGCCATAGAAGATCAGGCAGTGAAAACTGTGGACTTAGCAGAATCTGCACAAAAACAATTGACCTGGGTGACTGAAAAGGTGGAGGATTTGGAAAACAGATCGAGAAGCTCAAACCTAAGATAGTGGTAGGAAAAGGAAGGAATGACAAAATTAATCTGGGACATCTTAGAGACAATCTTCCCAGAAGAACCCAGGCTCCATAAAATCAAAATTGATAGGGCACACAGAACTGGAAGACCCCTAAGAAATGACGCAGACCCTCCACATATGATGATATTTAAACTAACTTATTTTCAAGATAAGGAGGTGATTTTAAAATTAGCCAAACAAAAGAGAAAGGAACTGGAATACAACAAAGAAAAGATAAAGATTTTTCCAGATTATTCGCAAGAAACAATGCGAAGAAGGAGAAACTGGATAAAATACATGGATGTACTAACAGAAGAGGGATTGCAACCACAGCCGTGACCCCCTGCAAAATTAGTGATAACCTACAAAGGAAAAAGAAAGATCTTCACAGAGATTGAGGACTTAGAGATCTTCTTGCACGCAAATAGACCATGCAGAGAGGACAACGAATAAGAAGACTCATCAGTAAAGACCAAGAAAGGACCACGTGAGAAATGGAACTTTAGAGTAAAGTAATGCTGCAAAAGTAAAAATGGCTATAAGAGATGATAAAGGGAGGGTAGAGGGAAAGGAAAAGGGGTAGAGGGATATGGATAACCCCTATAACTGAACTAGCTTTGCGAGTTGTAGAGTGTAAATAAGACTAAGAAGCACTTGAACAGTGTACAGATTGGAACACAACCCACAGCGCAGTTCGTAGGGAACTAAAGGTGGGAATCACTAGTGAAATATGGATGTTAAAGTTAAACCAGTTAAAGAATTACATTGTCCCGTTGACAGCATGGTTAAGGTTGAGCTGATCGGTAGGGGTGGGAAGTTCGGATCATCTGGTATCCGATACTGCCGATATTTTGGTGTACCGGTAAGAAGATCTCTAAGAAGATCGGATTACTCTGGTATTTGGGGGTACAGGTACCAGATCCCCATGCCGGATTTGTTTACATTGCGGCCATTGAAATGAATGGCCGCAATGTAAAAAAAGAAACCAACCCCCCCCAGAACACTTTCCCTCCCCAGTCCAGACTGTGCAGGTGGAAGGGGGGCCACCCCCCACCCACCCTGCCCAGCCTGGATTTTTTTTAAAAATTTTTTTTTCCCCCGAAGTCCCTGCTAGCGCGGGCTCCAGGCCGCCACCGGCGACCCTGAGCCCACACCAGCAGGTAGGTACTGTGGTACTAGGGTGATCCCTGGGGTGGGGGGTGGTTTAACACACACCCCACCCCAGGGATCACCCTACCTCCCCACCCAGGTATTGCCTACCTTTGGTGCTCCGGGCGGTGGCGGCGGCAGCGGCAGCGGCGGTCCAGTGGCTTCAGCGCTGGCTGTGGCTGCCAGCTTCAGTGCTTTCTAGGCCTTTTGGGGAACTTCTGGAAGTTCCCCAGAAGGCCTAGAAAGCGCTGAAGCCGGCAGCCACAGCCAGCGCTGAAGCCACTGGACCGCCGCCACCCGGAGCTCAAGGTAGGCAATGGCATTAGGCAATCCCTGGGTGGGGAGGNTAGTACCTGCTGGTGCGGGCTCTGGGTCGCCGGTGGCGGCCCGGAGCCTGTACTAGTAGGGACTTAGGGTAAAAAAATTTTTTTTTAAATCCAGGCTGGGCAGCGTGGGTGGGGGTGCCCCCCCTTCCACCTGCACAGCCTGCCCCTTCCACCTGCACAGCCTGGGAGGGGGAGTGGGGAGGTATTTTTTTCCCCCATTGATTTCAATGGGGACAGTTCCCCATTGAAATCAATGCAATAAATCCGGCACCGGTAATCCGATTTTAATCCGGTAATCTGTTTTTTTGTAAACCGGTAACCGGTATTTTGCCTGATGTCCCACCCCTATCGGGAAAGCGGGGGGCAGGTACCAGATTACATTGATCCAGAGGATGCAGATATGCTCTAAACATAGATTGAGAAAGTCCTCTAGAAAATATGGATAGCATAAAGGTTATGACTCTAAATGTTAAGGGTCTAAATGCACCCATTAAAAGGAGAGTTAAAAATTTACTTATAGAAAAGGGGGTGGATATTTTTTACCTACAGGAGACTCACCTGAAACAGGATGACACATTCAAATTCCAGCATAAAAAATTTAAATACATCTTTACCTCGGCTGGAGAAAAAAAGAAGGCAGGGGTATTGATTGGGATAACGTCACAATGGAACTTTGAGCACAAAAAGACAATATCAGATAATTAGGGGCAGTTCCTAATGGTAAATGGGGATTTGGAGGGGAGAAAAATCTCACTGGTAAATCTGTATGCCCCCAATGTGGGAACAGGGGAGTTTCTACAAGAGGCAGTCAAGAAACTTAAGAAAATGTGTGTGGAGTAGTACTATTACAGGAGGATTTTAACACACCCCTAACACATTTAGACCACTCCTGAAAGGCTAAACTGAAACAGTGGCAGGAAAAAGTGCATAATACACTACTGATGAACAACTGGATAGATGCATGGAGAGATTGGAATCCGAAAATTAGAGAATTTACGTTTCGCTCAAACATGCACAACACCTCTACGAGAATAGACCATGTGTGGCTAGACAAACAACTGATGAATAACTGTACAAACAGCCAAATATGCCCCATGGTTCTGACAGACCACCATGCTATAACTACCACCTTGGCATGGGGGAGCAAGGACCTAAAGGACCAAGAGGTTGGCACTTAGATAAGTGTGCCATAACTGTGCAGATAAAGGAATATTTTGAAGTAAATGAGCACTCTGTTACATCAGAACAAACACTATGGGAAGCGGCCACAATCAGAGGAACGTGTATCTCATTGAGTGCCCCCCAAAAAAGAAAAGAGAGAGCATATATAACAGACCTGTACAAGCAATTTAAAAAATTGGAGAAACTAAACCAAAATAACCCCACGCACACATGAACTGGCCAAAGTGAAAACTTTAATAAACACAATGAAACAACTGAAATGTATAAAGGTGGTTTTTTTTCCGAACACGGGAACAAAACAGGAAAAGTTTTGGCAAATTTAGTTAAAAAGCAAAGGAAAAGCACAATAATTACAGAAATGCACAAAACCAGAAGACATCCAGGCTGCCTTTTTTGATTTTTACTTCAAACTGTATTCGACGAAGAACCTAGAACCTGTCAAAATAAAAAATTTCTTAGATAAATATAATATTCCTAAGATAAACGTGAACCAGCGAAGTTATGTAAATGCCCCAATAACAGTTGAGGAGGTACAGGAAACAATTAAATCCTTAACAAAGAATAAAGCAAGTGGACCGGATGGGTACCCTGCTGAATTTTATCAGACACATGTTGATTGAATAGCACCATATCTGACAGAAGAGTAGAATGCAATCCTGAAACAGAACAGAATGCCTGAGACATTCTATGAGGCCACAGTCACACTGATACATAAACAAGACAAACCTAAAGAATTCTGTGAGAACTATAGGCCCATATCATTGATCAATGTTGACTGCAAAATATTCACCAAAATACCTGCAACTAGATTGGCCGCTATAATAATGGAAATTATCCACCCGGATCAGGTAGGGTTTATACCTAGTAGAGTGGGCACAGATAATAAAAGAAGCGTGGTCAATATGGTACACTACATTCAGGAAAAAAAATCCCAGCGATTATAGTATCAGCAGATGCACACAAAGCCTTTGATTCAATTGAGAGGAAAAGTCTGATGGTCACACTGACTAAAATGGGGTTCGGAGGGAACTTTATCAAGTGGCTGGAGATAATTTATTTGAGGCCGGTGGCAAAACTCAGGGTAAATGGTGGGTTATCACAACCATTTACGTTGGAAAGAGGAACTTGACAGGGGTGCCCACTTTCCCCACTACTTTTTGATATATTGCTAGAAGTCCAGGCGATCGCGATCAGACAGGAAAAGGACATAAGGGGAATAGAAGTGGGAACTAAACAACATAAATTGGCATTGTATGCAGATGATATGATTCTTTTTACAGCAAACCCCGAGAAATCAGTCCCCCCGCTTATAAAATTGATTGAAGAATTTGGAGAAATAGCAGGGTATAAAATAAATTATAGGAAATCAAATACACTCTTAATGGGAGCAGAAGGTGAGAAGAAAGCTCAAATAAAACAAATACTACCATTTCCTGAAATGGAGAATAGTATTAAGTACCTGGGAGTACAGATTACACGTCAAACAAAGAATCTTTTTAAAGAAAACTGCCCACCTATACTAAAACAAATAAGAGAGGAAATGCAAACCTGGTCCAAACTAGCAATATCGTGGATGGGCAAAATGAACATATTTAAAATGATTACGTTCCCCAAGATACTATATACATTCATGGCACTTCCAGTAACGGTACCCCAATTCTTTTTTCAACAATGCAACACAATCCTCCTAGAATTTATCTGGGGTAACAAGAAACCTAGGATCCGTAGACCTAATTGGTATAATATGGAAAAAGCCCCTCAGTGGACAGAATAGGAAGCGAGGGCACTAGAAGTAAAAAACTTTAGGCGGTACTTAACAGATAAAGGGAAAATAAGGTGGCAAACATGGAATAAACACCCTTTCACAGGAACTGCAATGAAGTACTGGGAGTCAGTAATCAAGAAAGCAAACATTAAAAAAGAATACTCACCTTATACAGATATTGGAAGGTGTCAGGCAGAGGAAACAGGGTGCGCACCAGACCTGCAAAAAAAGATGAGGGGAAAAAAATTACACGTGCTGGACAATGTTCCAGGCAGGGAAGTTTATAGCACTCCAAAACTGTAGGGAATTGCTTCAAAGCGAAGTGAACACCTTCCAATATATGCAAATGAAAAGCCTCTTTACGGCAAAAGAGGAAGTTGAACACTACAGTAGGGAACCGCAGGGGATAGAAAAAAATTTGTTTGAATACAATGCCAACGGGAAGACTATCAAGAATATATGGGCAACTAAAAATATGGTTCCAAAATGAAGATAAATATATTGGTAAATGGAATAAGGATTTGGACAAACAGCACAGGCGCTCATTTGGGACCATATGCATAAATGCTCACCGTCCTTACAATTCAGAGAAATCCAAATAAAACTGGCCATGAGATATTATCTGACACCAGTCAGATTGGGGAAAATAGATAAAGCAAGTAGGGGATGTTGCTGGAGGGGTTGTGAGGAACGAGGAACATATTTACATTGCTGGTGGGATTGTATTGTAATTAAGCCTTTCTGGAGAAAAGTATGGAATTGTATGAGTAGGGTGGCAGGAACATTGATACCCTTTATCCCAGAAATAGGTTTACTAGGCATGTATCCAGGCTCGCAAGTGATTCAAAGGCACACAGACTCATGTAAAAAGATGTGCCTAGTGGCCAAGAGCCTAATAGCAAGAAAGTGGAAAGCGGAAAAAGGATCCACCTTCTCGGAATGGATGAACCATATGTGGTACATGTTCTCGATGGAGAAAATCTGGGCCGGGATGCATGACACAAGAGAGGAATTTGTAGCAACATGGCTTCCGTGCATGACGGTGATGCAGAAAGAGGAAGTGGAGACAGATGAAAATGCTTATCTGTTTGACTTTTACATATGATAACTGGTAAAAATATCTGGAGAGACCGATCAGAACGTTAATGAGTTAGGAGGGGCGTGGGGGTGGGTGGGGAGAATAGGGTTTGACTTTTACATATGATAACTGGTAAAAATATCTGGAGAGACCGATCAGAAGGTTAATGAGTTGGGAGGGGAGTGGGGGTGGGTTGGGAGAATAGGGTTTAGTTAAAATGAACGAAAGTACATAATGACAAAAGACGCCAAGCAGGCGACACCAAATAATTGTATTCAAAGATCTATGAAACAAGTATTGTGTATTTACTGAACAGTTGTATTGATTGCCATAAAATAAAATATATTTCAAGTTTAAAAAACAAACAAAAAGAGGCAGTGGTGCGGCCTCTGCTAAAAAAAATAAAATCACTTGACATTAATTTCCTTCCCAGCTATCGGCTTGTCTCTAACCTTCCCTTTCTAGGGAATTTATTGAACAGGTTGTGGCTCGGTAGCTACAGGAGCATCTCAACCATACCGGTTTTCTAGATCTCTTGCAGCCCGGCTTTCATCCAGGTTATGGCACTGAGACTGTGCTTGTGGCTTTGGTTGACGACCGCTGCCGTGAGCTGGATCAGGGTTTGACCCTGCTGATCCTGTTAGATCTGTCGGCTGCTTTTGATACTGTTGACCATGAGATGTTGGTGACTCACCTGTGGGACCGAGTCTGAATGGGCGGGATTGTTCTTGGACGGTTCCGTTCCTTCTTGGATGGAAGAACTCAGTGAGCTTGGGGACCATTTTTCATCGCCCTGGGACCTCTCATGTGGAGTCCTGCAAGGTTCCATTCTGTCCCCTCTCCTGTTCAATGTGTATATGCAGCCGCTCGATGAGGTCCTAAGGAGGTTTGGTTTCGGTGTCATCAATATACAGATTTTTATTTTTTTATTTATTTAAAATTGATATCCCACCCTTCCTGCCCGGGGCGGCGAACAACACTCAGTACATTTAAAAATACAATACAATGGGGGAACCCCCACCTCCACCCCTCGCCAAAAGCCTGACTGAACAGCCAGGTCTTACGTACACTCCGAAACAGCAGGCGAGTGGGAGCCAACCGAGCGAGCCTCCTCTGGGAATGAATTCCACAGCACAGGGGCGGCCACCAAAAAAGATCTAACATCGGTGGTCACCCGCCTCGCCCAGGGAACCTCCAAAAAGGCTCCCACGGATGATCTCAAGGGTCGTACGGGTACATGGGGAGTGAGGCGGTCCCGCAGATAAGCAGGGCCCAGGCCGTGAAGGGCTTTAAAGGTTAAAACCAGCAACTTGAACCTGGCCTGGTGCTTTATAGGCAGCCAGTGCAGAGCCCGCAGCACTGGTGTCATGTGCTACCCTGCGACCCGCCCATGTAAGGAGATGGACTGCGACATTCTGCACCAGCTGCAGCCTCCAGACCAGCTTCTCGGGCAGCTCCATGTAGAGTGTGTTGCAGTAATCCAGCCTTGAGGTGATGAAGGCATGGATGACAGTGGCGAGGTCAGAGTCTGAGAGATATGGCCGAAGCCGCCGGACAAGATGTAACTGCCAAAATGCACTCCCTGCCACGGCCACAACCTGAGATTCCAGGCTGAGCCATGAATCGAGGAGCACACCCAGCCTCCGCACTTGAGAGACCATGGGGGGGGGAATCCCCCCAACAAGAGGAGATTCAACCATCCCCAGGCCCCCCAAGTCCTTGCCCACCAACATCACCTCCGTCTTGTCAGGATTCAGTTACAGATGGCTGAACCTCATCCAAGCCCCCACAGTTGACAGGCACTTGGAAAATAAGGAGACTGCATGGCCTGGGTCGATGGAAAAGGAGAAGTAGAGCTGAGTGTCATCAGCATACTGATGACGCTGCATGCCCTGAAACTCTCTCACGATCTCCCCTAACGGCTGCATATAGATGTTAAACAAGAGGGGGGACAGAATGGCACCCTGCGGGACTCCACACGTGAGGTCCCATGTGACACTCAACTGTACCTCTCTTTTTCATCTGACCCAGACCCAGCAGTTTTGGTGCTTACTCGGTGTCTGGTGGCTGTGAGGGACTGGATGAGGGTTAACTGACTGAAGCTGAATCCTGACAAGCTGGAGGTGGTGATAGTGGGGAAGGCTGTGGAGTTGGCATCCCCCATCCTTGATGGGGTTCACCCCCCGCTGGTTCCTAAGGTTCATAGTCTGGGAGTGCTCCTTGATTTTGAGCTCCGCTTGGATGTCCAGGTGGGGGCTGTGATGAGAAGTGCTTTTTGCCACTTACATCTGGAATGGCGGCTTCAGCCGTATGTCTTAGAGTCCGACCTGGCCACTATCATCCATGCTTTCATCACCTCAAAACTGGACTATTGTAACATGCTCTATGTGGGGCTACCCATGGTGATGGTTCAGAAACTGCAGCTGGTGCAGAATGCGGCAGCTCACTTCCATAGTGTGATGGGCTGCTGGGAGCATATTACACCTGTGCTCCGTGGGCTGCACTGGCTGTCTATAGTCTGATGGGTCCAATTCAAGGTGTTGGTACTTACCTACAAAGTCCTAAACAGCCTAGACTTTACCTATCTGCGGAACTGCCTCACTCCCCGGGCTCTGGCTTGACCCCTGCGGTCAACCGGGGGTGTCTTTCTCGAAGTCCCTCAGGTATCCCGGGGGGAAACAATGAAGAGGGCATTCTCAGTGGCCTCACCGAGGCTGAGGAACTCCCTCCTGGCAGAGGCCCAGGTGGCCCTGGTCCTCCCCTTTTTCCGATGAGCATGTAAGACCTAGCTGTTCCACCAGGCGTTTGGCAAGGGAGACGGTTGAAGGGTGTGGGGAATTGGGTTAGGTGGGTTTTGGGGTCTTTGGGCTTGTTTGTTTTTGAACAACCTCCAGTGTTTTACAGTGGTTTAATGATATATTTATTAGTGTTGTATTTTATTAATTGTTAGCTGCCCCAAGCTGCCTTGGCAGGAGGAGCAGGGTATAAAATTGTTTAAATAAATTAAATAAATAATTTTGGACCAGTGTAACTTTATTGACATCTGTGGGGTGCTTGGCTTACACTGGTGGGAATGAGATAAAAATCTGGCCCTCGTTCCTTTTGTTTGCCATTGGATTTCAGAATATAATAGATTTACACAACCTCTTCATTATAATAAGGCAGGCTATTGCTCTTATTCATTGACCTAATCTTCCTGCAGGTATGGTTAGAATTTTTTAACTTGTAAACTACTGTTCCTTAATTGCCAACTTCTCAGATGACTTTGTTTACTATCCCTCTTGTATGGAACCACCTTGAAAGATTTTGTTTTTTATCTCGGATAACTTGCATAGTAGCATATGCTCACTTTTCTTGCTGTTCCTGAAATATTCTGATGATAGACTTGTTTTCTAGGGTTAAGTTATCATGACTATTGACTACAGCAAAGTGGGCTTCCCTTCCAGCTTCCTGACTTGGGCATCTATTGATAGTCTGCAATGAGTAGGTGGTTGGCAAGGGCCATCTATGGTGGGGGCACAGTGGTCCACAAGAAATTTTGGAGGTCAGTGGTGGTTGGGTTAGTCCATCAAGTTATCTGTGGAATGTATTCGGCAAGATGCCTAACCAGCTACTGGTCTGGAAAGATGGTCTAGTGGATAGACCTCAATATACTTCTGTTTAATAAAGGTGTGCACCAGGGGCCCATGTCATTTTTCATTTTCATTTTTTGTTTTTGTTGTTTAAATCTGTCATTTTTGTTTTCATAAATATCAAATTGTCGTTTTTGGTTTTGTTTTCATTTTTATTTTCCATTAGTTTCAATGGAAAACACTTTTTTGGCTTTAGGTTTTTGTTTTTCATTATATTTGGCTGATACTTGGGGAGATTGTACCTCCAATGGAAGGCATTAAGTGTACCAAATTCCAAAAATATTGGATAAAGGAATCTAATTTTATAAGCAGTTGAATTATATTATTTTTCAAAAATCTTCATATACATTCTTAGCTGTAACTTTTTTGCCTCACATTTAATGTAGATGAAACTTGGCAAGTCTACATCCCTTCCCATATTTACTATCTCTGCTAACTTTCAGAAGGATTGGATAAAGGGTCCTGGTGGTATAAGCAATTAACATACAAATGTATGTCTGACTGTAACATCTTTATAGTCCAACCAGTTTACATGAAATTTGGCAGAGCTGTATATCACACATTCATTATCATCTCTTCCAAATGTCATAAAGATGTGATAAAGGGTCTCACCTTTATATGCCTGCACAGCATAGACCAGAAGGAGCCTTCACCAGGGATTCTCTTGTGTCACTGTGGTATAAGATCAGTTTGTGATGCCAATTAGCCAGCAGAAATATCAACCAAATATCTTCATTCTGTGCTGTGACCATCCAAAATTCTCTCCCACACTTGTTACTGGGACGTCAGAAGCATCTGTTTAGGAAAGAACCAATAGAGATTCTCTTATGTCCTCTGTCACAGTGCTGCAGGATGTGATTGTGATAATTGGCCAGCCTGGATGTGTAAACTATGTCTCCTGATTGTTGGCATGCTATCCACAAAGTCCCAGTTATGTTCCTTCTATGCCCGCCTGAGGGCTGCCCCCTATGCCCCCCTTAAAGTCACTACTGATTGGTCCTGTAAAGCTAGACGCATGCAGTAATTGGCCAGTGAATGTGTCTGCCAGTCTTTTGGGTTGCTCCACATCCTCCCTCCTACATCCTCCCTCCCCCTGCCATGCCAGGTGCCTGCCTCTGATTGGCACTGCATGTGCTGCTATTTATCTGAATAATGGTCTTCAAAGGGACAACGTCAATTGCTTATAAAATTTGTTTCCTTTATCAAATTGTCCTGTAGTTTGTCAGAGATAACAGGGAAGGTATGTTATACATTCCTGACAAATGTCCTGTGAACAGGATGGAATATAAAAATGTTACAGATGGAAATGTATTTTAAAGTTAATGTGCTATACTATCAGGACCCTTTAAGAACACTTTCAGAAAATTAGGAGGAATATTAAACTTGTAGAGGGACATAGTATTCAGAGGTTTCATGCAAAGAGAATAGAAGATAAAGAAGTTGTAGCCATTAATGTTTATGGAGATTTTCTTAAAATCACAACATTCAACTGCTTCTAAAATTGGATTTGTTTATTTAATCTTTGTGAAACATGGCTCACATAATGACATCTATTGCAGGTACAATCTCCCCAAGTTTCGTCAGAATTGAACAAGAAACAAAAATGTTATAGCCAGAAATACAGTTTTCAGTGTTTTCCCTTTATTTCAAAAACAAAATGTTTTCATTTCTATTTTATTATTATTTCTTGTTTTTGTTATTGCAATAATGATAATGAAAACAACAATTTTTGTTATCATTATTGTAATAACGAAAATGACATGCACACCCCTACAAGTCCCAGCTCAAATGAAGACTTGCTGTTAATGTCAGTTATTTGGCCCTATACATCAGTTTCCTCACTGTGAAATGGGGATAATACTTACTTTGCTGGAGGATACAGGTCTGCTCATGAATCTGAGACTATAGTAATAGAGAAAAATATGTAATGCAATGTGATTGATCAGATATTAGGAAGCCTAATCAGTTTTCTAACTAGTTAAAACCCTAATTTTCACTCAAGGGCTACTCACAGAGATGCTTTAGGCTCCTGATGATATTTTCCTCTGTGCATTTCACCTCATTGTTGTAGGAAATTATGTTGATGAACATTTAAGTTGGTATTTTACATTACATGGATACTTGCCTGAAGGCTATTCTAATACAGGCCCTTTGAGCTAGAAAATCAAATAGTACTAGAACTAGGGGACACTCCATGAAACTAGCTGCCGGAAGATTTAAAACAAATAAAAGGAAGTACTTTTTCACTCAGCACTTAATTAACTTATGGAATTTGTTGCAGAGAACGTTGTCAAGGCCAGTAGTATAGCTGGGTTTAAAAAAGGACTGGATAAGTTCTTAGAGAGTAGGTCCATTAATGGCTACTAACCAAGTAGCTTACAGGATGAACTTCTTACTGTCGGGAGCTGGACGTGAACAACGGGGAATGGATTGTCCATTGTGACTGTTGATTCTTCTCCCATGCGATCGAGATTGGCCACTGTCAGAGGAAAGGATGCTGGGCTTGATAGACCATTGGTCTGACTCATGGCACTACTTATGTTCTTATGTTAAAGTATTGAGACAAATTCTTCTGCCAACTATACATTTACCTCACCTTTGAAGTTGCTGTGCCACAATCCCAAGCATGTATGCATTGGTACAGCTCCACTGAAGTCCATGTATATAAGAAATAGAAGGAGGGACAAATCACCAAGGACAAGTACAGATGAGTAGCCCAAAACTGTGGGGATGGTGCCAGGAAGGCTAAAGCTCAGAATGAGCGGAGGCTTGCAAGAGATGCTAAGAACAACAAAAAGGGGGTTCTCAGCTATGTCCAAAGCACAAGGAAAGAACAAGGAAGCAGTAGGTCCACTGCTTGGTGAAGACTGTGAAATGTTAACGGGTGACAGAGAGAAGGCGGAATTGCTCAACTCTTATTTTGCCTCCAACTTCTCCCACAAGGGAAACTACGTCCAACCTGGCAAGAATAGCACTAATGATGAAGGGAAGGAACTGCAGCTCAGGATAGGTAAGGAGATGGTAAGAGAACACCTAGCTGCATTCAATGAGTTCAAGTTCTTGGGGCCAGATGAATTACATCCTAGGAATTACATCTGCAAGTTGAAGGAACTTGCAGATGTAATCTCGGAACTTCTAGCTATAATATTTGAGAACTATTGGGAAATGGCTGAGGTGCCGGAAAACTGGAGATGGAATGTTGTCCCTATTTTCGAAAAGGGGGGAAAGGCGGATCCGGGACACTGCAGCCTGACATCAATACCTGATAAGATTATAAAGCAGTCAGTCTGTAAGTATTTGGAAAACAGTGCTGTGATTAGTTGGAGCCAGCAAGGGCTTGTCAAGGACAAAACATGCTAGGCTAATCTTATTTCCTTTTTTGGATCAAGTTACTAGTTTAGTAGATCATGGGAATGCCATGGATGCAGTCTAGCTTGATTTCAGCAAAGCATTTGACAAAGTCCCCCATGATATCCTTCTTGACAAGCTGGTTAAATATGGGCTAGATTATACTACCGTTAGATGGATTTAAAACTGGTTGAAGAACCATACCCAAAGAGTGCTCATAAATGGTTCCCCATAAATCTGGAAGGAGGTATCAAGTGGGGTGCCTCAGGGCTCAGTCCTAGGCCCTGTACTGTTCAACATCTATATTAATGACTTGGATGAAGGAGTAGAGGGGATACTTATCAAATTTGCATATGTCACAAAACTGGGAGGGATAGCTAAGACCTTAGAAAAGAGAAACAAGATTCAAAACGATCTTAACAGAATGGAAAGCTGGGCCAAAACTAACAAAATGAAATTCAACAGAGATAAATGTAAAGTTCTGAATTTAGGTAAGAAAAATCAAATGCACAAATATAAGATAGATGATACCTGGCTTGACAGCAGTACATGTGAAAAGGAACTTGGGATTGTAGTTGATCACATGCTGAACATGAGTCAGCAGTGTGATGCAGCTGCTAAAAAGGCTAATGTAATTTTAGGCTGCAGAAGCATTTTAGAAGCATTGTGTCCAGGTCACAAGAAGTACTAGTTCCACTCTATTCTGCACTGGTCCGACCTCTTCTGGAGTACTGTGTCCAGTTCTGGGCACTGCATTTTAAAAAGGACATTGACTCAGGGGGCACTCCCCGACTTGCTCAGTGGGCACTACCCAGGCCTGGGCTTAGGGATGGGCAAAGGGGCACTCCCCTCCACCCATCCCCAAACCCAGTCATTTCGGGGGCACTTACCTTCCCCATCCATCGCTGTGGCATTACCCCTGGCCATCTTGGGCCCCGCGCCCAGCCCACTCACCAGGGTGGCTCCCTGCAGTGGGCTCCAGCGGCAGCGGGTGCAGCAGTGGCATATTAAATCTGCTGCTGCCTGCCACCACCAGAAGTTGCAGGGAGTGTGGTACAGAGGCCCTCTGCCTCTCCCTCACTTCCACTGGCGGCTGCCCCCCCTCCACTAACTGGTTGTCTCGGCCAGCAGAGGCCCTGCCTCTCCCACATTTCCCCTGGCCGAGACTGACAGGCAGCGGAGGGGGGGCACAGTGTGGGAGAGGCGGGGCCCCTGCCTCTCCCTCACTCTTTGGCCCCCCCTCCACTGCCTGTCAGGGGAGATGTGGACCAACCGGTCAGTCGGCTGGGGGGGGCCCATGTGGTGGGCTCTGTGGCAGGGCTTTGAGCGGTGTGCGCTGTCACCTGTCACGTGCTGCACATCACGGCTGGGGCGGGATTTTGGTTGGGCAGAGGGAGAGAGGGAGGCAGGAAAGGACTGGGCACCTGGTTGTGTGGTCAGTGCCTTGGCCCACCCCAGCCATGGGAGGATCTCCAGCAGCGACCTGTCTGCTCTGTGCTGGGGCTGTGCATGTTGCACACTTGTCTGTGCAGCTCCCCATGCTGTCCCCACAGTGTGGCAGCTGCACTTGCCCACCAGAGGGCTGCGTGGGAATCAGGCCCCTGCAGCTCATGTGGCTGCACCTAAAGCCTCCATTCTAAGAAGCCATGTAACAAAATTTCTCTAAGGCCCTTTTCACACAGACATTCTAACACTGATAACATGGTGCTGCGAGGGGAGTCTGAGACTGGAGCCATTACCTACCTGCTGTCAGCTGTGCTGGAGGCGGGGCCGTCCTGCGGGAGGAAACAAAAACTGTAAGCGAGCCTGCAAGGAGGTCACAGTGCGAGGGGAGTCTGAGAGTGGAGCCATTACCTGCCTGCTGTCAGCTGTGCCAGAGGCGGGGCTGTCCTGTGGGAGGAAACAAAAACTGTAAGTGAGCCTATGGCAGTGCCGCAGGCGCACACCGAGGCCACGCGGCCTTAGGCGAGCTGCCGGGAGAGCCGGGACGCTCTGGATATATTTTGGTCTTTTGTTTTTTGCTTCCATCTACCTGGTTGAGGAGGAAGGGGGAAAGAGATGTCTTCTCCCTCCAGTTCGGGACATAAACTTAGGGCATCAGGACAAAAGCAAATGGAGAACTTTTTTCCCCGAGTTAGAATGAGGAATGTGGCCCTGCCAGTATCATCTTCCCCTCTATCGGTAAACAATCATTTTCAACCCCTGATGGAGATAGAGGAACCAACGGACATGGGGCAGAAGGCTGATATACCAGGAGGGACTTTTGCAATGCCTCCTTTGGCTCCAGGTATATCTCATATAGCCAGCAACAGTTCAGCAGGCAGGTCATTAGATGACAGACTGGCAGTCTTTTTAACTGATCATGTCATGCTTACTGCAGACACATTGCAATTTGTATTTCTAAAACTTTCTAAAGTACAGTCCCAACTAGAGTTTTTTGGAGGGGTTAATTTGGGAAGGGATGTGTAGTTCTCAGACTCCAGTAGTGGGGCAAATTACGGCACCATTATCTGCCCGCCCCGATCCCCCCTGCCAGACTCACCTGACCCCAGCTCCCCTTCCCCACAAGAACCCCTCTGGCCCTCAATATAACTCCCTCCCCCAACCCTTGTGTACAGAAAGGGCTGAATTCCTTGGGTTACTGGCAAAGTCCCTAATATTTACAGTTCTCCCACGGCGGGGTCGTAGCCCTCCCTTGTGGGCAACTGCCTTGGATGTTGCTGAGCACCTTAGCTTACTCCTAACAAAAATATTAGTCACTAGAAGGGACATAGTATCAGTGGACCATTTGGTTCACATGCAGGGGAAACATATGATTATCATAACCTTTAGGAATTCTGATCTGATTGACCAAATACTGTCACAGAAAAGTCAATTAGAGGAGCAAGCGGTTTTTATTTCACGTGCCTTCCAATTTGGACACAGTCCCCATGTAAGGAAGCTGCACTTACCTTCTGAGGCGAGTGATATACGAGGTTGAGAGGTTGGAACAAGGGGCTCCTCTGCTGGTCTTCTGCCTCCCCCTCCTACTACTGCTCCTGAACCTCGGACTATGAGCCAATCATTACCTAAGAGTTCCACCTCTGGGAGACCTCTCCCTGTACAGGAGCATAAGGTAGGAAGTGGGCTATTTAGCTCGAGAGAAGGAGACCGGAGGCCCTTCCCCCCTTTTTCTGCAGCTCCGGTGCCCCCGGTGGTCCTCCAACCGGAAAAGGGACTTCTCTCTTCCCTTCAATTGCCTTCCAGGATGGTTTTTTAGACCGACTGGAGTCATTGCAAATCCAATTGGGAGAATTAAAAAGATCTCATAGAAGCAGAATATTCCCAACCCCCTGTGAGCCTCACCTCGAGGAGGTGGCTGACCAAAGTCATCATGCTTCCCTGCCTTTGTTACTATCTTCGTATTCCCATTCCATCAGTTGGGTACCTTCAGAGGAGGGCAGTCTGGGGTTAGAGGTACACTGTAAGAGTGACTGCATTATCCTACCCCTTGCTTCAGGAGGTTCATTGGGAGAACCAATTGGTCATACATGCCAGGGAGTGGGAAGAGACCCTCTGACGGGATTGGTAACTCAGAATGTTCCCCTGAGCCCTATTGTTGAGTCTGTTCAAGCTGGGATTCCCCTTAATAGGTCCCCAAGCTTGTCTGAGATGTACCTTTCAAATGCACATTCAGACCCACGACCTCATCTCCCACCAGAGTCCTCCCCAAATTCTGAAGCAGTGAGATTACCATCTGCCGCTAGGGTACTGAGACACCGCCTGAGACCACCCCCCTAAACAAGGGACAGCAAGATTGGCCTGGCGCGTTATTTACTATTGCCTCCTGGAATATATCTGGATGGAGGACGCACCAAGTGGACCCCGAGTTTTATAATTTTCTTCACTCTTGTGATATTGTTTTTCTTCAGGAGACCTGGTTGACTGCCACTCCTTTTCAAGGAAAGTGGAGAGGCTTTGATGTATATTGGGTGGATGCTCTACCCTCGGAAGTCCAAGGTCGTCCAAGTGGCGGACTTGCGTTAACTGATAGCCTCTTCTTTATTAGTGCAGGTGAAATGTATTAGCTATATTAAAGCATATTTTGCTCTTTTTCACTGTTGTTCTCCTTCTGGAACAGAGATGCTCTTGGGAGTGGTATGCATACCACTGGAGCAATCATCGTATTTCCCCCCCGATATCTGGCTTCTGTTAACAGACCAGGTGACGGAGGCAACACTCCGATTCCTGGAAGCTCTCCTCCTGCTGGGAGGTGACTTTAATGCTAGACTGGGCGATCTTGCATCCCAGCCTCTGCGCCCCACTCTAGATTCAGTGAACCCTTATTATATCCCCCCATGCCATTCTAAGGATCAAGTGGTGGGTCCAAGAAAAGCTAGCTTGGATGTTCTATTAGACAACATGGATTTATTAGTCAATGGTCGTATTGAATAGGATTTGGAGGGGAATTTCACCTTTAATTCCCCTCTAGGGTCCAGTGTTTTGGACCTCTTTTTGATTCCCCCCTCTTCCTTTTCAGTGGTGGAATTTTTTTTGGTGGTTCCCATATTTGTGACCAGCCACTCACCTATCAGTTTAACTTTAAGAGATCTTTTACCTTGCTCTCCTGAGTCAACTACCTCAGGCCCAGATGTTTCCCCTGTGTTGATTCGAACTAAATGGTCTGAGGAATAGAAGGACAGGGTGATTAAACTGCTGGGATCCCCCTTGGTTGAAAGTATCAGGACTGAAATTCAAGGATTGGGGCCAGATACCGTCTACCATTTTGATATCTTGGTGGAACTACGGATCCCGGTACTCACTTCCCAGGCGGTTTATGTTAGGGGCACAGCGCCCCTCACTACCTCACCTCAATGGTTTGACTCCGAGTGCTCCAGGGCAAGGACCCAGCTTCGTTGCTTGGCTAGGAAAGTGAAGGATCATCCCTGTTCTTCCCTGAGGCTTTCAATAACACACAAAAGGAAAGTTTATCGCCAGTTGTTAGCACAAAAACAAAAAAGTGCTCAGGAAGTACTATGGGCTGATCTTACCAAAGCAGCAAATGAACATAATTCGAGGAAATTCTGGAAGATAATTCACTGTCTATCAAGGGGAGGAGGGCAGTGCCGTGGTGCCTCCTTCTCACTGAATGTATGGCAGACCTTCTACGAGGGGCTATTCTCCAAGACCAGAGTGGGTTCACTGGCCTTGGAGATTGCCCCCGTGGATAGGCTGCCGAAGTGGCAACCGGTCACGGCTGAGGAGGTGACTGATTTGATTGGCTCCCTCAAATCTGGGAAAGCCCCAGGCCCGGACTTTGTAACTCCGGAGCTCTTGAAGAGTGACCCGAAGTGTTGGGCGGAGGTACTAGCTCCTTTATTTACTTATATTAATGAGCATGGTACATTCCCTCAGTCCTGGCTTTCCAGTACAGTGGTCCCCATTTACAAAAAAGGGGACCCAATGGATCCAGGTAACTATCGGCCGATAAGCCTCCTGAGCGTCGTAGCCAAACTATATACACGTTTCTTTTTGATCAAATTACAACATTGGATAATAACCCAAGAGTTAATTGATCCTGAGCAGATTGGCTTCCGTAAGGGAACTGCAACCTCAGACCATATATTTGTGTTGACGGCTTTGATTACCAGGTCTATTACAAGGGGGGGTTTCACTCTTTTTATGCTTTATCGACCTTGAGAAGGCCTTTGACCCCATAAGTAGGGAGCATCTTTGGATCAATCTCCAGGCCCTGGATATAGATCCCAGGTTGATGTTTCTTATAATTAAGTTACATTCGGGGAACTCTTTACGAGTTCGGGTCAACTCTTGAGGGGTACTCTCTGATTCTGTCCAGGTGAAATCGGGGGTACGGCAGGGCTGCTTATTGGCCCCCGCCCTTTTCAATCTTTACCTGAATGACTCAGTCCGCTTTTTGAAGGCACGCAATACACCCCCCAAAAAATCGGTGAGCTCCAAATATCACTGTTGTTATATGCTGACGACACCGTATTAATTTCCCAAACTCTGGTGGGGATGAGACGCGCAATGTCAGCATTTGGAGAGTACTGTCAGTCTGAGCTTTTGGCAATAAATTTTGCCAAAACCAAGGTATTAATTGTGAGTCCCAGAAGAACCCGGAAATGTCACCGATGAGCCATAGGAGATAATCAGATTGAGCAGGTACAGGTATTTAAATACCTTGGTGTGATATTCTCTGCTAGTGGAGGCTGGAAGGCCCATTTTGAAGTCGCTTGTGGACAGGCCAAGAAATCCATAGCAGCCATTACAAAATGTTTCTTTGGCCAGGGGGGGAAGCTGGTTACCCCAGCCTTGTGACTTTTTAGAGCAAAAGTGATTGGACAGCTCCTGTATGCATTTCCTGTCTGGGACCTGAGGTTCTTCACCCATCTGGAGAGTCTGCAGAATATGTTCCTCCGGACTATCCTGGGCGTGCCCCGGGGGACCTCACAAGTAATCCTTAGAGCAGAGACACTTGGATTACCCCTAAAAATACATGCTACGCAGGCATTCCTTAATTACTGGCTCAGGAAGGTGCCATTCTCCTGCCCCAATGACTTGTTAGTGAATGCTGCTATCTCCGCAGGTCTTGGGGTCAATTGGTTGGAAAGAACTAAGAATGAGACATTCCTATTAGGGTTTTCGTTTGCTAATCTGGAAACCCTAGGCTGGGCGACTTGCAAAAATTTAATTAAAAGAAGGATACGGGATCAGGTCTTTCAAACTGAAAATACCTTAAGAGAGATAGAAGGTGACATCCCACTATATTCCTTACTCTCCATTGATGCCGGGTTCTTATTACATTTTTGAATGGCAAGATGCTAATGATTGTTTTGCTTTTTTCTGGATGAGGGCGAATGTCTTTCCCTCCGCAGTTTTGGAGGGTCGTTACGCGGGGACCCCTTGGGCACAACGGGTTTGTCCCATGTGCCATTTGGGGGAGGCTGATACCCCCGAGCACATTATTTTGCATTGCCCAGCCCTTGATGGGCCTAGATACAAGTACTTGGGGGGATATTTTATGGACAATGGCCCCCCTGGGAGTGTTCTACGGAGGTTATTGAATCCAATCAACTCAGACCTATTCAGGGTGGTGGCTAAATTTTGTTGGGCAGCTATCTGGATTACGTGCTCATATTTTGATTTCCATCAGAAAACCTCCGGATAGCTCAAATAGTGAGAGGGATAGTGGGAGGTACAGAGATCTAAATGGTAGGAGATAGGTTGACTTAATTGTGGATAGGCATGATTCTAACTTATATTTTAGTTTATTGTAAATAAGAGTTATGATTTGTTTTATTATTACTGCTAATTGATTATTTGTGTGTAATTGTTATGGCTTCGGCTAACAATAAATAAAAATGATATACATTTTCATAACTGATAACATGGGTGTTACATTTTATTATACATGTTGCAAGGCACCCATAGAGCACACCTGTAGCCCTGCAACATGTATAATAAAATGTAACACCCATTTTATCAGTGTTACTGTCTGTGTGAAAAGGGCCTAAGTATCAGTTTGAAGAAGTCCTCTTTGGAAAATATTGCCCACTTAACTTGCAAATGCACATGTAGTTGGAGTGCTGCAGACTCTGAACATTAAACGCCTTCTTTCCATGGTGGTGTGTGGCATTTAAGAGGGGTTGAACTCAAGACATGTGTTTCAGTGATAATACTGATCACCATATACGCACATAACTTAAATGAGCTCGCTCTTCTGATCTCTGTAAATCCTGTTTGCACCACATGAAGCATTTTAAGGAGGAGCTTCCAACATTACAACACCATGGACTCCCTCTGGTAATATTAGGGACCATGTGATGCCTCTCCTACCTGTGCATTAATGACAGCATTTGGGTTATGTTCTAAACTTTTTTTGCCACAAGTAAGTGGTGGTAGAGAAGGCACATTCCCATAATCATTTCATATGTTTTCAGTCTTAAAAATAAAGTTTATAAAATGAAAATACAATATAATTATACACATGGGAGTTCTGGTTTGGAAGAGGTTCATCGGAATTCAATGATAAAACAAGCCCCCAACCACAAAAAGCTACATACAGTGATTTGACAGTCAAACATATATAATCACTTATGCTAAATTAAAGGCAGTGTCACCATATTAAAAGTTGCACATTGAATCCCATTATGTCATTTTTGGCCAACAAGTGAAAAAATTCTATAAATCTAACCAACATTCAACCTTCAATAAACTTTGAACATACTTTTCCAAAAGGTGCTCAGGGTGGTCATTTCTAGAAAGTAATGTGAGTGCAAAGGGAAGTTTTCTAGCAAGATGGTTTGAGAATGGCATCACTGGAGTCCTGCTGTGATAGATGCAGTCAGCTCTCTTACTAGTACATTTGCTCTGCATCACATTTTGAAGTCTGTAAACATATCAAATCTTTACAGGCTGCTACAGCTAAACATTTAGAACCATCTTATTATTCTGAAACATAGGGCTTAATGTCTCTAAAATTACACTGCTCCCTATTTAGGTGGGATTTTCCATCACTTTCTTTTTTTTAAGTTAAAGCGAATAGGTTCCAAAAATGTCATTAACCCTTTCTCACATCATACAAATGATTCCCCATTTTGTCTTTTGGACCAGATTTTAGCTGGTATAAATTGACTTAGTCCTGTTGATTTCTATGAAGCTACACCCTTTTACATTAGTTGAATATCTGGCCCGTAGCCCATAAAAAGCATGAATTCTCAAAGTATAAAGTCATGTGAAACAAGGAAATGACCCCTGTCAAATCCATTTAGAAAGGAACACCAAAAATGATGGATATACCACTGGGAAACAGGGAGTGAAGCCTCTCTCAAAGAAGACCTTGTAGAGATGCCAACCTTCCCACAAAGTGTGTTGTTTGCTTCCAAAGAGGTGGGGGGAGACTTCTCCATGATGAATAGAACCACATCAAATTCCCTAATAACAAATGTGTATACTTTAGTGTGTTATCTTGTCAGAAACAGACCGAACTTCCAAACATTAGAAATCTAGCTCATCACTGATTAACATGACTTTTCAAAGCAAACTCACAACACAGGGTAAAAACAGAAGTGACTGCCGTGCCACTAACGTGGCCGGGGTCAGATCAGGGAACTGACCACATGTGACCCCAGATGGGGAGTCATCCTGGCTCTGCCCCATGCTGTACCCTGTGCTGGGCCAGGGCCCTGTGCCCCTGCCCCATGATGGGCAGCCATTGCAGTCAATCATGGACCGCCATGGTGGCTGGCCGTGGTGGCCCCGATCCAGGACAGGTCACAGCAAGTCAGAACATATGTTCTAACCTGTGTGGCCAGCTTTGCCCCAGACTGATCCCGGTGGGGAGGGGGGTGGCAGTAGGCTGGGCTGTGACTACAACACTTTGCTGAGATGAGAGCCTGGGCTAGCTGCCAGTGGTCCGGGAAAACATTTGAGGGCTCGAGTACAAATGTGACAGTGACCCGTGGGCTAGAGTGGGGCAAAGCTGGCCAGAGTGGGCTACTGTTATGTTTGTTCAAGAAGCCATGCTCTTCAACAAATGAGACAATGGGTGCAATCCTCCACCTATTGAAGTCAGTGGCAAAACTCCCACTGACTTTGGTGGTGGTGGACTGACCTGAATATGCCAAAAAAGAAAAACACTTTTAAAGTAACCTTGAGTTTATACTGAGTACCTGATCCAAATTTTACTGATGCCAATAGAAGTCCTTCCATTGATATCAATATATTTGGAATGGGTCCTAAATGGTGTGTGTGTGTGTGTGTGTGTGTGTGTGTGTGTGTGTAATTTCAAAGCACAAACACTGAACATTCTGGAAGTTACAAGACTGAGCACATTGTGAACATTTAGAAAATATTAACAGTGAATAAACTGTTAATATGAACTCAGCCATGTTGCATAGTCTAATCTGTATATTTTATTGTGTGGCTCAAAAGTTTGCATACTTTCACTGACGAAGTTGGTCCAATAAAAGATACTGAGTATGCAAACTTTTGGGCCACACAGTAAAACCCACTTCAGATATGTCTGAGGAAGGGCCATGTGTGGCATGAAAGCTTGCATTACATATTCTCATCAACAGAAGTTGCTCCAACAAAAGATATCATCTGAGCTACTTTCTCTCCATCTCTGATTTGGGACCAATCTGGCAAACGCACTCTTTCTTGACATTTTATTATACAAATGACTAGCAAGGAGCAATATATTAAGTGTTACATTTAACTTGAGAAAGAAGTACATGATGCATACATGCTTGCAACTTGGCCCAGTTATAATTTGAAGAGCAAAATTAACACTGTGAAAAATCCTGACTTTTAGTTTTTAAATTGTGTGTTTCATTGACTTCTTTTTAAAAAAAATTCTAATGGAAATTTGGAAATAATTGGATTGATCATTTTACAGTTCTTTGTCCCAGCAAATATAGAATTGAAGTCACAAATATTAAAATCACCATCATCATGTAAAGACTCCCCCTTAAAGAAGTCACACAAGGCTGGGGGAGTTAATGTGAATATTTTTGCCCATCATTTCCATGTTTAGAAATCTGATCTTGCTATCCTTTTACTCTCTTATTGCCTTCCACTGAAATGGATGGAAATGGATAGGGAATTGGGGAAATGGATAGCAAAATGACAGAAAAACACAAACATTTTCAGACATTATTGGGGGAGATTATGATTATACTTCAGATAAACTCAGAATATCATTTTCAGTCCATGGAATCTACTGAAGCTTAGAATCTTCCAGAATCTGATTCTTAGGCCATTTTTACATGGATGCCCCTCCCACACTGGGTGTGCAGGCGAGTGTGCGGTGGGGGTGGGAGCAGTCTGTGCGCACGCTGCAGAGGAGGAGGCTCCATGGGTGGAGGTGGGTGGAGATGAATGTGCACCCCTGGGAAAGGGAGCACACCCAACTCTACCCACCGCTGGTGCACACCCATTCCCCCACCAAGTGGCGCCATTTGAAAACAGCCTTAGACCAACTTTTTTTCAGGCATAAAAATTCCCATTGGCCAGAAGAGCAGGTAAGGCATGCATGAGATATTGCACCCAGTCTTCCAAAGGGCTTTCCCAGACGTAGCTGAAGATTTTTCCAAAGCTTTCCCCCCTCTCTTTCCAGAAGTTCTAAGGCTGTAGCTATATAGGTCTCATAAGGTCTATTCAAAAGCCTACATATTTCCCCATGTATTTTGAAACCTTTCATAGTAAGTTGGCATTTCATTCTATTAAAGGGCAGGGATGACCATTTTCCCAGAGTAGAACTCATCCAACAAGCCACTCATGATTCAAGCAGGTGTCTCTACATTCCAGAGCCAATGGGAAATGCCTGCATCACCTTTCCCCTTCCTTTTGGATGCAAATGCCTGCATTTGGTTAGAATCCAGAACCTCTCTAGCAACAGTAACAAAAACTGTCCATTGACTGCAATGCCTAAACTGACAGAGGACTTGGGATGGAACAAAAGACACAGGAGACATTGATCCTTTTTACATGGGCAGCGGTGAGTGGATGGGTGTGCTGGCACAGTGAGTTGAGGTGACCCACCTCCACTCACGGACCCTTCTCCGTTTTTTCAGATGGCTCCATGGGTGGAAATGGGTGGGTGATGGGGTGGAAATGGGTGTGTGCCGGGAGCACGCATGCACCTCCACCCACTGCCCAGGGTGTTCACATGGGCGAACACCAGTAGAACATCCATCCCCCCACCCACCCACCGCTGTGCTGTTTCCATGGATGCCCCACCGGTGAAACACCTTCCCATACACCCAGCAGGGTGGGAGGTGTCTGTGTAAAAACGGCCATTATTCTGTCATCCTAAATACCTACCAACAGGAAAGGCTGTATGTTACTCTTACAATAAACATTAAAAATGGATCCAAAATTCATCTTCCCTTGTCTCCCTGCCCTTGATCATTGTAGACTACAAACCCCTCAGGGCAGGGGGCTGTCTTTAATCATGATTTATCAGCACTGGGGACATGGCTGGTGCAATAATAAATAATGATCATAATTAATAAATGTCAGGATTCAAAAAGAATCATTATAGTTTACTGCTTATTCCATCCATTCTCTCCCCTAATTATCATTAGGTATATTTTTTCATTTTTGTTTTTCACAAATCAAGATGGTGGCTCTTTGTGTTTTTCAAGACTGAGAAAACGTTTATTTATTTATTTATTTTGATTTGCTTTTTTGACTAACCTTTTAACTGTAATTGAAGGAGTCTGGGACCCGCCCTTCTAGTTTAGACCTAGGCCGTTTTCAGACGAGTGCGGCGGCTCCCGCCCTTGTTTCTCAAAAAAGCCGCCAGCCCATTCCACACGTGATGCTGCTGCCGAATATGCACATGCGCGGGCGATGGCAATCCATTTCCGGGCGCGAACTAACCGGGTCAGCGATCGAGCCTGGTCATACGCAGCCGGAAATGGAAGCGCATCGCCCGCACATGCGCGTATTCGGCGGCAGCGTCACGTGTGGAACGGGCTGCCGGCTTTTTTGAAAACAAGCGCAGGCGCTGCCGCGCTCGTCTAAAAATGGCCCTAGATATGATCTATTGTTAGAGCTTTTATCTGGCCCTGACTACGGGTTTCATCCAAAGCTCATTGAAGTTATTGATAAGTGAAGTTTCAGTCCACTTCAGTAAGTTTTGGATGAAGCTCTGATTCAGGAAAGAACTTAATCATGTGCCTCTCTGTCTTTGTTCAGAAAAGCACTTGAACATGTGACTAGCTTTAAACATGTGCTTAATGATTTGTAGAAGATGAGGCAGTTACCTAGGAGAAATTGCCCTTAACCTGAGGCATCTTGGCAGTGTTTAACCTGGGGTAACTGTTCACAGAATCATAGAATCTTAGAGTTGGAAGCTCAATCCTGATAAGACGGAGGTGATGGTGGTGGGTAGGGTGAGGGAGGTACTGGCTCCCCTGGTGAGAGGGGGGGCGCCCTCCTATAGCCCAGCAGGTTCGGAGTCTGGGGGTGGTGTTGGACTCAGACTCCAGCTGGATCAGCAGGGAGAGATGGTGGCTAAGGCTGCCTTCCACCAGCTGTATCTGGTACGGAGGCTGTGTCCATACATTTCCAGACCCAACCTGGCCACCTTCATTCATGCCTTCATCACCTCAAGGCTAGACTACTGCAATGCGCTGTACGTGGGGCTTCCCTTGTTTCTGGTTCGGAGGCTGCATCTGGTGCAGAATGTGGTGGCCTGTCTCCTTATGGGGACGGGAAGGCGGGAGCATATAACACCTGTGCTCCGTACTCTGCACTGGCTGCCTATAGCGTACTGAGCCCGATTCAAGGTGCTAGTGTTGATCTATAAAGCCCTACACGGTCTGGGCCCCTCATACCTTGGGAACTGTCTCGCCCTCCATGCCTCAGAGCGATCCCTGCGGTCCACCGGGGAAGCATTTTTGGAGGTCCCCTGTGTAAAGCGGGGGGCCACAATGGAGAGGGCGTTCTCGGTGGCCGGGCCGAGGTTCTGGAATTCCCTGCCAGAGGAAGCCCGTCTGGCCCCAGGTCTGTTGACGTTTCGGCGAGCCTGTAAGACCTGGCTATTCGCCCAGGCCTTTGGAGGGGTGGGTGGGAGGGTGGGGTAGGGGGGGATTGTATTTTTTAAAATATTGTTTTAATGAATTTTATTGTGTCTTTTTATGCTGTAAGCCACCCCGAGATGCCGTAGGCATGAGGGGGCGGCTAACAAATATTTATAAATAAAAATAAATAAATAAACATCAGAGGCCATCAAGTCCAACCCCCTGTTCACTGCAGGAAACCCACAGCTACAGCATCCCTGACAGATGGCCGTCCAGCCTCAGTGTGAAAACCTCCAGTGACCTACTTGGCAATTTGCATGCTACCCTGGGATGATGAGGGTGATGATGATTATTATTCAAGCCATGTGCCTGGTGCAGAAGAGTCATAAAGAGAGAAAGACCCCTTCCCCAAGGGGCTTAAATCTAGTATGGGCAAGGGAGGGGAGACAGGGAGGAGGGTAACATAGGAAGAGGCAAGGATACCTTTATGAAGTTGAGACGTTGCAGATGCACATCTTAAGGCATTTTTACACATTGGTGCTTTTTCCAGGATTTCAAAAGTTTAGGGTCAGATGCTCGCTCCCTGACCGGAAGTCGCCTGGGTGCCACTGTAAACAGTGGCAACCGTGCGACTCCCATATGCTTTGAGACCTGGACTTGTAAACCCCCGATAGTTGAGGTTTACATGGGCGGGTCTCAAAACATGCAGGCATCGCACAGTGCCACTGTTTCCAATGGCGCCCAGGCAACGTCCGGTCAGGGAACAAGCATCTAAATCCCCCTATTGGGGTTTCCCAACCCCGGACTTTTGAAGACTAGGAAAATTGCCAACGTGTATAAACGTCCTTACTTTAGTTACAAGGGGAGAAGGGGTGGGGATCCTGGGGGATCAGACAGTATGATCAATCTATGGGGGTGAGGAGTTAGGGAAAGTCTGATGGTTGAGGTAGATTTTAGGAGGGATTCAAATGTTGGAGGGGAGAGGGAGAGAGGGGTGGTGGAAGAGGATGTTTTCAGATGAGATGCTACCCCTCATGTTCACTCATGAGCCACACATCTGACCACCCATCTGAAGGTGGAGCAGTTGGATGCTCCACGAGCCACGGAGCATTCACTATCAGCCACCCACAGAGCCATGCTGGGAAATGCGGAGCGTGCCATGCAGGGCAAACCAAATAGATCTGTGGCAATGGGCAGCCACGTGACCCCTGCCTATATGAACAGCTGTGGCCAGCCACACCACTTTGCTGCTGGGGGTGATGCTGGGAAAGGGCAATGGGAGGAGCATTCATGAGGGGCAGGGGTTTCCTGAGTCCCCATGGCTGTGACCAAACAGAACGTGTGTGCTGTTATCTGTCTGTGGGTCATGAAGTTTGCTGCCTGCTGGGGATGCTGTGCCCAGTGCTCGCAGCCGGGCCGGATTGCTTGGACTTTGCTGCAATTTCTTTTCCCGTTCCCTGCTCATTATTGGTGCTTTGTATGTTGTGCAATTTGCTCCCTAATGTCTGCATTATGAGAGTGGTGTGTTGGGATTCCTGTGTGTCCCCCCGCCACAGATCTATTTGGGGGGGGGGGGTATTTTTTTTTTCCCTTTGTTTTTAAGATTGTAAGCTCTTGGGAACAAATATTTTGTATGCTTGCTGTTATTAAACTTCTTTCAGCAATAATATTGAATGTACTTATTATTTATTATTTTATTTATTATTACATTCGATTTATGTCCTGCCTTTCTTCAAGGAGGACTCAGGAAAACTTACAATAAATATAAAAACACAATAAGTACAAAATAGAAAATCAAAACAGACAAGTCCCCCTAGTTCACACCCCCCCCCCCCCCCCCCTGCTCCTTCCTGTAGCTCCTAACTGTGTAGGTTAAGGAACTTAAATCCATGTTTCCAGAGTTAGCCTGTTTGGGATCTATGTAAGAGCTTTGGAAGGGAGCAGTGACCATCTTTTGATATGTGGTTGTACATGGCCAACACAATGGGACCCTGGTCCATTGTTCCTAAGTACTACTCATGGTAGTACTACTGCTAAGAGCAGCAGCAGTAGTAATTATAAATTTTAAATTGTGGGTATCTAGCGCCTTTGAAAAAACATAACTATTGTTCCTTAATTATGAGTTTCCAGGGGTGTAGGGTTTTCATCAAGTTTTTATCAAAGAAGAAGGACTTTGACAGCTGTAGGCATGCCATTTTTGTACAATGCATAAACTTCTATGGGGCTGTTTAGTTTCCACTTTCAAGGCCTTCAAAGAACTGAACCTTTATAGCAGGATGGTACAATGATTCTCCCAGTTCAAAATGACATTTCCTATCCTTGAGCAATTCCTTGGGCTGAAGCTGGAAATACAACTATAAAAGGAAAACGTACTTCTTCCTAAGAGGTGATGGACAACTCTTACAGCAACAAGTTCAAAGCAACCATATATACGTCCATGCCTTAGCCTGTCAAACTGAACACCCAAGTGTATATTCTTTGCCTTCCACTGTATTGATGTCCTTTGACAAAGACTTTTTTTTTTTAAGTCTCAAATTATGCGCAAAGCTAATGTGTTTGGTAGGTCCATTAATTATTACATTCCATTTACATTTTCTGTTTATTCACCTCTGCCCCATGGAAGCTATTGAAGGTCTGATGCTTCCAAATGCTCTGGGAACACTATGTGGCTTTCCTTCTTGTTTGCCCATTGTAACAGAGCTCATTTTTCAGTGGAGGTTTCCCATTATTTCCAGGAAAAATGTGGTCAAACCCATGTACTCCCAAACCTTTTGATCTCCTGGATCCTCTTCATATCCCAGATAAAAAAGTCAGTGATTAAGACAGAGTTCCTAAAAGGACACATAGTCAGACTTCTGTTTGACCAAAATGGTTTCCCAGTGAATCAAACCTTTCTCAGCTCAGGGGGGCTCCACAAAAGGCCCTGAAAAGATGGATAGAGCAATTGTCCTGTTTAGTGATCCACAAAAGGAAAGGGGTCCTTAGCAAAGGGAGACCTACACCAAGTCTGACCTGACACTGCAGGAGTAAAACAATGAAAGGTCAAGGAGACTAACGAGAGGAAAAATGCAGACAATAGGTGCCACAGCTAGCACACAGCTCCTGCCACGCAGACTATGGGGCAGCAACGTTAACTGCCTCAGACATGTGAAGGGGAAGTGAAGCGGAAAGAACTTGAAGTTTCCTTCTTAAGAATTGTGGCCCAGAATCTTCAGGCTTTACCCAAACCTCACAACGAGGTCAAAGTGACACAGTTAGACCTGAGATGAATAAAAAAATAAAGATTATCTAATTGGAGGGGAGAAAAAATATACATGTTATATAGGCTTGAGCTGAACAGGCAAAAATCTTACAGTTAAGGTTCTAGGAAAAGTTTTCTAGGCATTTTGTGGAAGGGGAGAGCAGAAGGGAGGTTATTGACTTAATTCTGCAAGAAAAGGAATGCCTTTGTACACATGTGAAGACTTTTGCTAGCTTTGGGGGTTTTTTGGGGGATGAACAAAAAGATTTTTATTTTAGCCTAGCTGTGCTTCAGCACTGAGAACTTCCTTCAAGTACTCAGCAATTGTCTCTTTCTATATGTGAATGAATCCTTGTTCTTGTGATCTGCCTGGAGACAAAAGAAAGAATCTTTGTGGCTTCTGCATGTATCCCTGTTGTCAATGGCATATCCATTATCACTTCTTTGTTGCTGGGCCTTGCCCTCATTAAAATGAACAACCCCTTCCTCCTCAGGTTTGGGCAAATACACTAACCACTATTTTGGGGTGTATACACCAGCAGGCCACCCTTTACAGATGTAAACAACTGCCTGCTGCTTGCCAATAACATTTAAAAGCTTCATTGGAGGGTGCTGGAAGAATCCCTTCCCGTGGCTCTCTTTTTCATACAAATGGGAAGCACTTTAGCCGCTTAAATCACATTCTTCACCTTCTCGGTGACCCTGTCCGATCTTCCTCCAGGAGACCCGCAAACATCGACATTTATAAGTCTCATTTCCAGGATGTAAATTGGCAGGTAATTGTTACTAGGATTTCAATTCATTTAAATATTCCGAGGAAGAAGAGATCTTAAAAGATGACTAACACAGGGCAATGCAGCTTTCTTTTGCAAGGCAGCTTGGAGAGAAACTACATTTAAAAAAACAAACAAATTCACACAATTGAATAGTGCAAATTACAAACATCATTGGGATGGAAAGATCTTCTAATGAGCAGAACATGGGATTGTGAATCTGAGGGTCTGGATTCCTAACTCATTTCTGCTTCAAGCTACCATGTGCAACCTCGAATAAGGCACCTTTCTGTCTACTCTTACGTATTACTATTACGAGTATTACTCATAATAGTAATACTACTACTATTACTAGTATTACTCGTTCTACTCTTACGTATTACTAGATATTTTTGTATTACAAATGTCAACAGAGGAAGGAAGGGACTAAGATGTATCTGCAAAGGAGGAATGGTACATTTTTCCAAATGACACTGCTGGAAACCGCTCAAATTAACAATAGATGAAGGATGAGAGAGTGACTGAAGCAAAATAAAATTATTTTAGAGGCATCTATAGAGGAAACTAACAGGGAATTTCTTGGAGGAGAATAAGAAAAGTAGACAATAACCTCCCCAAAGCCATTTTGCTTGCCTGTGAAACTGCCCATTAAAGGTGTAATCCTTTAATCATTCCCTATGATATCAGTAGGCAAAGTTAAATTAATATGAAACTAGAAGAAATTTAAATCTTAAAATAAGGAAAAAATTCTGAAATGGCCTGCATGGCTACACAATGCCCAGATGTAGTGGGGGGGGGGGGGGGGGAAATGCACGGAAAGCAGCTGCATTGGGTGACAGGTCTGTAGCAATTCTGCATGTGTTTTATTCCACCACACCTGCGTAAATGTCAAGATGGGTCTCTCTAGAGTCTAGACAAATGTGGAGTGGGGAAAGGAAGTGGGTGATCACAAACAAGAAAAGGGCTAGTGTGTCAGTGCACAGGCACTGGTGAAACAAACAGCTGATATGTGAGTATTGTTTGCATTTTTTGGCTAGCCCTCTGAATATTGGAATGATATCCACATCCAAAATGGATATTTACATATCCTTTTCTTTAGTTATTTTTGGTTTCATTATTCAGTTACTTTTTGGTGCTATTTATTGCTCTTGTGCATGTGCAACATGCATAACGGAACCAAAATCCCAAATAACTGAATGACCAAATTGAACAAGCAAATAACTAAATACCCAAATGGAAATTATCTGAACCAAATATCAGAATGAAGCAGAATTCATAGCAGTTTGCATTAGGACTGAAATGAGATTTCACCAAAATGGGAATTTCCATTGAAATCCTGGTTCCTGATATCATCCCAGTTGAAAAATGTCTTGATCGATGTTTCATTTCTCAATGTACCACTTTGCCATTTACTGCTTTGCTGTTTAGTTCTTTGATGTCTATTTCAAATCCTGAGAGGTAATACCAATGCAATACTGCATTTCTTGTACTCCATTTTCTCTTGTACTTCCCTGTCACTCAGTGGCTGGTATGCAGATTCTATTATTGTTATTGTTGTTATTTTATTTATATAGTGACAGCTGTGCACCTGGTGCTGTACAATCAGTAGTTATAGACAGGTCCCTACCCCCAAGTGGCTTACAATCTAAGATACAAGGGAAGGGGAGACAAGGGAGAGGTGAACACTGGGAGAGACAGGCATACATATTCATGAGGTTGAGAATTTGCAGGTGCACATGCTTCACTTAGTTACAGGGAACTAGTTTCCGAGAGGGGAAAAGAGGACACAGTTTCACTCATGACGAGCTAGGGAAGGCCTGACAAAAGAGGTAGGTTTTCAGGAGGGATTTGAAAGTTGGGAGGGAGGGAGTAGACCAAACGTGTCCAGGGAGAGGGTTCCAGGAATACAGGGCAGCAAGCGATAAGGGCCAAAGACCTTTAGAGGTACAAGGGGGTCATGAGCAGACAAGGGTGGGGACACAGGAGAAGTGAAGCTCCCAGGCAGGAGTGTGACAGAATACAAGAGTGGAGAGATATGGGGGAGCAAGGTCATGAGGAGTCTTGAAGGTGAAGATCAAGAGCTTGTGCTGAATGCGTTCCCATAGAGGGAGCCAGTGTAGGGCAGAGGGGAGGGGCTGAATGTGGTCAAAGTTATGGGCAAGGTGAATGACTGACTTTGGCAGCAGAGCATTGACGAGGTGAGCAAGATCAGAGCAGGGGAGGTCAGTTAAGAAGAAATTGCAGTAGTCAAGGCAAAAGATGACTAGAGCATGGACTAGTTTTTTGCAGTGGAAACAGTAAGGCAGGGCCAGATTATTATTATTATAATTTTATTTTTATTTTATTATATAGACTGAAATGGCTGGATTTAGCAACAGCCTGGATCTGAAGTGTAAAGAAGAAGGAGGAGTCAAAGATGAATCCCAGGCTAAATACCTGAGGGACTGGCCAGATGGTGATGATGACCTCAATGTAAATTGAGAGGGAAGTAGGAGGGGAGCGCTTTGGGGTGAAGATGAGGAGTTTGGTCTTGGCCATGTTCAGCTTGAGTTGGCGGCAAGACATCCAGGCAGAAATGTCAGCAATGAGACTGGATGGAGGGGGGAGAGCATGGGAGTGGAGAGAGAGAGTTGTGTGTCATCAGCATACAGATGATATTGGAAGCTGTGGGTTTCAATGAATTTACCCAGAGAAAGAGTGTAATGGAAGAAGAGAAGAGGGCCCAGGCAGAGCCTTGGGGAACTCCCACAGAAAGGGGAATGATGTAGAGACCAGCAAGAGAAACATTGAAGGAGCAGTTCAAGAGATACGAAGAGAACCAGTCAAGAACTTGGAAACAAGGGAGCATAGTGAATCCAGGAGGTGGCCATGGTTGACAGTGTCAAAGGTAGCAGAGACATCGAGGAGGACAAGAATGGGGTGGAGGCCCTTAGACTTAGCTAAGAGAAGTTCATTGGTGACTTTACTCATCTGCAATCCAGTTGCAGATTGTTCAAAGCAATGTGAGCAACAATTTTGATTGGGGGCACTGGAATGGAAGTTCAGAGGCACTGTGGGGAGGCTAAGGGGTGGGCTATTCACACAGTGATTGGCTCAGAAATCTGGAAGTAACAATCCTGGAAGTAAAACAGCACCCTCGGCAATGCAGTAAGCAGTAAATGAACAGTACTCAGCACGGGGTGAATGGTAAGTGGAAAGTCGGTAAATCAAGACAGCATTATTATTATTATTTTATTATAAGCATTTATATAGCACCAGCGATGTACCCGGTGCCGGTATTGAGAGAATCAATAAATTGCATTGGGAAATGGTCAGGAAATCAATTGCAGTTCCTCAAAATTTCTCATGAGCAGCAATTCCATTACACCCACATGGAAGTGGGGAAATTCATTGGATGATCTATTTGATGCGAGTATTCATTTCACCGATGCGCAGTATGGATCTACATAACTCAGTTCTATATGTAAAGAACAGGCATATCCGGTGTTCCAGTGCATACACAGCACATTACAGTCACAGATTTTTGGAGACAGGTCTCTGCCCAGTGGGCTTGCAATCTAAGATATACAATGGTGAGGGGAACACAGGGAGAGACAGAGGCTGCTTTTAGACAAGTGCCGCCCGCTCGCATCTGTAATCATGCTCCCTGTAAAAGTGCTGTGGGCAGCATTAAGACACGCACCTAGACATTCCGTATTTCTGGCTGCGCATTCTTTAAGAGCGCAAATTAAATACCTCGATATTAAAGAATGAACGATCGGAAATACGGCACATCTAGGTGCATCTAAATGCTGCCCGTGACACTTTTACAAGGAACATGATTATAGGTGCGAGCAGGCGACCCTCATCTAAAAGCAGCCAGACACACGTTTATTTATTTATTTATTTCTATTTATTGGCTGCCTCCTCATGCCTACGGCATCTCGCAGCAAGTGAAACAAATAATAAAAACTCATAAAAATATCAAATAAGAATAATTAAAAAGTAATTCCCCCCCCAACATTTACTATACACCCCTAAACCCCTCCAACCCCACCACCCTCCCCTCCCCTCCCACCCTCCCCTCCGAAGGCCTGGGTGAACAGCCAGGTCTTACAGGCTAAACAAAAAGCCATCCAAAGTTCCAAAGTCGCGGCCCGCACCAAGAACGCCCTCTCCATTGTGGCTCCCCGTTTAACACGAGGGACCTCCAAGAAGGCACACCTGGCAGACCACAGGGATCGCCCTGAGGCGTGGAAGGCAAGGTATGAAGGGCCCAGACCGTAGAGGGCTTTATAGATCAACACCAGCACCTTGAATCTGGCTCGGTATGCTATAGGCAGCCAGTGCAGAGTGTGGAGCACAGGTGTTATATGCTTCCGCTGCCTTGTCCCTGTAAGGAGAAGGGCCGTCGCATTCTGCACCAGCTGCAGCCTCTGAACCAGAACCAAGGGAAGCCCCACGTAGAGCGTGTTGCAGTTGTCTAGCCTCGAGGTGATGAAAGCGTGAATAAGAGTGATCAGGTCAGGCCCGGAAATGTATGGGCGCAGCCTCCGTACTAGATACAGCTGGCGAAAGGCGGCTTTAGCCACCGCCTCCACCTGCCAATCCAGACAGAGGCCCGGATCCAAAACTGCCCCCAGACTCCAAACCTGTTGGGCTACTGGAGGGCAGATCCCCCCTACCAGAGGGACCGGCACCTCCCTTGCCCTACCCACCACCATCATCTCCGTCTTATCAGGATTGAGCTTCAGTCTGCTCTGCTGCATCCAATCCGACACAGTCTCCAAACATTGGGAAAGCAATGAGACAGCAAGGCCTGGGTTGGTTGAAAACAAGAGGTACAGCTGAGTATCATCAGCATATTGGTGACATCACACCCCAAACCCTCTCACGATCTCCCCCAGAGGTTGCATATACACATTAAACAAAAGCGAAGACAGGATCGAACTCTGCGGAACGCTGCAGGTCAAAGCCCAGGAGCTGGATGTTTCAGCTCCCTGCACCACCCGCTGGCTTCTCCCCAAGAGGAATGAGTGGAACCACCCAAGGACAGTCCCGTCCAGACCCCCCAGGTCTCACGGTCGTCTCAGCAGTAGCCCATGGTCCACGGTATCAAAAGCGGCAGAGGGATCTAGCAGGATCAAGAATGTAGAACGTCCTGCATCCATCTCCTGATGGAGATCGTCCACCAAAGTCACCATCGCCGTCTATAGCCCGGGCGGAACTCAGCCTGAAAAGGGTCCAGGAAACTGATATGGTCCAGATGTGCCTGGAGCTGCAGAGCCACTGCCCATTCAATAACCTTCCCTACAAAGGGAAGATTAGAGACAGGGTGGTAACTGGCGAGTGTGTCCACATCCAGCGAAGGCTTCTTCAGCAGGGAGCTCCCCACAGCCTCCTTGAGACTGGGCGACAACCTCCCCTGCCGAAGGGACGCGTTAACCACCCTCGCCAGAACCGACCCCAATATGTCCCTGGAGGCTTTCACCAACCAGGATGGGCACGGATCTAATTCACAACTTGTGGCTTGAAGAGACCCCAAGACATCCACCGCATCGGCCGGTGTCACTTCCTGAAAGTCCTCCAAGAAAGATCAACCAGATGGTGGCTCCATAACCTCATGCTCCTCATCTACTGCATCCAACCCGGTGTTGAAATTACTCTGGATCTGAGCGATCTTGTCTGCAAAGTAGATGGCAAACTCCTCACAGCGGTCCTGGGACAAGTCCCCGTCCAGGTAGAGGGAGGCCAGACTGACCAGCCCCCGCACCACCCATAACAGCTCCGCTGGACGCGACTTTGCAGATGCTATGAGGGCAGCAAAGAATTCCTTCTTTGCTGTCCTCATAACCTCAACATAGGACCGCAAATGGGTCCTGCGGAGAAATCGGTCAGATTCAGAACGAGTCCGACGCCAGCATTGCTGTAGTCTCTGGCCTACCCGCTTCATACACCGCAGTCCCTCGGTAAACCAAGGGGCCCTGAGGTGACTAGACGGAGGCAGGGGACGTCTCAGAGCCACCCTGTCAATAGCCTCCCCCAGCAAGGTGTTCCAATGCTGTACAAGCACATTGACAGAGTGGCCATCTGGGTCCAGGGTTAACTCCCTCAGAGACTCCTGGAACCGCTGCGGTTCCATCAGCCTCCGAGGGCAGACCAGCCTAACTGGTCCATTCCCCTTCTGGAGGGGGTGTGCTAAGAGGCTGGCCTGCAGGACATAATGGTCTGTCCATTTTACAGATGGGAAACTGAGACTGAGAGGTTGTGACTTGCCCAACACCACCCTGTGAGTTCATGGCTAAGGCAGGATTTGAACTCTGGCTTTCCAGGTTCAACTCCAGCACCTTTTCCACTACACCACACTGGCTCTCTGGGATGAGAGGGATCTGTCACTACATTATCCCTCACTGAAATAGAGTGATGTGCCACTGCATCATCACTCACTGAAACTGAGAATTCTTTCCTTCAGCCCGCCGTGTTGCCATGTTAAAAAAAGCCATTTTATCCAGCCTTCTCTTGCTCAGAATTGAGATGGTAGTACATAATTTTCTCATCTGCCACAGGCAGTACATGCCTGTTGTCTCAATACTTTGAAATCATGTCTTAGCAGGTTTAATAAACACATCACAAGATACAGGAAAGACCATTAACTCTTCCATTCAGTCAGACCTTTAGGTTTGGGATTCTCCCTCTCTCCACCTAATGATAACTAGATAACAAAAGCAATGCCATGTGACTTAAGTGACCAGTCATACAGCACAAAGGGGCAAAGTTACACTTCTTAGGGCCTCTCCAAAATGGAACTTGTCTTTTTGTTTTGTTTTTGTTTTGCCTTGGATGGGTACAGCTATGTAGAGAGCTGAATAAGGCAATAGACTCCATGACGTGATCCTCCTATGTTGCCTTACTGACGATGATGTGGACACAAAAATAAACACTCAAAGCGAGGAGAGTCTGTACCTGGAGTGGCAAATTTCTCTCTCCCTTTCCCTTGGACATCTCTGTAAGAGCTGGCCTGTCTATTCAGAACAGATACTAGGGTCAATATTTTTGTCAGATAGTCAATTATGAATAGTGACTAGTGTTAGTTCTAGGGGTGTGCACCAGGACCCCATGTATTTTAAAAAAATTATTATTATTATTATTTATTTTATTAGCTTTTATATAGTACCAGCGATGTACCTGGCGCTTTACAGAGCATAAGATAAACACAGTCCCTGCCCAAGAGCTTACAATCTTTCGTTATAGTTTTTGTTATTAAAATGTGTCATTTTTGTTTTTGTTAATACCAAATGTTGTTTTTCATTATCGTTGTCATTGTCAGTATCGGTATCGGTACCAATTTCAAACAAAGATGTTGTTTTTGGTATCATTATTGGTATTGGTATACACATAATATCTAGTTTTAGTTATATACTATATAATATATATATATATTATATATATATATATAGTGTGTGTGT
>QEPC01002054.1:2238706-2267411 GCA_003113815.1 Sphenodon punctatus | reverse complement strand
AGAGTTGTCCTACTGGAGTCCCATCCACTTACTGGACGAGATGCTATTGTAGGAGGGTTCTCTCAGTCTCCAAGTAGCAGAGTTTTACTCAGCAGCAAGGAATGACGCCTTAATGTAGGATATAATGTAGATATTTGAAGTTTGGTATCAATTCTGCCCTTAGTCTTCACTTTGCTAAGCTAAACACAGGGCCTGTGGAATATAACTGCTGTAGGAATGAAGAAGCCTTACTGTAGGATGCATAGCAAGGGACAGAGTGATTTTGGGTTGGGGGCCATTGAGCACTAAAACAGAGTGATTTGGGGAGCCAGAGCACTGAAATGAGGGCCAGTACCCCCACCAGTGGCAGTCTCCCCCCATGCCAGCCCCCCATAACCTCCCACTCACCCCTGCCAGGCTGCTGAGGATCTGAGTCTGGAGACTCAGCTCTGCTAGGCCCCAAATCTGGTGCACTCTGCCCGCCCCAAGCCATGCCCCCACGCCACGCCCCCCACGCCACGCCCCCTTGGTCCGTTTCCGGCGCCCCGGCAGCTTTGCCGCCAGCACAGGGCCACTAAGACTATATTTTCCCGGGCCACTTTCCCAATCCGCTCCTGGGTGGGGAAAACCAGGAGAAGCCCAGCGGAGAAAGCAAAGTTCACAGTTAGTACATGAGCAATAGATTTAGATGGATTCACTCAAACTAGTGATTTAAGTCAACAGAACTACTGTCAGCGCTCAGAATTTTGTGCAATCACCATTCACTTGCCAGATATAGCAGCAGGCATCTTCACCCTTCCAGGGCACAGTGGGGAGGCAGGGTGACTGGTTGCAGTGTATGTGTGCTGGATGCAGTGATCTCCCCAAAATGCTGTGGAAATGAGCAAAATATATGTGTGTTGGCCTGCGGCTACCACATGCTCATTACAGTCATCCCCTGACTCTCTTTACAAAGAACTAGACTGCAGTGCCAGCACCAGCAGGATCCAAAGCCTGCTTTGCTCTACCTGATGTCAGCTCTGTGAACTAGTATCTGTAGATCATTTACTATGATCTTGGGACCACCAATGGTCTGTAGGACATAATTGGGGAGTCACTGGCTTACACCCATTGTCAAATAATTTGAAACATGAATGAAGTAGCAAAACCAAAACAAACAGAAAACATCCCAAGCGTCCAAAACTGGGGAATAATCTGCAAATGGAAAAGGAGAATAGTTTGAGGGAATTGTTTGCTGCAAACATTTTGTCCAGTTCTAAGGTATTTCATTTCAATTAATCTTACCGCTCATGGGCTGTGGGTATTAGAGAATGTTGCTTTGAGTTACACCACTGCAAAGCAAACCCATAATGAAGCTGTGTGCCACAGTGGGAAAGCTAGTAGGGATTTACCTTTGTTATTTATCTTGCCAGTTAAGTGTTAGTGTTACCAAATTTCATGATGCTATCCCAGGTCTCAAAACGTTTTTCCTAAAGTCTCACACTCCTTGTGTCCTGTAGTTTAGAGGACTGCAATCTGAGACCATTTTTATATGAGCGGCGGGAGTATGGGGTGTGCGTGCCGCATCGTAGGTGCTGGTGCACAGGGACGCACATCCACCCCCCCCCACGCATCTCCACTCACAGAGCAACCTCAGTTTTCACAGGTTGCTCCGTGAGTGGGGATGCATGGGGGGTGAGTTGGGATGTGTGGGTTGCAGGAGCGTGCATGCACCCCCACTCACCAGCTGCAGCATACACATGGGTGGCACCCACTCTTTCCCACGCAGTGGATCTGTGTGGGCATGAGTGGGACTGTCTCGTGTAAAAATGGCCTGAATCAAACCTGGCACTAGGACTCGACTGTTCTGGCTGGGCCCAAGCTAGTTTGGGCACTTTGCCTGTCCCGGGCTCTGGCTCCTTGGGCTCAGGCTGGTCCTATTTGCACGAAGCCCCATGCCTTACAAAATAATACTATGATGCTGGGGTGGGCCTTGCTCAGGTGGTAGAGTGCATGCTTTGTATGTATAAGGTCCCAAGTTCAATCCACAGCATCTTCGATTCAGGATCTCTGGTAGCATGCCTGGGTGAGACCTCTGCCGGAGACTCTGGAGAGCCGGATTTGAAACCCTGCTGCCATGTCAGGTTGTGACAATGGTCTGACTCAGTTAGGCAGCTCCTTATATCGTGTCCTGTCAGGGGTGTGGTCATATCAAAAAGGGGTGGAGGCAGGTATCCGAACATCATAAACCCACCACACTCTTTGGGGACAGGGCCGCCCAGTCCCATTAGGCAGAACTCTCCAATTGTTATAATGACAGCTTTTAATATTTTCTGCAGAGAAATTATTTTCTACTGTGTTTTTCTGAACCTCACCTATGTTCTGATCTTCTTTGCTTTTATGTTCGTCCAAGAGAATACAGGGATTAAGGTGGTGGTGGTGGGGCGGGGAGAAGGAGACCAATGCTCTGCCTGGCTGCTCGGTCTCTTTTCCCCTACATCTCCCCTGAGCTCTCCACTTCTGATAGATTGACCCTGGAGTCCAGGAAGAATAGGGGTGGAGGCTGAGAGGGAGCTTCAGAAGTCTCCATCTTCAGCCTCATGCTTCTGCCTGAGCTCATCAAGGTCTCCATGGATAAACAGTGCCTCTGGCTGAGTGAAGCCTATGGATGAGCAAGAAACCAAGTCCCAACTGTACTGCAGTGTCTGTAAACCCCACTTTATGTGAGTACAGTGCACTTCAGCTAGCAATTATAGTACAGTCGAAATCCCTTCTCAGGAACCTCAGGTGATGTGCTTTTTGTCCAGATTAGGGGAGGTATCTGGATAAATGGAATTCTCCTATAAGAGTAACCCTGTGAATTGCAGAGCACATAACACTGGTTCAGAATAAGGGAGGATATGGATTGGAAAGGTCTTGGTGGGGGAACTTCTGCTATAAGTGCTGACTTTGAAGAATATACCTAGCAGAAGCCTTTAAAATTATACCTTGTCTGAATTGCCTTCATTTGCCTTGATCTATCCCTCACAACTAACCTCTACTTTCGTGTACTGAAGGAATGAGTTGAAAAAGCAAAGGAGGGCAAGCACTCATGGATAAAGGATGGGTCCATGAGATGGATCCCTGATTTGAACCCTGCCCTTCTTTCCCCTGTCCTGGGCACACCCCTTAACACATGCAGTGCCCCCAGAAAACTCTTAGCCAACCTGCTGAACTTGTACTTATTTTCAAAGTCGACTGCAGGGGATAAAAAGGTCCCCCACCCCTGCCTTATTGGACCCTAAGTCTAACGTTTTGCTAGAGAGGGAGATGATCATCTGGCAGGGTTGAAGTTTAAAATCTGGGCCAGATCTTACAATTAGCTCAGACTTGACACCATATATTCACATCAGTGTGTCTGACATGTATTGGATGGGTGTAGAATCAGGACAGTTATACAAAGGGACATGTTCAGATCTCCTGATGCTGTGGATATTTTCATAGCTCATAGGAGACCATACCCCTAAAATGTAGTGAGAAGACACATAAATGGGTGTTATAATACGAGATGGCATCCCACATTGCGTTACCCTGGTTTGGGCCAGGTTACTTCACACAGTGTGCTCCGCTATTTGGATGACACCATGCAGAGCTGCCCTGGATTTACCTGCCCACATGCCAGATGTTCACCCTAGTGTGGGCCGGGGCAGCTCTGCATGGCATCATCCAAATGGGAGAGCATGCCATACAAGGCAACCTAACCAGGGCAACGCGCTGCCCCAGAGCCACCTCCTGTCTGTTCCGGGGGAGGGGAGGGCACAGGGTGGGCCGTGTTTTCCACCATAGATTCGCAGTGATAGGCTAGAGAGGATGTGGGAACGACTGCACAACTGCAACTCTATGGGGGGGAGGGGGGCGGTGGCGGGCAGGCATGGGCAGACCGCAGCCATGAAAACCACCAGCCTGTCTTCTGAGACCTTTGTGGAGCCAGTGCAAGGCAGCTGTGTGGGGTTGAGGGCCGCAAAGCACCTCCAGGGTCCAGTGGGTTCTCAGCCCGTGTGTTACCACCCGATGTGACTCTGTTTTCTCTAACCTGGAAGACAACCGGAGGAGTAATTTTGACCCATATTTTAGGGACCCTGCTATTAGTGACTCTCAGCACACCCCTACTACATCACCCCCACTCTCCAAGAATTGTTTCCAGATAAGCAGAGGTAATAATTCTATGCTATTTGGCACCAGTCAGACCTCACGTAGAGTATTGTGTCCAGTTTTGGGCACCTCATTTTAAAAAGGACATTGACAAATTGGAGCGGGCTCAGAGGAGGGCAATAAACATGATAATGGGTCTGGGAAAGCAAGTCTTGTGAGGAAAGGTTGAAGGAAATGGGTGTGTTTAGTCTAGCAAAGAGATTAAGTGGAGACATGATAGCAGTCTTCAGATATCTAAAGGGATGCCATCAAGAAGATAGCAAGGAACTGTTCATAGCTACAGAGGGCAGGACTATAAATAATGGACTAAAATTAAATTAGGTAGTTTTCAGTTAGATATTAGGAAAAAATTCCTAAAAGTAAGAGCTGTTCAGCAATGGAACAAGCTGGCTATGGAGGTCGTAGGCTTTCCATCACTGGAGGTTTTCAAAAAGAGGCTGAACAGAAATTTCAGGAACGATGTGTCAGGAATTTTTTAGTTGTAGACATCCTGCTTCCAAGCAAGGGGTTAGACTAGATGACCTCCAAAGTCCCTTCGAACTCCAACATTCTATGATTCGCTCATTCATCCCCAATCATGCCATTTCCCACCCCAGCCACTCTAGCACAGACACACCATTCCTCAATAGCTTGCCTTCTACTATTCCTCATGGTTCTCCCAGAAGCCCTGAACTAAACCCACAGGCTCTCCTTCTGCCTTATTCCTGCAGTCCCCTGGCCTCTACTCATCCAGAGCCTTACTTTTATAGCAGCTTTCATAAGGGAGTTTGAAGGGGAATTAGAAAAATCCATCCATCCAAACAAATACACAAACAAACAAAATACACACATATACCACAAAAAATGTAGTTATGGTTCTCTGGGTGTCCTCTGTGTCCCCTTAAAAATTATGCCCATTGGGCAACTAAAAGAAACAAACAAAAAGTATTATATACTACAAAATATTGCTGTGAAAATGTTTGTGAAGAATGAATTTTATTGACCATAGCTTGATGATTATTTTTGGACAAGACAAATCACACTTAAACATAATCCTGATTGCTGACGCGCTAGGTTGACCATGGATTGTCCTAGTCAACAGTGTCTTCAAAGCTGCAGTCAATACTTGGTTAGCTGGCCTGATTCCTTGTAAACAAGCTCAAACAGGATAACATTCCAAAATGAAAACGCACTGTAAAGGTAAGAAAATTCAAAGGTAAAGGTTGAATTACTCACATGCCCTCTTCTTCTACCCAGGCACAACTGCCAACCTAGTTATTTTGAGGACATGCTTAATGTCCCTGATTTTGTGTATACGTCCGTGCGTATTCACTCACTATTTCTGAATGGCCTTGTTTCTATTATCACCTCTCACAACCCTGCTATTCTTAAAAGAGAGAGAGAGAGTGTAACACAATATAAGTAATACTTTGTTTTTATATAGCATCTTCCATTTGCTTATCTCAGACTGCTTTAATAATTTATTAATATACCAATGAGTTGAGACTCTCATCAACCTACCCTATCTAGGAGATAAGGATTTATTGTATCCATTTTACATCTGGGTGAACTATGGGTTAGAAGAGCAAAACCTGAGTTGTGTTCTAAAGCACTGCTGTGGAACCATTTTGGTACAGGGTCTCAAGGATAAATTGAAATTGACCCAAGGGCTGGACCAAAAAAGGGGGAAAGGCAAAAGTGGGGTGCAGCCACCCCTTCTTCTACACATTCTGTTGGGTCCCCTTGCCATTGACCTGTTGCTACTGAATCTTCTGTAGCCACTAGAGTTTAGCCAAGGGAAAAGAAAGCTCCTTGGCAGTGTTTTATTTATTTATTTTATTTATTCTTAGACTTTTATCCCGCCCCTCTCGCCACTAGCTACCTGGGGCGGCTTACACATAAAAACCATAAAATACCATAATAAAATGTACAAATTCAGTATAAAAACATTAAAACAACAAAACCCAAGGTCTGTGATAAAAATAATACCCTCCCTACCCCCACCCCTCAGAATGCCTGGCAAACAAGCCAGGTCCTACAATTCTGTCGGAAAGCCAGGAGATCTGGGCTGAGGCGAACCTCCACCAGGAGGGTATTCCATAGTGATGGGCACGGTTGCTGAGAACACCTTCCTGTCTGTGTGGACCCACCAATAACGTGGGACCTCCAGAAGAGCATCCCTGAATGACTGCAGGGGCCACCCTAGGACCCAGGGGATGAGGTGACCGTTCAGGTAAGCGGGACCCAGACGTATAGAGCTTTAAAGGTTAAGAGGTGGGGTCTGGTAAGCCCTCTGTGTGTCAGCCAGTCAAGAAAGGTGTGTCAATTAAAGAGGACATGTGGGCCAACTGTGGAAGGCCGTGTTAAAAGAATCTTAGACTAGATATGGCCTAGAGACCAGAGGTTCCTCATCCGTGTTCACAGGGGAAATTTGTGGCACAAATGGGAACAGAGACCATGCTTTCCACTCCCATGCTCTAAGACTGTCTGTTCTCTTGGTAAACTACATAAACGACAGTTCACATAGATAATTTATATTGGCGATTTTCCATATGTCTGAAATAAGCAAAATGGATAAAGACAGCCTGCCCCCCACCCCCCATGGAAGTAAGAAAGGCCTCATTTTTCATCATTTGACAAAGGGAATTTTCAGAGGTGATGCTACTATTAGTGGCCACACTTTATCCTTGCATGGCCATCCATGGTGGCGTCATCCCTGAACTGGGATAGAGAAGGCTGTCATGTATGATGGCCCACTCTACCTAACTCCAGCTAGTGGATGGAGCTTTTCTGGGTGGGCGCGGCAGCCTTATAGGCCATTGCACCCACCCATCAGGGAGGAGGCGGGGCTGTGCTCAGCAGCATGGCGGCGGGGCCATGTGGACCATGTCCACATGTTGTCCTCACCCTCTCCCCACCCCCTCCTCAGCCCCAGCTGCCGGCACATCTGTTCAGCAGCCGGGCTGGCACCTGCCCAGGATGAGGGCTCTGAAAATACCCAGAATCTAATTGGTACCAATAGTCACAACAGTTTTGCACCCAAATAACCAACTGATAGCAAGCTCAGTTGAAATAGCTATGCGGGGAATGTTCTGAAAGATTAGACCCACATTTTCTTGTTGTGGGATAAAGCTGAAATGGTTTCAAGTAAAACACATGTAGAGTGTATGTGATAGGTCTGGGCCTGACACACAAAGTCTGGCTTTGAATTTCTACGCTGTCAAGGATGTTTGGATCTGGAATTTTGGCTTGAGCACATAACTCTGCTACATACAATTTATGCAAACAGTAATGAACTAAATCATTTTGATAAATTGGCTTAAATGATTACCTCTTGGATTTGGCTGCCATAAATAAATGTCTCTCTAGTTAAAGCTAGTCTACATTTAGCTGTTGTTCTTACAAATAAGTCCCACAAAACTGTTATTACAGACTAGTATATTTGCGGATAATAACATATCCAGTGAATTGGGTCACTTTGAATTGGGTCTGGACCACTATTTGGTGCTGCTTTGTTTGTGGAAAGAAATGTCCATTTCCAGTGTTTTCCTTTGGTTATTTTGGTGTCTGTGGTATTTTGGTTACTTTGTTTCAACACTATTTAGCACTATTGCACACCTAACTGTTGCACCACAGTACTATTGAACTGTCGTTACTAGCTCAATAGCACTGTTGTGCAACACATAGGTACACTGTAGTGCTAAATAGTGTTCAAATGAAGTGAAACAAAGGTCTTGATTAGAGATGAAAGAGGTAACCGCAAAATGGGGTAACCTAACCTGTTGACTTTTCAGTACCCAATTCAACCTGGTAACAATTGGGTACCATGCGGTACCAATTATGACCCGGTCAGGTACCTGATGCCCCAAAATGTTGACTTCCAGTTCCAGAATGTCAACTTCTGGTACCAATTTTTCAACATTATTCTTGAATAAGACCTTTGGGGGTGGGGGGTGGGTTAGGGTTATGGGTTTTTTTCGCCCCCATCCTTCTTTATTGTTTTAAACTTCCGTGCCTTGTTTTAAATATTGTGATTGTTTTAAATTGTTTTTATAGTGTTTTATATTGTAAATTGTTGGAAGCCGCCCCAAGCTGGTTACAGGAGGGTGTGGGGTATAAATTACACAAATAAATAAATAAGATATCCTGACTCATGACATCAATGTATTGGGTTTCCGTTAAGTTCTGACAATTTTTCAGCAACTTCTGTTTCTGGAAAACTACGTCCAGTTCCAATTGTTGTTGTTTTTTACCCTTTTTTCCATTTTTCTTTTTAAAACACTTATTTGTGGATTTTCCGTCCCAGAAAATGAACGTTCAGTCCTGGAAAGTCAACTTCTGGATCCAGGGAACTAATTCTGGTTACTTTTAAAAAAAAATCCATGCCAATTTATTGGTTTTCCAACTCAATATGCTAATTAGTATACGAATATACTGATTGTGACTCATTAAATTGAAAAAATGGTACCAGAAGTACCCTATTTTGGGGGCATTTGGGTATCCGATTGGTACCTGAAAATGTGGATATTATCCACGGGTACCAAATTTAGTAATCATTTCATCTCTAGTCTCGATCCAAAGTTTTCATGCACGTAGACTAAAGCTACTCATGCGAGTGTATGTGGTGCCTGAGGCAAAATCCCCCTCCCTCCAGACCAGGAATGTGCAGAAGGGACCTAGTTCATTTTTGTTTTAAAAAATGCATTCATTTTTGATTTTTCATTAAAAACCTATTTGTTTTTGTAACACATTTCATATTAAAAACTATTAAAATTATAATAATAATAATAAATCATTACGCATGTGCAAAATGGCTGCTGGACCATCCTGTGCATGTGCACGCTTTTCCAAAATGGTGGTGGCAGTGTTTCTGCCATTTTGAAAAAGAGCAGCCAGTCTGCACATGTGCAGTGGCCATTTTGTCCATGCACAGACTGGCTGCCCTTTTCCAAAAAGGGCAGTGATGCTGCTGCCACCTTTTTGGATGAGGGTGTGCAATGAATGTTGTTTGCTTATTCATTTGGTTTTTGGTCTTTATAGTTACTAAAATAAATGGGGCTTCATTTGTAAAAAATGAAAATGAATTGCACACCCCTACTCCAGACCATGCCACCACCCACATCCACTGCTAAAGCCCTGACTCTCCCTCTGACAGTTTGTAGAACTGTCTATGGCCCTTTTCACCCAGACACTCTAACCCTGATAAAATGGGTGTTGGGTGTGCGCTATCGGAGCCCTGCAGCATGTATAATAAAATGTAACACCCATTTTATCAGTGTTTGAGTGTCTGGGTGAAAAGAACCTATGTCTAATCTAATGCTACAAAAAGAATTTTTTTTTTTTTTTTAATCCTAGATACTAAGTTTTTGTTATTTATTCTCCTGATTCCTGAAGCATCAAAATTGTGCACAACTGGAAGTGGGGCTGATGGGGGTATTCTGGTGAGAATACCTGGATGCCATAATTCTAAACTAGATCTTTGACTGGTGGGATCAGCACACATATTTGGGGTTGGGAAGGAATTTTTCTCTTGGGTCAGATTGACAGTTGACTTGGAAGGTTTTTTTCTTGCCTTCCCTTGAAGCACTGGTGTGGCCCACCTGTTTGAAACACCTGGATTTTTCTTTTGAATAATTGCTCCCTGTTATTTCAGGGATCAGTGTGCTCTGGTCACTCCTGATCTCTGCTTGTGGCAGATTTTTTTATAGACCCAGTTACTTGTTGGGTGGATTTTTCTGTGGGGATAGTTTAGGTATGGTGAATACTGCATTAGTGCAGGTGATTGAACCTGATGGCCTTCGAGGTCGCTTCAATCTCAGTGGGTGATAATAGATGTGACACTGACCTGCTATGGCCCGTCTGAGCTGGGGACTCACCGGGACATCTATTTGTGGGCCACCAGATGTGGGCCCGCTGCTGCTCAAGCCCAGGTCACAGGTTGGCCCAGAACTGATCCTCTGGAAGATCCTGGGCACACAGCCCGGGTCAAGGGCCACCCAGACGGGCCAACACAGGCCATAACAGGCCAGCACGTCTATTTTCAACCCCATCCCCAACCAGGGATTGCGGCCCACTATGGCTGGCCACCCTGGCTACCTGTGATTGGCCGCCATGGCTTCCTGTCATGGTGGGAGCGGGGAGCTGGGGGCATACCAGGGGCAGGACTGCCTTGCTATGCATTTGTTCTGTTCCCCCTCCAGAGTGGGGTGGAGGAGGGCTAACCGGCTTGCCCGGTTGGGGTACATGTTCATCCTGTGCCCTGACCCAGTCCTTAGAATCTGCTGCTTGAAACAGAGCTGAAATAAATAATGGATTTTGTATTTACAGAAATTATTTTTGTTTTTAAATAGCTATCCAAATATCTAAGTAATATTTGCATCTGAAGTGAATATTCTCATATCTACTTATTTGGTTACCTGGTTGTTCATTTTTCCTGTATTCAGTTGTTCGGTTATTTCTAACCCAACTCAAGTCAATCTTAACCCAAATAATCAAAGACTTGATTCAAATAGCAAAAATAGATATCCGATAAAGCAGGAACCATGTAGTGGTTATTATTCACTTCAGCAACTGATGCGGGTGAATTTGATGAATAAGATATTCACTGTGGGTAGTTGTTTCTTCAGCTCTAGATGGAAGTATGTAAAAAAAAATGGTTTCTAGTTACTGGAAAGAACTGCTGGGCTGGAATGTAACTTGGCACAGCTCCTTTTAATCCAATAGAGTTCTCTAAGGGCGTTTATAGACGATCCCGCTTACAAGCGGGATCGCTAAACGCCGGGTTTCCCCGCCGCGGCGTCTCTGCGTGCCGTGTCTGATGTTCAGACACGGCGCAGAGTGCGAGTGCGCATGCGCGCCCTTCTGCGCATGCGCACTCTCGCACGGGACCAGGAAGTGCGGCGTAAAGCCGGCACTCCGGGAATCCGCGTCGGAGGGGGCAGGATCGCCTGCCCCCTCCGACGCGGATTAAAAAGCAGCCCAGGCATGTAGACGAGCGGCAAGAAAGGCAGCTGATCAAAGGATCAGCCACCTTTTTTGTCTCGTCTATAAACGCCCTATGTTTTCTCTAGCTGAGGATCAAGCCCAGGAAGGATGGCTAAAGGTTACATTCTTATTTGCAGAATCTCAGACAAATTGATGTTGCAGCAGATAGAAAGTCTTCTGGGAGCATGGAGGTTCTTATTGAAGAGTTTCTTTAAGAGGTCACAGGCTCCCCCTTCCCATCCCGTTCTTTTTGCCTCATCAAGTCCATTCCTCACTGATCTGGTAGCAAATTGGAAGCATGTTTTTGGTTGATTCTTGATAACACCCTGTAAATTTTTGAAAACAAAAACCTTTAATGAGAACTGAAAGAAAATCATTGAATCGTGGAGGGAGCCTCAGTTAACTGTGGATTAATTAAACCATATTACAGGGATGAGCACAAGCTGAGGGATGAAAAATGATTGAATTTTGCCAGGAGCAGGTTTGCTATTGGGCCTCTATGTGTGTGTGGGTAGAATGTTAATAACACCCCAGACATCTGCATAGAAATCTCTTTGGCAAATGCTGAAATGTTGCAAGTTAGCTTGGACTGGCTAAGGGATAAGAACTGGTAGAGATAAAGCTTTCATGTGTAATTGTCCCACACCTTCTATTCAGGCATCTACTCTGCCACACTTCACGCGTTCATCAACCAATACACCTGGGTAATTTAATTTTGCATCTTCTCTGTGGGACTACTCTTACATTTGTTTGTATTGGGGGGGATTATCGTTAGATGCGTTTGTGTTCTACTGGCAATTGTTAGAAATATGAAAGTATCTTCAGCTCCCAGTGTTGAAAGTATGTGAAAATATGTATCTGAACCTGGAAGAAGAAAGACAAAAATGAGATGGCATCACGGTAGCGCTCTCAGGATCCTTGCAACCGCAATCTGGCTGGACAAAGTCTTGTGGCCAGAAGTTGTAGTTGGAATAGACAAGAGGCTGCAGTCAAAAATGGCTGTTTTTCCTTAAGTTTGTTGGAGACCAATGGTTTCTCTAGCCACTGGCTGAGAGGGCTGATGCCATCAGTACTTGAGGTATGCTCTGGACTTCCTCAGAAGAATCTGCCCTCTCTGTTGCTGCCTGAGCCTGGGTCCTGACAGACAGGGAATGGGGTCAGTGGAAGGATTTGATTCCGCCAGAGTAGCAGTAGGGGCGGAACCAAGGCTGCAGGAGGGTCGTGACTACCACAAGGCTGGAGCTGCCGGTGGGAGCAGGAGGCTTCAAGGGTTTGACCTTCCCGCAGGCTGAGGTACTGCTTCAGGCAGGGGCCTATATGACACTGTTGCTAGAAATTATGGAGCCACAGCAATAGGAGCAGTTTTCTCCTTATGGGATGGTGGTGGTGTAGTAATCATCACATTCATTTAATTTATAGAGAAAAAGCTATTAGATGGATAAGGTGCTTTTATGGGCGGTGCGGGGTGGGGGGGAGCTTTCACATCTGTGCTCTGTATGCATTTTTTCCCCGTACAGTTTCCTAGTGGCCTGCATTAGAAATGGTGAGTTTATGGAGGAATGATTTGTTGTTGTATTGATACTAAGGAACAGTTTGATTGATATACTGATTATACTGAGCCATTTTCCCATAATCATCTTTATTAAACAAACACAAATATGCAGGCCAGCTGCAATATCAAACCAGAATAGCATATTTACAAAAGCAGGGTCAATAGGGATAGCATTTTATTGGGAGGAGGGTGGAGGATGTGCATATCATAGAGACTCCAGTTGTCCTTTCTCTTTTCATGTAAATGTGGGGAAATGTCTAGGACTGGACCGAGGGACCCAAGAAAGAGGAATCAGTCTAGCACAAGCAGTGTGACACAAGATGGCACCATTACATGCCACCTTGCAAGTTCTTTTCTTAACAAGCAAAAGTCAGGCCCCTGTGGAAACCATCTTGGTTTTCCTGTTCGTTCTTCAGATCGCAGGAATGTTCTTGGTGTGGCGCAGAATGGAAAAACTCCTCTTGGAGGTAGTCTCTGGTTGTGGTATCTTTCCACTTTATTCTCTTACGTTCTGCTGATACATGATTCCATCATGATTCCATAATTACATAATGAAGGAACAGGGAGAATGCTGTCTTGGATGCAATTACTAGGGATGTGCGAACAGAACGGGGTTAGGATGTTTGGCCGTTCGGCCCGAAAACTTAGTTCAGGTTTGTGGGTTTGGTCCTGTGGCGTTCGGACCCCCTGAATGTTCTGAAAGTTCGGTCCTGCCTGGAGGCTTGGGGCACTTCAGGGGGCACCGTGGGGGCATGGCAGGTCGACTGAGACACAGCATCAGCAGAGACCAGGAAGGCTTGGGGCTTGGCACCCCAGGTTGCTTGGGTAGGCAGGCTCGGTGCTTGGCCCCTGGAGGTGCCTGTGGGGGCATGACTGGCCGTCTGAGACCCACCGGCAGCACCAGACATTGGATTGTCCGGGCACAGAACCCATGGCACAGCAGAGGCAGTAGAAGTGGACATTGGATTGCCGGGGCACAGAACCCATGACGCAGCAGCAGTGGACATTGGATTTCCCAGGCACAGAACCCATGGTTCAGCAGAGGCAGCAGAAGCGGACATTGGATTGCTGGGTCACAGAACCCATGGCACAGCAGAGACAGCAGAAGCAGACATTGGATTGCGGTCGATGGGCAGACCTTCTCAGTGGTCGGGGACATGGGGTTTAGGTACCTGATTGGCTTCCTGGTCCCCTAGTTTAAGCTGCCCTTGCGCACCACCCTGAGTTGGCAGGTGGTGCCAGCCTTGTACCGGGCTTTAAAAGAGCAGGTGAGGGAGCAGCTGGCAGGGGCTGGGGGTGTCACCGTCCATTTCACCACCGACCTTTGGTCGAGCAGAAACGCGTAGCACACCTACCTGGCAGTGATGGTGCACTGGTGGCAGGACCTAGAGGCAGCATTTGGGAGTGGCAGGAGGGGTCCTGAAGCAGGGTATAGGTGGGCCCTGCTTCAGGCGGAAGTCATGGAAAGCCACCACATTTCTCGGAACATCAAGGCAGCCCTGACCGCCATGGTGAGGGAGTGGGTCACGCCAGGTGTGCCCAGCACCAAGGGGTACATGGTGCGTGACACCCTGTCTCAGGCAGTGCGGTGAAGATATATCTCCCGCCATAGAGAACACCCGCTCGCTGGGGAGACTTGTTGGTGGGCAGGCCAACAGACCCTTGGACACTTTGGACAGGGCCAGCCACATGTTAGTCTTGCCGGCCCAGTAGGACAAGGGATTGCTGTTGGGATCAATGCATAACTCCTCCTCCAGGTAGCTCTCCAATGCTACTGAGGCACTGTTGTACTCCCTTGTGTAGCTCTGCTTGGGCACCACCTCCACCACTGCCCTCAGTCATGCTGCCTGCCATGCTGTGCATGGGCCCATGCTCGCCAGAATGGCCTGCACAAAGGAACTGCTGCTGCTTGCAATAGGGGTGCTGCTGCTGCTCAGTCTGCTGCTGGGACTGCTACTGCTAGGGCTGTGGGGGCAGGGATAGACCCCGCTGGCTGAAAGGGGTGGCTGCTCCCAATCCCACCATCCTCAGGGGTGTCCTGCTGCTGCTGCTGCCACCATGCACTCTCCATAGCCCTCTCTGCCTGCAGGACCCTCTCCACCAGCTCACCCTTCCAGTGGCCATAGAGCTGTGTCTGGCATGCCACGCTGGGGTCCAGCATGGTTTCAAAGACATATTCCTCCTGGTGCAGGAGCTGCACCTTCAGCTCTGCCTTCAGTTGCCGCACCAGGGCAACCACCTCAGTCACCAGCTTCTTGCCCTGAGGGCCACAATCCCGCCCCTGGAAAATTTCCTCCAGCCTCCTGAGGAGACTTTGGACCAGAGGGGTCACCTGGCTGATGGTGGCTGTGAAGGAGCTGATGGTCTTCATCATGGCCAGGAATGGTCTCAGCACGAAGACGGTGTGAGCCAGGATCTCCCATTCCACCCCATTGTACCCTAGAGGTGCCCCGCTGTCCATCACCAGTTGGCCCTGATGCAAGGCGGCTTTCTGCTTGAGAAGCTGCTCGAGCACCAGGAACATTGAATTCTACCTGGTGGGCACATCCTGCACCAGCTGGTGCACTGGGGAGCTTTGCTCTGCCTGCTTCTCCCAGAGTAGGTCGCTGCCCTTCATGCTCTGGTTAAAGAAACCGGTCAGCTTCCTCCACCGCTTGATCCGGGAGCTAGGGGTGCTTGCCCCAATTCCCTTCTCCCCCCAAGTCCAGAGCATCCCTGACCACCAGGTGAAGGATGTGTGCGGCACAAGGGATGCTGGTGAAGCCCCCCTCGCAGACTGCACTGCCCTCAATATGTTGGCCATGTTGTCTGTCACCATGTACCCCTTGGTGAAGGGCACACCTGGCATGACCCACTCCCTCACATAATGGTGGGCCATGATCAATATCTGACCCAAAGCACCTGTACCTGCTCCTGCAGTCGCAGCAGAGACAGCCTCAGCCTCCTGGACTGTAGGCCTTCCAGTGCCCTGCGTGGCAGTGGAGGACACTGGCAGGAGGTGACACCGAACCACACCCCTAATGCCACTTCTGGGAGCCTCTGAAACCTGTCTGCCAAAATCAGGTCTGTACAGTTTGGGCCATGGTGATGGGCTCGGGCTGCTGCTGCTGCCTGCCACTCCACTGGCATGGCCCCTGCCACGTGCCCCATTGCCTGCCTTACAGGCAATGGACCGGCCTCTCCTGCTTCCCTTCTCCATTTCTCCCACCCAAAGAATGCAGAGGAAGATTTTATATTTTTTATTATTTATTTATTCAAATTTGTAATTGCGCGCGTGTGTGTGTGTGTATATATATATATTACAAATTTGAATATATATATAATATTAGATTACAAATTTGAATATATATATATATATATATATACATACACACACAGTAACTCTAACTGCTATTAACTATTCTAAAACCTATGGAACTAAATGGAATATTATCTAATATCTACAAAGGCCTAGTCCTACAAACACACTATAAAATATCAAAACTGGTTCACTACACACTATCTCTATCTATCTCTATAACTAAGCTAACTCCTACATCTATCTCTCTATCTATGGGTACTTTCAGACGATACGGGGCCCTTTGGCCCCGTACCGGCACCACCGGCTTCGTTCCCCGCCGGGGTCACCCCGTCACGGCCCAACAGACGTGCCGGGGGNTATATTTGTTGTTGTTAACCACCCAGGCTTCCTATGGCAGGAGGGGCGGGATACAAATTTTCTAAATAAATAAATAAATAAATAAATATACACAGGGATGGGGTGGACACACAGACAACTCACAACAAACAACACAGGGAGGGTATAAAACTGAAATGAAACCTAAATCAATTTAACCCTACTCTAAATAAATCCAAAAACAAGGGAAGAGAATCAGGGATGGAATATACACAGAGAGGAGGGAAGGATTCAGTGGAGGGTAGGGAGAAAGAACACAGGAAGAGGTAAAACATAAAAATATCACCTAAATCTATCTAATCTAATCTAAATATATGAAACTATGGAGGTAAATGTGTGGAAATGGGTGAAATAGGAGGATGGCAGAGGATTAGGAACACAAACAGCTGGCAGAGGGAGAGTTCTGAAAATGCCTGCTGACAGGATCAGTGGCTAGCTCAGAAGGAGTTGGAAGGGGGGAGGGCAAATCCTTTTTTTACTTGCTGAGCCCGCCTTACCACAAACCCCGTTGGCTCTGTGTAGCCTAGCCAGTGGCAAATCGCAGACTGCGAAGCCAGTGGTCTGAGGAAAAGAGGGATGGTGATTGAGTAGGATGGTTGCTAGTCCAAGCCTCTCCACCCCTGGCACCAGGAAGCCTGTTCTTCAGCTGCCTCCCCCCTTCCCTGGGCCTGTCAGCCTAGCCTGTGGCCAATCGCAGACTGCCAAGCCAGTGGTCTGAGGAAAAGAGGGATGGTGATTGGGCAGACTGGCTGCTAGTCCAAGCCTTTCCACCGCTCCTCAGCTGACCTCCCCTTTCCCAGACCTGCCATCCAGGGTTTTTCCTGCCTGAACACTGCTCGAACTCATCTGAATGCAGCCAAACTGTTCGGGGGTTTTGGCGTTTGGTTTGGCCGTTCGGTTTGGCCCTCCAAACTGGCTGAGTTTGGGCCAAATCCTGAACGTCTGAACCGCGTTCACACATCCCTAGCGATTACAGCCAACTATTTTGTCAGTGTTACTCCCTGGGGAACTGAGGAAGCACTGAGTTGAAATCAGAGACTTCTGCTTTGTATTTGGGTCTATCTCAGTCCCAGGATTGTTGAATTTGTGTCAACAAGCTAGTTACACTTTGAATAAACCAAAGCTTCATCTGATTTCTTCCATACTAGGAAATCAACAAACAAGTTCCCGGACACACTAGACTGTTAAATAGAGCTTCACCTTCCACATCACCTCTGTGGATCTCTTACTCTTTTGCCTGTTCCCATGTCAGTTCTGTAAGGTTCATGGTAGCACTAGCTATTACATAAAGATTGAGAAATATTAGACTTAACTATAAGGGAAATTGTCAAAAATGCCTTGGAGAACTTAGAAGCAAAAATCCCATTCAAATTAATGGGACATAAGAGTGTTAACACATGGAAAGGGAGGCAGTGAAACCTGTGTTTGTTCCGTGAAGTCACCAAGCGGTTGCCAACCCCCAAGCATCATTGGGCGTCCTTCAAATGGGCAGCCCCTGCCTGAAGTTCATGGGCTTGCACCAGACCAGACCAGCCACCGCAGATGATGCTAGCACACTCCCCTCCCCTCAAACCCAGGGGTCTCCTCACAGCTGGGAAGCTGCTTCAGAAATCTCATTGTCCCTGGGCCACCTGAACACAATGAGATTGCTGGCACACCTTCCACCCCCCCTCCAGCTGCACTGGCTCCAGTGGAAAGGGGGACCACAGCCAGACCCCCCTTTCCATGCCTGCTGCTCTTCTTTCCGGGCAGGAAAGGAGAGTTTGTGTGGTGTAGTGGATAAGGTGCTGGACTTAAACCTGGGAAGCCAGGGTTCAAATCCCACCCTAACCATAAACTCACTGGGTGACCTTGGGCAAGTTGCAGCCTCTCAGCCTAGAAAGCCAGCATGGTGTAGTGGATAAAGTGCTGGACGTGGTCCTGGGAAGCCAGGATTTGAATACTGCCCTAGCTATGAACTCATTGGGTGGCCTTGGGTATGTCTCAGCCTCAGTTTCCCAACTGTAAAGTGTGAGTGTGTGTCCCTGTGTTCCCTCACCCTTGTTAATCTTACAATCCTAGATTTCAAGTGCATTGGACAGGGACCACCTGTCTTCAAAATCTGTGACTGTAAAGCACTGCATATGTTTGTTAGTGCTAGAGAAATGAATAGTAAAGCAGAGGAGCAGGAATCAAAGCCGGTAGGGATGGGCGAACAGATTGTGGTTCGGTTTGGCTGTTCGGTCCGGTCACTGTGTTTGGGTTCGGGCGTTCGGAAAAAGGCTCTCTGTGCGAGGAATGATGGCCCCAGACCCATGATGGTGGGTCCTGGGGCTAGAGTGACAGCTTCTAGATACATATTGGCCACAGCCCTCCTTGCCTGTAACTAGGCTCCAGAACCCTGATGGTGGGTCCTGGGGCTGGAGTGGCTGTTCCTTGATGCGGTGGAAATACACACCTCTGTGTGAGGAATGATGGCCCCAGACCCATGACGGTGGGTCCTGGGGCTAGAGTGACAGCTTCTAGAAACATATTGGCCACAGCCCTCCCTGCCTGTAACTTGGCCCCAGAACTCTGATGGTGGGTCCTGGGGCTGGAGTGGCTATTTCGTGATGCGGTGGAATGACACACCTCTGTGCGAGGAATGATGGCCCCAGACCTATGATGGTGGGTCCTGGGGCTTGAGTGGAAGCTTCTAGATACATATTGGCCACAGCCCTCCCTGCCAGTAATGTAGGCCCTAGAACCCTGACGGTGGGTCCTGGGGCTGGAATGGCTGTTTCTTTTTTTATATATCTATCTATCTCTACGCTAAATCTAACTGCTATTAACTATTCTAAAACCTATTGAACTAAATGGAATATCCTAATAATTAACTACAAAGGCCTTGTCCTACAAACACACTGTATCTCTATCTATCTCTATAACTAAGCTAACTACTATGTATATCTATCTAGTAACTATCTATCTAATAACTATCTATCTATATATACAATATTACACAGGGGGAAACACAAAGAACACAGGGAGGGGTACAAAACTGAAATGAAAATCAATCTAATAATAATCCTACTCTAAATAAATCCAAAACTTAAAACAGGGGAAGGGAATCAGGGATGGAATAAGAGGGAGAGGGAAAGGATTCAATGGAGGGGGGAGGGAGGAAGGAAGATTGAACACAGGGAACACAGGGAGGGGTAAAAACAAAAAATAACACCTAAATCTATCTAATATAATCTAAATAAATGATAATATGGAGGTAAATGGGTTGGATGGGTGAAATAGGAGGAGGATGGCAATGGATTAGGAATAGGAAGGAACAAAAACTGCTGGGAGAGAGGGAGCCTTCTGAAACGCCTGCTGTTCAGGAACAGTGACTAGCTCAGAAGGTGTTGGGAAGGGGGGAGGCAATCAGTTTTGTTTCTTGCTGCGCCCGCCTCACCGCAAGCCCCATTGGCTCCGTGCAGCCTAGCCCGTGGCCAATCGCAGACTGCGAAGCCAGTGGTCTGAGGCGAAAAGGGATGGTGATTGGGCAGGCTGGCTGCTACTCCAAGCCTCTCCACCCCTGGTGCCTGGAAGTCTGCTCCTCAGCTGACTCCCCCACCCTGTCACATTTTGCCTTCCAGTGACACATTTTTGCCACCCGAACGCTATCTGAACTGATCGAACTGTTCGGTCATTTCAATGGTCGGATCTAATTCGGTTCGGCCAGTTCGGGTTCGGGTTTGGTCATCCAAACAAGCCGAATTCGTGCCAAATTCTGAACTTCCGAACTGCGTTCGCCCATCCCTAAAAGCCAGTGTGCGCCTCCTCTGGAGGAGCTGCACAGATCATGCCATTCCTTCAGTTCCTTTCCTGAGTGGAAAGAGGATTAGAGGGGCCACACGCTGGTTTTGATCTCCACTCCTCTCCTGCCAGGAAAGGAGAGCAGCAGCCATGGAAAAGGGGGGGGGGGTCATGGCCAGGGAAGAAACCTTTCCTAGCCATGACCCCCATTTCTATCAGAGCTAGCACTAGCATGCTTTTCTAGCTGACAGTCATCCGGGAGAGGGGAGTGCAGATCACACCCCCGAGAGCCTCATAGGTGACTCATGGGAGGGCATGGTGGGATGCATCCCCCTGAGATTTTCTGGGAACGTCTGTTTCTCTCTCCCAGCCAGCTGTCAGCTGAGAGGCGTAGGCTAGCCATGCCTATATGGTGCTGGCGGACCCAGGGCTGTGGGGAACCTAATAAATGAGACCTGGCCCCATGGGCACCCATTGCCCTGGTTTCAGCCAGGTGAACCCACATGGCATACTCCCCCTTCCCAGGGATGATGCTGAGCGGTGCTGCCCTGGGGCAAACATCTGGCAGCCACTGTTTAGAGAGGCAGGTAAATCCAGGGCAAAGGGGGTGGCAAATGGGGGATCAACATCTAATGTGATAATTTATTACATCCATATATTCCTCAGTTCCTCAAGTAACTATCCATTCTTTGAAATACCTGGAATTATAAGAATGATTTCATTTCAGTTTTGAATTCTAAAGAGGAAAGTAGTAGGAAAGACTGACATGTTCACACAGAGGATACCAGAAGACAAGCTATATAAATGGAGACGCATGAATGTAAGTTTTTGTGGTAGTGTAAGGAAAATAATGCATTTCTCCAAATAGAAGCGGCAGAGAGAAATATAGCTTTGCTGTGTCTAATTTAGAAATCGTATTGGTATCACTCTTACTGGAGTTAACAAAGCCAGAATGCTGAATGTGAAAGTGGGTAGTGGGTGGGGAGGTGAGAATCACCACAAATAGATTGTATTAAAATGTATTGCTATTTATTGTCTACATTTCCTGGCAATTCTGCAACACTTCCAGATCAGCGCTCTGATCGGATAGCACTGGCATTGGCAGTTACTGTCAACATGAGTCTAGTTTACTTGAATGGAACTTGTACTAGCACTAAGTGGCAGTGCTGCAGCTTGGAGACTTGCACCCTTTACCAACTTAAAAAAAAAAAAATCTGTAAAGATACCCATTAAGGTACAAAACATCAGTCACATCAAACTCCTGTAACTTTGCAAAGACTGTATAAAATTCCAGACATGCTTTTGGTCTAACAAGCATAAATCTTTTGCAACTATTATCATTTGTGTCAATCACAAAAGAGTGAAGTTGTCGAATCAGAAAAGCACAAGTCAAACCACACACAGTCACGGACATAATTTAAACTTTAGTTTGGCAATTCTCCTCTTGTTTGGAATGTGAAATATGGATTGACCATAGTCAACTGACTATTAGGCGTTTTTGAAGGTGGTCTTTTTCGAGACCAAAGAGAAAAACAACAAATACACTGTTCTTATTCTCATGGAAATGTAGTTTGTTATAAAATCACTAAAATAACTTGAGAAACACTGGGTGATTTTATATGAGCGGGTCGCAGTCGTGCGACCCACTCACACGATTTTTCAAAATCCCACGAGGCGGGATTATACGTGACGATGGACGTGATCACGCACATTCAAGACGGTTGCACGTTGTTTGTCAACCGCAAACTAAATACCTCGCACGTCGAACCACTCATATAAAAGCAGCCAGTCACAAGCTCTTTGAGATGGCTGGATTCAGCTTTGTGGTGTTAGAAGTAATCACTGCTGTTTTGTGGAGTTTCAAACAGCTGGAACCTCCTGTTTGAGCTGATGTTTTGAGATATAATTTTTTTCATCAACCTTGGTTTCAACTTTTCTGGGAGAGACAAAGGGTGCTTTCACACAAGCTGTGGCAGGCTCGATTCTCACAGTCCCCATAGCAGGCAATCATTGCTGCCACACTTTGGGGCTGGCATGGGGAGCAGGACAGATAATTGCCCTCACCCCTACAAGGCAGCCGGGCAAGTGGGCTGCTGTTGGCCATCCCATCATGCCCTGTCGTGGGCCAAGGCACCGGCCACATAAGCGGGTTCCTGGACCTGCCCTCCCCGCACCCCCAGCCCACCCACTATCCTGCCCCGGCAGTGATGTGGCCACACAGAATTGGAGCTAGTGCTTGCTTCTCAAAGCCCCACATTGGATCTCACCACACAGCAGGGCAGACGGGGACTGTGCACATGAGTGGTGGTACACTTCCACACCTTGGAAAGCCTTACCACACTTTGGATAAGGCTGCTGTGCACTGCGTCCCCAGCCTTTTTCTGAGGACGCAGAATGTAGCAGCCAGCCATGTGGTGGGGCAAAAACGTGTGGGCTGCTAGGCACACAGTGCCCTGCATTGCATGGTAAGGCTTCCTGGAGTGGGTTGAGGCTGCCCAAGGCATGGTAAGTGCATTGGGTGGTTGTACCCAAAATGTCTACCTGTCTCAGAGAGTACTTTCTATTAAGAAGGACAAGAAACTATAGAGGGTGGAGTTGCGTTCTTGTCAGTGATTTATATGTAAGTTTTGACCACTCACTTGACCCTTCTGTATCTTAGGGCCTTTTTAAACAAGTGGGATTTCTTCCACAGTTTAAACCTGTAGCTCTGGGAAACCCCCACTGGTGTGTGTGTGTGTGTGTGTGTCTCTCTCTCTCTCTCTCTCTCTCTCTCTCTAGGCAATCTTCCATCAACCGGAAGTTTCCTGGGCACTATTAGAAACAGCAACACCACGCGACTACTGGGTGTTTTGAGATGGGGTGTAGATAAGACCTTGATTATCAGGGTCTTATCTATGCCGTGTCTCAAAACACTCAGGAGTCGCTCAGCACAGCTGTTTCTAATGGCACCCGGGTGACTTCTGGTTCAAGAAAGAGTGTCTAAACCCCCATGGGGGTTTCCCAGAGCCGCAGGTTTAAACTACAGGAGAAATCCTGCTCGTGTAAAAATGCCCTTAGTTACCCCAGCTACAAAATGAGAAGAATAATGGCGACCCACCTGTATAAAGCACAATTAGGTCTGGGGGTAGGAAAGAACTATTGTTTTTTTATTTTACAGGTTTTCAACCATTTTGGCTACCACATGTTTACCAGGTCAAGGTATTAGCTGCACTGATGTTTATAATCACCAACTTATTGACGTTCCCTCTATCCTACAGTGCAGACAAGATTCCTCAAAGAATATAACTCCAAAAACATTAGTCATATAATAATAGTATGTTTATTAGATGCTAACTTTCACCATGGTCAATAAATTAAACAAAACAGATAATACGAATGAAACATCAGGTCTGCCTTAAGGTAGAAACATAAAAATCATTTAACAAAACAGATAAAACAAATAGAAATAAAATAAAACATCAATGCAAACAAGAGCCAATGAATTAGGGATGGGTGAACAGATTGCGGTTTGGGTTCGGCCGTTCGGTTCAGCTGTGTTCGGTTTGGCCATTTGGTTCGTTTGCCGGGTTCGGATTCGTCTGTTCGGTTCGGCCGTTCGGTTCGGGTTCGGCCATTCAAAAAGAATTATTGCAAGAGCATGTGAAGCCGTAATTGCGCCGGAAACTGGAAATTCAAGTGTGTGTGGAGCTGTGTGGCGAGTGAGTGTGTGTTTAGCTGGGTGGCTGTTCGGTTTGTGTGTTTTGGCTGTGTTTGGGTTGGGTTTGGCTGTGTTGTTGTGGTTGTGGTTGGTGAATGTTGGTGTGTGTTGTGGCTGATGGTTTTGGCTGTGGGTGGGGTGATTTATTTATTTTTAAATGAAGAAGGCTGCAGTTCTTATTCAGTGGCTGGGGGCCAACTTGCTGCTTGAGGAGGAGGAGGAGGAGGAGGAGGAAGAGGTTGCTGGCACTGCCCCTACTACACCTTTGGTGGTGGTGTCAAGCTCCTCGGCTAAGGAGCAAGCGGCGGGCTCAGGAGGTGCTGCCAAGTTTGTAAACTTATTTTTTACTTTGAGGACAAGAAAGGCTCTATCTGTTAGAGCGAGCTCAATGGCGTGCGGGTGGCTGCGTGGGTGGTGGGCATTAGTCAGGCACAAACAGTGGGCATCAGTGGGTGGCATCAGATGTCTGCCACAGAGGGAGAGGGTACTGTAGTGTGGGGGGCTCTGGCATGAGCAGCACCCCCACCCAAAAATGTGCCAGGCTAGCAAGGGTCTCCACTCTCCAGTTGCCATCCCATTCCCTACGCACCCCCAAATAAGGGCAGGATTTGCACGTGCCAGTCAGGGCCTTTCTAGTTGCAATCCCTAGCATCCCCTATCACCCCTGGGAGGGCAGGATTTGCACATGCCAGCCAGGGTCTCCCAAGCACCCCAGGGAGCGCAGGATCTGCATGTGCCAGCCAGAGGCTTTCTAGTTGCAATCCTTATCATCCTCTAGCACCCCCAGGAGGGCAGGATTTGGACATGATTTCTAGTTGCAATCCCTAGCACCCCAAGGAGGGAGGACTAGAGGCATTATCATCATAAATGTATGATATTACTTTGGTGTTCTTAATGTGTTCCCATTTCAGAGAGGAATCGGATGCTGGCCCAGAAACTCCTAGTTTAAATTCATGTTTCCTTTGAATGTTTGCTTTTGGTTGTTGTTGTGTTGTTTTGTTTTGTTATGTAAATAGTTTTAATAAAAGTTGTATTTATTTTTACGAGCTTTGTTTTACCCCTCCAATCTTTTATGCCTATGTGCTGAAGTTGGTGGTAGCAGCAGGTACAGCAACGCAGGCAGGCAGGCAGGCACATATACAACGTTGTGTGTTATATTCCATCTCAGTAGGGTAGGTTTGCTGCATGATGGATGTGGGCAATGGGCTTTGGGTGCATGAGCACAGATGGGAGTTCTTCCTGGTTCTGGCAGGTGGCAGCCAGGGTAGCTGGATACACCTACCTCTCCCTCTCTAACCCCCATCTCCCTCTTTCTAGCTGGGAACCTCTCTCTCTCTGGCCATATAGTGTAGGTGACAGCATGGGTTGGATTGTGTCTGTCTCTCCTTCAAGCAGTGGGTGGACTCTCTCTCTCTCTCTCTTGGCAGGCAGGCAGGCAGGCAGGCACCTTGGCATGAGAGGCAGGAAGGCGGACTGAGGCAGGCTTTGAGCTTGGCGGCAACCTGGGTAACAGAACCCTTGGCACAGACAGCATATAGGCCTGGCAGCAGCAGCTGTTCCTTGATGCCATGGCATCATGGCACAGACAGCATATATGCCTAGCCTGGGGGTCATTGGCACTGGAAGAAGCAGACATTGGTGGTCATGGTACAGAACCATTGGCATGGATAGCATATAGTCCAAGGCCTGGGGGCCATCTCCGTGAGCAGAATGATGGCAAATGGGAGGAGGTCTATAGACTGAGGTGAGACAGGAAAGCAATTAAAACTCCCCACCCACACCTAGTCACCTACCTAAAAATACCCACATACTAAATAGCTGTGACAGAGACACAAACAACATATAGGTATAATGTCATGTGACCAGTCCCCCTCATCCCCAATTGTCACCCATTGGCACGACTTTGCTAATCTGCATGCCTTGCATGACATACTTAATTGACGGCCCCATGCACAGGAGGCCCCGGAGCCATCAGCACCTTAAAGTCCAAGAGCATTGAGGTCCAGTCTAAGTATGATGAGGCGACAGGGGCAAGTGCCTGCTGTCTGGAGAGGGTGGAAGTTCACTGGCACTTTTGGGGCAGAACAAGGATCCTGGACCGTAGGAGAAGTTTAAGATTCTTTTAGGATTGAGATCATCAGGAGGCAAGCAAACTGAGTATGTCATCATGGTGGAAATCCTCAAAGAACTCAACAATGAATGCAGGTTCCACAATATGCGTGCGCCATCAGTCAAATCTGCGAAGTGGAGAGGTTTCGGAATGTGATCTATAGGGATGTGCAAACACGAACAGTCAATCTTAAGAGATAGGCAAGCATTGTTGCAAAGGGATGGGCGATTGCTGATAGCCTCCGTTTCCCACAGTCGATTGAAAGCGAGTCGGGTACAGGATCTCCTGGGGCTGGAGTGGCTGCTTCTTGATGCGGTTGAATGATGGCTCTCTGTGAGTGGAATGACGGGGCCCAGAACCCCATGACACAGAAAGCATGGGCGGCATTGGCAGCAGCAGCAGCAGACATTGGAGTGCCAGGGCCAGAAACAATGGTACAGACAGCATATAGACCCGGCCTTGGGGGCCATTGGCACTTAGCATCAGCAGACATTGGTTGCCAGGGTACACAACCCTTGGCACAGACAGCATATAGGTCTGGCCTGGGGGCCATTGGCACTAGCAGCAGCAGACATTGGTTGTCACCGGGGGCAGGCAGTCAGGTGGTGTGGCATGAGCGGCAGTCAGGCAGACTGAGGCAGGGTTCAAGCTTTGCAACCTGGGCAGGCGGGGTGGGCAGGCAGCATGGCATGAGAGGCAGTATGGGTGGCAGGCTTTGAGCTAGTCAATCTGGGTGGGCAGACAGGTACCTTGGCATTGGAGGCAGGAAGGCGGACTGAGGCATGCTTTGAGCTTGGCAGCAAGCTGGGTGGGCAGACAGGCAGCGTGGCATGGGAGGCAGTAGGGAAGGCAGGCTTTGAGCTAGGCAACCTGGGTGGGCAGACAGGCAGCTTAGAATGGGAGGCATGAAGGCGGACTGAGGCATGGTTTGAGCTTGGCGGCAAGCTGAGCGGGCAGACAGGCAGCGTGGCATGCGAGGTAGTAGGGCAGGCAGGTTGGGACCAATATTGGCAGCAGGGCATTCAGATAGCAGGGCATTCTGTCCCCCCTCTTGTTTAACATCTATATGCAGCCATTAGGGTAGATCGTGAGGGGGTTTCAGGGCATGAAGTGTCATCAGTATGCTGATGACACTCAGCTCTACCTCTCCTTTTCCATTGACCCAGGCCATGCAGACTCCTTATTTTACCAGTGCCTGTCAGCTGTGGGGGCTTGGATGAGGTTGAGCCATCTACAACTGAATCCTGACAAGACGGAGGTGAAGTTGGTGGGTGAGGGCTTGGGGAGCTTGGGGGTGGTTGAGTCTCCTCTTGTTGGGGCGGTTCGTCCCCCCATGGTGTTTCAAGTGCGGAGTCTGGGTGTGCTCCTCGATTCGCGGCTCAGCTTGGAATCTCAGGTTGTGGCTGTGGGGGGGAGTGCATTTTGGCAGTTACATCTTGTCCAGTAGCTTCGGCCGTATCTCTCAGACTCCAACCTTGCCACTGTCATCCATGCCTTCATCACCTCGAGGCTGGATTACTGCAACGTGCTCTATGTGGGGCTGCCCGAGAAGCTGGTCCGGAGGCTGCAGCTGGTGCAGAATGCCGCGGCCTGTCTCTTTACAGGGGCGGGTCTCAGGGAGTACATGACACCCAGGCTCCGGGCTCTGCAATGGCTGCCTATAAAGCACCGGGCCAGGTTCAAGGTGCTGGTTTTAACTTTTAAAGCCCTTCACGACCTAGGCCCTGCCTATCTGCGGGATCGCCTCACTCCCCATGTGCCCGTGCAACCCTTGAGATCATCCGTGGGAGCCTTTTTGGAGGTTCCCCGGGCGAGGCGGGTGGCCACCGATGTTAGATCTTTTTCGGTGGTCACCCCTGTGCTGTGGACTTCACTCCCGGAGGAGGCTCAGATGGCTCCCAGGCTCCTGCTGTTTTGGTGTATATGTAAGACCTGGTTGTTCCGTCAGGCTTTTGGCGAGGGGTGGGGTGGGGGCGGGGATGGGGACTTTCCCCACATATTGTATTTTAAATTGTTTTAAAATGTTATATTGTTTTAAATGAATGTTGTTCACCGCCCCGGGCTGCCCTGTGGGCAGGAGGGGAGGGATATAAATTTTAAATAAATAAATAAATAAATAAATAGGCTAGCAAAGACTGTGCACTGCTAGAGAGCGAGAGCCAGTCAGTGTCACATAGGCGAGCCAAGATTGTGTAGCCATAGGCCGGCTCTCAGGCTTACAGTTTGTTTCCCAATGCCACCCTGCGTCATGAGGCCAGTCAGATAGGGTGGCCGAGGCCGTCTAGTATGAGAGAGGGAGGGAGAAAGAGAGAGGCAGAGCGGGTGCCAGGCATTGGGAGGGAGGCACAGCACCTCAGCAGCATAGGAGTAGTAACCCTAGCCCAGATTGAGGAGGAGGAGCCCTGTCCCAGGACTGCCCCTGGGATGGATGGCGTGTGCCACTGCACCATCACTCCTTGTCCAGGGGAAGCTCAGGGAATCCCAGCAGCGGAAGGTTAACCTTCAGGAACAGCAACTGCTCCACCAACTTGGCCCCCAGTCTCAGGTGGTGCGGGGCGCAAATGTCCCCCGCGATGGAGAACACCCTATCTCTTGGGACACTGGTTGGTGGGCAGGACAGAATACCCTTGGCCACTTTGGACAGGGCCAGCCCCATGTTGGCCTTGTTGGCCCAGTAGGCCAAGGGATCGCTGCTGGGATCAATGCATGGCTCCTCCTCCAGGTAGGTCTCCACTGCTGCTGAGGTGCCATCATACTCCCTTTGGTAGCTCTGGGTGGGCACCACCTGCCCCA
>QEPC01002054.1:2193043-2223932 GCA_003113815.1 Sphenodon punctatus | reverse complement strand
TCTGGAATAACATATGGAGCCTCTTGGAACAAGAAATTAACATGAACCAACCTAAAATGTCAATTTGTATAACAAAGATATAGGGAATGTTAATTGTTTAATGATATATGAATATGGAATGTGACAAGACGCACTAAAACAATACTAGGCTGGGACCGATTCTGTAACCGAGGTCCTCAACCAAAAGGAGATGAAAGTGTGTAAGTTGTTAATAATTGTTACTCGAAAAACAGAAAAAAAATATTATACCAAAAAAAAAGAAATAAAAAAGCCTGAGCTTTGTCTCACCTTCAGATGGCTAGAATGATCGTCCTTTAAGTTTTCAGGTTTTAGTTTCTGAACTCTTCCACCGAAAATGTCTGATTGGTTTCTAGCTGATTGTAAATGGAAAGCCTGAATCAGCAAAAGTTTAAGGGCATGCCTTCTTATTCTCCCCACTAATAACTTCAGCTGCCGCTGTTGGGTTATTTGTTAGTCATTGATTTGCATTGCAACCTCAGAGTAAATCTGCTCCCTACTGATTCAAATAAGTGTCACTTACATGAATAGGGATTTAATTGTCTGTGTAGCTTTTCATTGGTGTTGACACCTATGGTGAACCTGATTTTGTTATGTTGGCAATCAAGCTCAACAGTGTTTTATTGGAATCAATGGAAATTAAATGCTTTTAATAGACATTAATTGAACATTATTTGAAGTAATTGGAGTTAATTGCAGAAAGGACTTAATTAATGTAAGCTAATGACTTCCATTTGTATATAAGGAGGATTACTAAAATTTAATGGAAGTCAATACAAGCAGTTACAAGTGGTTGCAATCATGTAATACTTATTGATATTAATGATCTTCAATACGTTCACATGGAAACTGTAACCTAAAACAGGACTGTATTTGGATAGGAAAGATATTACAGGGTAGAATAATGATTAGAAGGACAGCAAAGATGAAGTTTTAGTACGAGAGGTGTAAAGGCTGGATCATTCAATAAACAGACATTCTTAATTTTTACATAGTGGCCTAGATAATTAGTTGAGAAATTAATAGTCAAGGGTAATCAACAGTTTTCTACTTCAGAAACTTTATAATTCTCCTCATTATTTATTTCTCTTCATCTGTTGAACACCCTTTCATTTCTCTGGGTTTTAAAAACATGGATTTATCCTTGATAAGTCTACATTGCTTCAGCACATATTTTTGGGAAAAAAAATATATATCGCATTCATAGCTGACTAAGATTTCTGAAAATTATCAACATGTTCCTGACATTGCCTTTGCAATAAACCTTCCTTTTTAAAAATATTGTGGCCTCTTTGTTTTCAGCCTGTTGTTCTAGAGATGCTAGCAGAGATATATATGTACCAATAAAGCTGCATGAGCATATAGGTCAATACATGTAATACATGGTCTCCCAAGTCAGCGAAGCTAATAATTCTACTCTATTCAGCATTGGTCAGACCTCACCCGAAGTACTGTGCCCAGTTTGGGGTACCTCATTTCATTTAAGAACATTGACAAATTGGAGCAGGTTCAGAGCAGGCAACAAAGATGATAAAGAGTCTGGGGGGGGGGGGGGAGTCTTTATGGGGAAAGATTTGAAGGAACTGGGTATAATTAGCCTAGTGAAAAGAAGATTAAGGGGAGGCACCATAGCAGACTTCAAATAAGCTAACGGGCTACCACAAAGAAGATGGCAAGGAGCTGTTCTTCATTGCCACAGAGGACAGGATTAGAAATAATAGGCTCATATTACAGGAAGAGAGATTTTGGTTAGACTTCAGAAAAACTTTCCAACGGCAAGAATGGTGCAGCAATGGAACAAGCTGCCTAGGGAGGCTGGAGGCTCTCCGTCAATGGGAGATTTTCAAAAAGAGGCTGGGCAGCCATCTGTTAGGAATGTTGTAGCTGCAGTCATCCTGCACTGAGCAGGGGGCTGGACTAGATGGCCTTTGAGTTTCCTTCCAGCTCTGACTTTCTATGATTCTATGATACAATGTGCAATCCTCACCCATTAAAGCCAATGGGAATTTTGGCACTGACTTCACAGAGTTCAGTGCAAAGTGCTACACCTAAGAATGCACAAATATTACACGAATGCAACGTATTACACCTAAGAATGAAAAACCATATGTGCAAATATAAAGTGGGGGACAACTGGCTTGGCAGGGACACTGCAGAGAAGGAACAGGGAGTTATGGTGGGCCATACACTGAACATAAGTCAGCAATGAAAGACAGTTACAAAAAAGACAAATGTCATTTTGAGCTGCATTAACTGATACATTGTATCAAAGACAGGGGAGGTAATGGTGCTACTTTACTTGGCACCAGTGAGATCTTACCTGGAATACTGGTTTCACTTTTTGGTCCTGCTCTTTAAGAACGATGCTGACAAGTTAGTGCAGATTCAAAGAGCAACTGTGATGATAAACCGACAGGAAAACAAGCCATATGAGGAAAGGCTGAAAGAACAGGGCATATTTAGCCTAGAGAAAAGAGAGCTAAGTGGGGGACATCATAGTAGTTACCAGGTACCTAAAAAGATGCCCCGCAAAAGATGGTGAACATTTGTTCTTCCCTGTCACAGAAGATGTTAAAAAGAGAGGGAATAGGCTTAAAATTGCAGCAAGGTAGATGTCAGTTGACTATTTGGGGATACTTCTTAATTGTAAGAACTGTTGAACAAGGAATAGGTTGCCAACAGAGGTTGAATAATCTCCTTACTTGGATGTTTTAAAAAACCGTCCGAACCAGCATTGGTCTGCAGCGTTGTAGGCAGAGGAAATGCTGCTTTGGAGCAGTGTTTTGGACTTGATCACCCTTGAGGTTCCTTCTCTCCCTACAATTCGATGCTTCTCTGATTGTTCATAATTATATTCCTACACTTCTAGGTAAGTATGAAATGATAGATTCTATCAAATGTTAAGGTTTCCACTTTCTCTTGCCATGTAAATATGTTGTTCTTGAATTTCATGGGCTGTCTTCTCAAACATCTACATTGATTTGAATTATGTGAATATTGTAAAGATCTGTGATTTATCAGGATGTGAGAAACTGGCTTGCTTTAGAGAGTTTGACAGAAGGACCACCTAATAAGGAAAAATCACTTCTGCACCGTATATTGTGGGGCTTTATTTACTGCATCATCTCTGGAAGCCAGGAAAGAAAATATGGTAAAACTTCCTTGAAGCACTTTGAGATCTTCCAATGAAAGATGTTATGTAAGTGTGAAGTATCATTTTTACTGCGCTCAGTTTCTCAGCACTCAGTTATGCTACTTCTTTACTTGGCACATTTCTATCAGGGCATGAGGAAACAAGCAAACCTTTCTGCATATAAATGGGACACATGCTCTTCTCCTTCCGTGTTCTGCTAGAAATTCCCACCTTTTGTCATAAGCCTGTTAAAGCTGTATTTTTTTTAATGCTGAGTTGGAAACCGTGCGTGCTCAGAGCACTTGGATATAAGAGCTAGTCACATGTAATTGGCTAAAGATTAATTTCATCTCTTTTTCTGTCAGTAAATGTTCAGTTTTCTCAAATGCATCACTATCACAAATATACTTACTGAATGCTGAGAAGAGCCTGGCCCAAACCCCAGTAAAATCAATGTAAGTCATCATTGGTCCAATAGCTTTCGGATCAAGTCTTAAATCAGAGTTTCCCAAACTGGGGGTTGGGACCCTGAATGCAGTCACACAATCGATGGGTATTTTTACACGTGATGGCGCTAGTCACCACCATGCATTGATCCTGGTGAGGGAGAGCCCTCAGCCCGGGCAAGATCTGGCCCTGACACCGAACGAATGTGACAGCAGTCAGGGCTGGGGGAAGGGTGGGGGGATGTTCAGACATGGTCTGCACAGCTCTGTTCCCTGTGCTGCTCAGCATGGCCTGGCCCCCTCTCTCACAGGACGGTGTGGTGGCCTATGAGGCCACTACGCCCACCTAGAAAAGCTCTGGCCATTGGCTGGAGTTAGGTATAACGGGCCATCAGATATGATGATCCGCTTTACCATGGTCCAGGGATGGCTTCCCCGGATTGTGGAAGGACTAACTCGGGGATGTGCACTGGCAGGGAGACCAGAGCACAACCCGGAGTTAATCCTGCCACGCTCCGGGGTATGTTTCTTCCCACCCTCAGCAAACATCTGGTGAGCAGGAACAAGCATGACATCGTCATGGATGGCCATGCCAGGGTAAACATGGCCACCCGTGGTAGCGTCACATTTGAAAAACCCTATATATGGGCATTGCAATCTAAGTTGATACTTGATATACTCTGCCTGACTTTGCTGATCTCTGGAGGCCACAGGATTATATTTAAGTCTTACAATAGGGTCATGTGGGCAAAAATGTTTGGAGAACACTGACCAAATTTCTAAAAATGATTCTTCACCCATGGCTTTTGTGTGCTGTTTCTTGTAAGTATTCAAAATGAAAAGGTAGGGGCTGTATTACTGGACACCTAGGTCACATGATATGTTTTTTTTCACTGAGTGGAGGAGCAGTCCTGTTTCCTTGTAGCTATGAAGATGAAAATTCATTTTCAGTGTATACCCTGTAACGCTTCTATAATATTTGTTTGCCTGAGACTGTATATCATGCATTAATCACTAGATACCTGGTGGGAAAATAAACAGAAGGGGCATGAGAACATATGAAAAGTGAATTTGTTAAAAAAAATTGAATGTCCACAGAAGTTCTTTCATCAACATTTGACCAAGTCCATCAAATGTAGTCTAGAAAATCTGATAGAACAGGTGACTGTGTTATTCAGTGTATGATAAATCCTCCCATTTCTGGAACTTTCTTTATTCTGGGCATACTTTAAGACTCTCTCATATCCAGACACCTCTCTAAGGCTGTTTTTACACAGACCGCGGCACCTCTGTGGTCTGTGAGGGATGGGTAGAGGCAGCAGTGTGTGTGCGTCCCATCCCGCAGACGCCCACCTACCTCCACCCATCTCCACGCACAAAGCATCCACCATTGGTACCCGTTGCTCCATGCTTGGGGGATCGGTGGAGGTGGGGGGAGTGCGGGAGTATGCATGCACCCCCACCTACTTGCTGCGCAATTCCACGAACACCACCCACACCGCCCACATACATGGGCGAGAGGGGTGTGTGTGTGTCTGTTTGAAAAGGGCCTAAATCATATGAATAATTTGTCTCCCAAGGAGTTTTGACATGGGTGGTTCTACTGTGATACCACATTTTTTGTTTTGCACAATAGGATTTGTCCAAAAGCATTTCCAGATAGGCAGCGTGATTCTCCGTGGGATAGTGTGCACGAGTCCCATTCACTTCAGTATGACTCGCATGTATTATTATTATTATTATTATAAGTATTTATATAGCGCCAGCAATGTACCTGGCGCTTTACAGAGAACAAGATAGACACGGTCCCTGCCCGAGAGCTTACAATCTAAAGACAGGGGCAGGGGAGACAGGGAAGGGGGAACAGAGGGAGAGACAAGGGATGTGACATTCATGAGGATGCGAGAGCTCAGGTACATGTTCTTGGCTTGGTTACAGAGAATTGGGAGTTTGCAGCTAACAAGTAGGGGATAATCCTGGGTGGGGATGGTTAGCAGGAGTTAGGAAGGGCGGAGCGGAAGAGGTGGGTTTTGAGGAGGGACTTGAAGGTGTGGAGGGAGGGGGCCAGGCGGACAAGGGCCCAGAGGGAGTTCCAGGCGTGCGGGGCAGCAAAGGAGAAGGGATGCAGGTGGTTGGGGGATGACTGTACACTGTGATTTTGCATGTTCTGTCCATGTGCCTGTGTGCCCCTCCTGTCCTGAGTGCACGCGTGCTCTGCGTGTACATTGTGCATGCGTGCTCTGCCTGTAGGGAGTCTGTGTGCCACACCTCCTGCCCCCGTGCAGAGAAAACACAGTCACTTGGGTTCAGTTTATTGGTGGGTCACAGTCACTATTGCTGAGGAGAACATGCAGGCGGGCATGGAGGGTCTCAGACACACCAGCAATGGGCCACAGTGTGAGGCAGGGAGCCCGCCGTCCACCCACAGGGGGTGCCTACACACTGCAGGACAGGTGCGCACACCCCACTCTGCTGAAAAGGAGGGGGCTCCAAGGTGGAGCCCATTCCACCCCCCATCCTGCAGTGCAGCTGAGCCCCCCCACTGGGCCTGGCCAGGGGTCTTGTGCATGTGTGTGTGCGTGGGGGGGCTATCTGTACCCAGCACAGCCCCTCCCCCCATGGCCACAGTGTGCTGCAGCTGGATCTCCCCCTCCCCTGTGTGCAACAGCAGCTACAGTGGGGTCACGGTATTTGTGGATGGATTCTGCGTGTGCCTGTTGCTGTTTGGGGTCACGGGATTCTAAGTGCTAGCACATAGGTACAGTATTCTACCTGGGAATTGAACCCAGAGACACCTTCAACGAAAGTACAGTCTTAGGTAGAATAGCTCATTGAAGTTAATGGGATTTTCATCAGTAGAGTACTTTGAGGATCAGAACTGGTCAGTATTATTATTATTATTATAAACATTTATATAGCACCAGTCGTGTGGCCTGGTGCTGTACAGAACATAGAAATAGACGCGGTCCCTGCCTGTGGCTCACACAGAGATGATAAAGTTGAAGAGTAGAAAGGTCAAGTTTCAGACATGGGAATATCTGGAGAATATGGGCAGCGTTATTCGTTTTTATTACACTTGGTGGTTTGCTCTGAAATTTTATCAGGCTGACCTTGATATTTATTCCCTTTTTCAAAAAAATAATTTGAAAGAGATTAAAGTTGACTACATGTGATATTACCCCAACACAAATCCTAAAACCCAAGGAACACTGAAGCAAGAGATACCTCTGATCCATACCTTAATGTCCATCATGAAACATGTTTCTGTTGATAAACAAACATGAAAGCTTTCTCTGGACCAACTTCTGTTGGTGGGTATGTGCAAGCTTTTGAATTTTACAGACTTTTTTCTTCCTTAGGAAGAATGAGGAAGGTCAAAAATGAAATTGAGTTAAAGGCAGGAGAGGTTTAAATAGCACCGTATACTTAGCAGTCACTTTTATTGGATAAGGTAGTAGTGAAAGGTAAGAGCAGGGCCAGTCTTAGAATTTGTGGGCCCAGGTCAAAGGTCCCTGTTGGCCCTACCTTCAAACAGGGGCCCTCAAAAGGGTTGTGTGCGTGCCCCACTGGGAGGGAATGGGACCCTACACTCTGCCCTGGTAAAAACAGGGATCAATGTGGACCCCTTGGAAATAGAGAAAATAGTGAGGCCTGGGACAATCTCTCTGGGTCACCCTGTGGTAAGGCCAGCCCTGTCTGCGAGACAGCTTTTGGGGGGACAAAAGGCAATTTAAATAGGATAAATATAATAAAGGGCAAACTACATGTATACAGGCAAACTGCAGACTGTCTGTCTGTTACAGACTAATAAGCTATGAAATAAAAACCTGTAAAGTGTCCATTGTTTTGAGTTCCCAGGCCCATCTTTTAAAGGTGTTACGCAGGTTCCCTTTAAGGGGAAGGAGTGAGAGATCAGAATGAAATGGAGTGGTCACTCTTGACAGAAGTGCTCACCATCTGTTGTCCTTGTCCATAATATTATTCTGTGTGAATTCATTCACAACCCATAAGGATTGTGTGGTTTTACAGATCATGACAGACTCTAGCATTGCCACAAGGATCTTTTATTGTGTCTGGTAGTGAAGCCCCTGAACCCACTTTCCTCTTTGCCCTTTCTAATTAAGTATCCTGCAAAATGCTGAGCACTTTCTGTAGCATTCTGATGCTTTCATCTTCCACTGATTTCAGAAGGGGCTGAAGGCAGTAAGGGCTCAAAAGAAGGCACTCAGGAGTAGTTTTCAGGATAAGATCTTAAGTCCAGAGTAATTCCATTAATATCTGGCTAGAATATTGCCATCTGAATCTGTTCTCCATTAGACCAGTGTAAACACCAACTAAATTCTGCTGATGAAAATCAAGTTCTGTGGGGTTTATATGAGTGTAAATGAGAATGAAATCTGTTTCTCCAGCCACTTGTCCCCCACGCCAAACAGAAGACACAGACACCCTTATTGTGGGGTAAATTAGGCCGCACCAATCTTTATTAGCCCAGTCGGGGGAGGAGGGGGCTTTGCCCCTCCGGCTCCTGTCACCTTAACTGTTAACTGATATCTCATCTATAATCAACTTAAGGCGGTCTGATGTTCCTCAGTACCGCGACAGTGCTAACTATAGCTGCTGCAATGTCATGCCTGCCCGGCCGCCCCCCCAGCTGGATCAGGAGGCCGTTGCCTACCGTGACCCAAGGAAGGAAGTGAGCCCAGCCCGTGAGGACCCTGAACTGCCCCTGTCCTAGGACCCCGTGACCCGGGCCCCCTTTCTGGGTCCTGCATGACGCTGGCCGGGCAAGCTCTAGCATTCACATGGACCCCATCTCGTAAGGAGATGACCTGGCAGCAGACTATCCCTACCATCTAACTTAACTAACCCTCAGGACCCCTGCGGTGCGACAGTTATTAACCTTATGTATACCCTTCCCACCTGTAGCCAATTATGAAATCGTACACTGTGAGGAAGGCGGAAAAAAACCCACCCGGACCAATGCCAATCATCCAGGTCACCAAAAATTCCTTCCCGACCCTGAACCCAAGTTCAACAGCCATTGTTACCCGCGGTGCTTACAGGGAGGGTGGGAGGGTGCTCGCTCGATGCTGCCCAGGCGCAGAATGGCAGGATCAGCACCTGAGCCAAGATGGTGGCCGTGAGCTCCCGTTCCTCACGAGAGCTCGCTTTGTGCCGCATTCCCCATGTGCCATGTGCCCCCGCTCTCACGTGCCTCCTTTTCAGCAAGGGCGGGGGGAAGGACAACAGCCGCGAGCCGCTCCCCATACTGAGGAGGGCCGTGGGGGCGACGATCCTTCTGCTGTTATACTGTTGGAATTTGGATACATGTGTGCAACAGTTTAATGCATCTGAAGGTAATAACATTTTCCCAAATACACTAGGTACTAAATTCCTTACCAATCTTAATTAAGTGAGACTACATTTATGTTGTGTGAATTAGCCTCAATTTTTGTGCTTTAATAATCATGGTTTTTGTGAGGTGTCTACATATTTTTACACTGATTCATTTACCGTAGCCCCCCCCCCCCCATATTGTTATTTATGATGAAAAGGAGTTCTGCTGTACTGTAGATTGGAAATGATACTTTCTTTTTTGTGACTAATATAATTTAGACTCATGACTTTCGCATTCAAACATGACTTTCGCATTAAATAATCTGGACTTCCTTTTAAATTAAAGTTAGCAACAGGGACTGGCTACACAATAAGAGTTGGCTAAGACACCATGCTGCAACTTAAATGGATTTCTATCAAGAGATAATTGGATTGAATTTTTCTCACTGTACAGTTTCAGCACCTTCAGTCACTGTGCTTAGTCAGAACAAAGCGTCCAATATTTCTGAAAAAATAAAATAAAAATGAATGGGTGGTTGATTTTCATATGGAGCTTGATGTTGTTCCCACTGAAGTCACTGCCAATGACTTCAGTGGAAGTAGGATCTGATCCATGCAGTGTGGTTTGTGTTACTTTCATTTATAGAGATGGGCTTGAACCAAAGCCTCCGATCTAAACCCTCTTGGACATTTAGAATCTGAACTTGGACACCATTCTAAATTTTGCAAATGGTCCTTATCTAGGGATGTGTGAGCGCGGTTCAGAGTTTGGACCGAACTCAAATAGTTTGGCCCCATCTGTAACTTCATTTATGCAGTCAGAACATGGTTTGCCTTATCCTTCCACTTCTAGGGGTTCAACTGCAATCTCAGGATCAGTAGGAAGCATGAAGTATCAAATAAATGTATGGAGTCAACAAATAAATGGAATAGCTTGATCTCAGGCTATGGCATGAAAGGGTAAGAAGCTCAGAGATTTGTGTAGATTTCTGGGAGCAGGTGGTTAGGTTGCCACAGCACATCTGAGATGCTGCAAATACAACAATAAGAACTGTGATAATAATATAAGCCATATCCTTTGCATCCAAAAAGGTTCAATCAGAACTTTGCTGAGAGGGAGATTGCGTCCTGGTCCCTGGAAGTGCTACTCTTGATGCTCCCCCACCCCCCTCCTAAGAATAGGCAGGGACAAGCAGTACAGTCACAGTTTGGGGACCGTTGCCATGTGATGCAGGGACTTGTATGCCCAGCAGCCACCAGATGTTCACCCCATCCTGGGGCGTGGATGGCAGCTGGCTGCTATGTGCTGCAGCATGTCGTAGTATTACCCAAAGTTGGGTAAGGCTGCCCCAATTGTTACTGCTGCTGCTTATGGGCCCAGCATGGCACCAGTGAGCAGCATGTCTGCACCTCCATGTCATGGCCATGGGTGGGATGGTGAGTGGGGCAGGGCCAGGCACCTGCACATGTGGCCAGAACTTCGGTCCACCCCGCGGTGTGGCGGGACAGCTGACAGTGGCCCACCTGCCCAGTTTTCCTGCAGGGGGCGGTCTGTGCGGCCTGCTCTCCTCACTGGCCTCCTCACTGGCCTCTGTTTCAGTGGGTGATGCCCGCTGCTGCGGAGCATGTTCTGGGGGCTGTTAGAGCGACGTCTTGTGAATTTGACCAATGCCCATCCTGGCTGGGTAAGGCCAGTTCGGAGATGTTGGGGCTGCTTCTGGCAGGTGTGGTCAATGCCTCCCTTTGGGATGGCAGGGTGCCGGACTGTGTGGAGGCGGTGGTGAGGACCCTGCTGGAAAAAAACATCACTTGATTTTGATTCCCCCATCAGCTATCGGCTTGTCTCTAACCTTCCTTTTTAGGGAAGGGAGCGGGTTGTGGCTCAGCAGCTGCGGGAGCATCTGGACCGCACCATTTTCCTGGATCCCTCACAGTATGGCTTTCATCTGGGTTATGGAACCGAGACTGCATTAGTGGCTTTGGTTGACAACCTTCGCTGAGAGCTGGATCAGGGTCGATCGACCCTGTTAATACTATTAGATCTGTTGGCTGCTGTTGATACCGTTGACCGTGAGATGTTGGTGACCCAGTTGCGAGACTATGCCGGGGTAGGCGGAACTGTTCTTGAATGGTTCCGCTCTTTCCTGGCTGGGAGAACCCAGTGGGTGGTGCTCGGGGATTATAATAATAATATTTTATTGTTTAGCCAAGGCCATAACAATTAGACATAAATAAAACAATTAAATACAATAATAAAACAATTCACAACTCTTGTATGCAATAGCCCTAAAGAAAATATACATAAGTCAAAACCATGCCTAACAGCAATCAATTTGATTAATTCAAATAAATCGATTAATTCGATTGATTCAACCAACCTTCCCACCCTCTTAAATCTCCTGAGAATCAAGATGTGCGCACATGATCCGGATAGCTGCCCAGCAGAATTTAGCCACCGCCCTGGATAGATCTGAATCAATTGGTTGCAATAGCCTCCGCAAAACACTCCCAGGGGGCCCTCATCCATAAGGTATCCCCCCAGGTACTTATAGCTAGGCCCATCAAAGGCAGGGAAACGCAAGATGATATGCACGGGGGTATCTACCTCCCCCGAGTGACACATGAGGCATACTCATTGTTCCCACGGAATCCTCGCATAACGCCCCTCTAGGGCCACAGAGGGGAACACGTCTGCCCTTATCCGGAAGAAAGCAAAGTGACAGTTGGCATCCTGCCATTGGTAGCCCTCTGTAAAGAGTAGGAGGTATAATAGGAGGTGTAATAAGGTGACACCTCCTGTGCTTCTCTCAGGGCATTTTTGGTTTGGGCAGCCTGATCGCAGATCTGTCTTTTAATTAGATTTTTACAAGTCGCCCAGCCCAAAACTTCCAAATTCGTAAAGGAAAATCCTAACTTGGCAACCCCACTCTTAACCCTTTCTATCCAGCTAACCCCTAATCCTGCAGAGACAGTGGGTGATTTCAGATGTTACGGGCGGGCGGTTCACCACAGTGAACCCCCAGGGGGGGTGAACAGCACAACCATGCCCCGGGGTGGAAAAATGACCCAAACAGACGTGACGGGACCTGGACCACGGCCGGGAACCAGGCTGAACTATCACGGACTGGGGCAGCACAACAGACGTGCAGCTGAACCCCCGCCGTGGTCAAAATGCCCAGAAGGCACAGGGCAGGGGCGGGACACAGACATGGCCGCCTGAGGGCAAATGAAGCCAAAAGCCACACAAGGGAACGCCCACACAAGGGAAATGGGAAGGGAGGGGGGAAGAGGGAGAACAGGCTGACAGGCGCCTCACACAGCACACGCATGAACACACACACACAGCGGACTCGCAGCAGGACACAGTGCATGACCACACGCCCGGGAACACCCACACACACACCCCACACACAAGGGAAAGGTCGGGAAGGGGGTGCAGGGGCGCCTGGAACACAGCACGAGGAAAAACGGGAGGGACGANTTCCCAGTGGGGGTCTGTTTGACCACGCTTCCCAGGATATTCCCCTGGCTAGCCCGGGAAGCGTGGTTGAAATTGACCCCATGTGGGTATTGAGCATGATGAACATCTGGCACGCGCCGAACAGACGTTCAGGGCCCTTTGGCCCTGCCGCGGGGTTGAGCATCGTTCACTGTGGTTGAGCGTGATCTCGTAATGTCTGAAAATACCCAGTGGCATTCACCAACAAATCATTGGGGCAAGGGAATAGCACCTTCTTGAGCCAATCATTTAGGAATGACTGGGTGGCATATACTTTAAGAGGTAATTCAAATGTCTCTGCTTGGAGAATTGCTTGTGGAGTTGCCCGGGGAGCCTCCAGAATCGTCCACAGGAACATGTTCTGCAGGCTCTCGAGATGGGTAAAAAACAGTGGACCCCAGATCGGGAATGCATACAGGAGCTGGCCAATCACTTTGGCCCTAAAGAGTCACAAAGCCGGGAGGACAAGCCACCCCTCCCCCCGGCCAAAATAGAATTTCGTGATGACAGCTACAGATTTTTTAGCCTGTCCTCGCGCAGCTTCAAAGTGAGCCTTCCAGTCTCCATTGGCAGAGATTATCACACCAAGGTATTTAAATACTTTTACCTGCTCAATCTGGTTGTCTTTTATAACCCAACGGTGGCTTTTATGCATTCTTCCAGGACCCACAACTAACACCTTTGTTTTAGTGAAATTTATTGTCAGAAGCTCAGCCTGGCAGTATTCTCCAAAAGCTGCCATCAAGTGTCTCATTTCAACTAAAGTTTGAGAAATTAGTACGGTGTCGTCTGCATATAATAACAATTATATTTGGCAATCACCGATTTTTGGGTGTGTGTGTGTTATGCACCTTCATAAAGTGAACCGAGTTATTCAAATAAAGATTGAAAAGGGCAGGGGCTAATAAGCAACCCTGCTGAACACCCGATTTCAGTTGAACAAAATCAGAAAGTACACCATAAGAATTAACCTGAACTCGTAAAGAGTTCCCCGAGTGTAACTTTATTATAAGGAACAACAACCTGGGTTCTATATCCAGAGCCTGAAGCTTGGACCAAAGGCACTCCCTACATATGGAGTCAAATGCTTTCTCCAGATCAACAAAGCAAAGAAAGAGGGACTCCCGCCTGGTAATAGACCTAGTAATCAAGGCCGCCAGCACGAATATATGATCAGAAGTCACGGCTCCCTTACGGAAGCCAATCTGTTCAGGTTCGATTAATTCCTGATTTACTATTCAATGCTGTAGTTTGATCAACAGAAGGCAGGTGTATAATTTAGCTACAATGCTCAATAAACTTATCAGCCGATAGTTACGCGGATCCATTGGATCCCCCTTTTTATAGATGGGGACCACAGTGCTGGACAGCCAAGAGCGTGGAAGGGTGCCAAACTCATTAATGTGAGTAAATAAGGGGGCTAATATCTCCTCCCAGCGCACCGGGTCGCTCTTCAAAAGCTCCGGAGTTATAAAATCCGGCCCTGGGGCTTTCCCAGATTTAAGGGACCCAATCAGAACCACCTCTTCCTCAACCGTTACCGGTTGCCACTTCTGAAGTCTATTCACAGGGGCAATCTCCAAAACCAAAGGGCTAGCTCCAGACAATAGCTCCTCATAGAAAACTTGCCATACATCTGATGGAAGGGAGACACTATAGCCTTGACCTCCCCCCTTTGGGAGACGATGAATTATCTCCCAAAATTTTCTTGAATTATGTTCCTTTGATGCTTTAATGAGGTCGGCCTATAACACTTCCTGAGCACTTTTTAATTTATTTCTTAGCAGTTGATGGTAAGCTTTTCTTTTGTGTGTTAATAAGAGCCTCGAGGAGTAACAGGGATGAACCTTCACTTTCCTAGCCAAACAGCGAAGCTGGGACCTTACCCTAAGACAGTCCAGATCGAACCATCAAGGGAAGGTAATAGAAGGCATTTTACTCCTAACCTGGCTCACCTGGGTGGTAAGCACCGGGATGATTAATTTCATCAGGTCGTCAAAATGATGGATTATATCTGGCCCCAGTCCCTGAATTTCAGCCCAAATGCCCTTTACCAGAGGAGATCCTAACAGTTTGAAAACCCTATCCTTCAAATTCTCAGACCATTTAGTTCGAATCAACACGGGGGGGACGTCAGGTCCGGAATTATTTGGTTCAGGAGGGCAAAAGAAAGGATCTCTTAGGACTAAGCTAATAGGTAAAAGATTGGACATGAATATGGGCACCACCAAAAAGTTTTCCACCACTGAGAAGGAAGAAGGGGAAATCAAAAAAGAGGTCCAAAACACTGGACTCTAAAGGGGAGTTAAAGGTAAAATTTCCCATCCAATCCTCCTCAATACGACCATTAACTATAACAACATCCAAATCAGCCAGTAATTCATCCAACCTAGCTTTCCTTGGACCCACCACTTTATCCCTAGAATGGCGCAGGGGGATATGGTAGGGGTCCACCGAATCGTCTAAGCTGGGATGCGTGGGCTGGGATGCTGGATCACCCAGTCTGGCATTAAAGTCACCTCCCAGCAAAATAAAAGCTTCCGGAAATTGAAGTGTTGCCTCCCTCACCTGTTCAGTCAGCAAGGACCAGATGTCAGGGGAATAATATGCTGATTGTTCTGGTGGTACATATACCACTCCCAGGAGCATCTCTATCCCAGAAGGGAAATGGCAGTGAAAAAGAGAAAAATATGCTTTGATATAACTAATACATTTCACCTGCGCTAATAAGGAATAAGCTATTAATAACGCAAGTCCGCCACTTGGGCGGCCTTGCACTTCCGAAAGGAGTGCATCCACCTAATGTACATCAAACCCTCTCCACTTATCCTGGGAGGGGGGAGCACTCAGCCATGTCTCCTGGAGAAATGCAATATCACAAGAATGGAAAAAGTTATAAAACTCTGGATCTGCCTGGTACGTCCTCCATCCAGATATATTCCAGGAAAGGATAGTAATCAACACACCAGCCGTATCCCACTGTCATTGTTTAGGGGGAGGTCTCGACGATGTCTCAACACCCTAGCGACAGATGGTAATCTCTCTGCCTCAAAATTTAAGGGAGGTTCAGGAGGGGAACAAGAATGTAAATCTAGCTAAGCATTTAAAGGGTTCAGTTCTAACAAGCTAGGAGTTCCTTTGAAGGGGCACTCTACTTGGACAATCCCATCAGTGGGGCTCAAGGGAGTATTATGAGTTGCCAATTCCATTAAGGAATCTCTTCCCGCTCCCTGAGGCAAAGAGCCAATCTGTTCTCCCAATAAGCCTCCCGAGCCAGGGGGTAAAATAGTGTGATCACCTCTGTGTTGTACCTCTAACCCCTGACCACCCTCTCCTGTGGATATCCAGCTAATTGAGTGGGAATATGAAGATAGTAGCAAAGATAGAGAAGAATGATGACCTTGGTCATCCACCTCCTCAGGTTGAAGCTTGGGGGAAGTTGGTTGTGTTCTATCTCTTTGAGATCTTTTTATTTCTCCCAACTGGATTTGGAGTGACTCTAATCGGTCTAAAAATCGAGCCTGTATAGCAATTGAAGGCAAAAGCAGGGGTCCATTATCAAGTGGAGGCGCCACTGGAGGTGCCACAACCAAGGGAGAAGAGGAAAAAGGGGAAGGAGAAGGGGAAGAGGAAGGGGGAGGAATCCTCCTACCTCCATCTCTCCCTTTAAGTACCCCCTGCCTGGCCCCATGTCCCTGAGGAAAAGGAGATCTCCCAGAAGCAGACCCCTGGAGAGGGTCTGTATTCTTAGATAGTAATTGACTCAAACACCAAGGGGAAGATGCAGTGGGAAGAGGCAGAGGGGCAGGGCCAACCAGAGAGCCCTCTGTCTCACCCTCTCGACCCTGTATGCCATTCATCTCAAGGGGTACATGGGAAAAACCCCTCATGGGAGTTTTGTCCAGACTGGAAGGCACGTGAAATGAAAACCCCTTGCTCCTCTAATTGACTTCTTTGTGACAATATTTGGTCAATCATGTCAGAAGACCTAAAAGTCACAATAATCATCCGTTTCCCCAGTGTGTGAACCATATGGTCCACTGACACTATGTCCCTCCTGGTAACTAATATTTTTGTTAAAAGTAAATGAAGGTGCTCAGCAACATCCAGAGCAGTTTCCCACAGGGGGGGATTGTGACCCAGCCGCTGAAGAACTGTAAATATTAAGGATTTTACCAGTAACCCAAAAGATTCAGCCCTCTCTGTGCGTAAGGACTGGGGAAGAGAGTTTGCTTGAGGGCCAGAGGGGCCCCTGTGTAAAGAGGAAGTCGGGCTCGGGTTTGACTGGCGGGGGGGTTCAGGGGGATCAGGGGGGACTGAAACTACGGTCGTAGGTTTCGTAGGTTTCCCCCTACTGAAGTCTGTGAACTACACACCCCTCCCTGAACTAGCCCTTCAAGTGTCTCCAATTTAGATTGAACTTTAGAGAGTTTAAGAAACACAAATTGTAAAGTCCCTGCAGTAAGCATGACATGGTCAGTTAGGAAAACAGCCAGTCTTTCATCAGGTAGCATGCTTACTGCACTAGTATTGGCAGAGTGAGGTAAAACTGGGACCGAGTACGGCATTCCAAGAGACACTCCTGGAGTTTCAACCTTTTGTCCAGTATCAACTGGTTCTTCTACCTCCGTCAGGGGTTGAAAATGATTGTTTAAAGCTAGGGAGGAAGATGACATTGGCAAAGCTCTGCTCTTAGTTCTAACTCGGGGGAAAAAGTTCTCCATCGGCTTTTGTCCCAGTGCCCCCCTTTTGGGTCCCAAACTAATGGGGGAAGACATCTCCCTTCCTGTTCCTTTCAGTTGTCAAGAGCAGGGAAACACCTGTTCAACCTGGCAGCTCACCTAAGGGCGTGTGCACAAGGGTGTGCCCTTGCGCGCACAGCGCTTAGGCGTGCGCTCACGGCACTGCCGCAGGCTCTCCTACAGCTTTTGTCTCCTCCCGCAGGACTAGCCCCGCCTTCAGAACAGCTGACAGCAGGTAAGTGGGTAACGCCGCTCTCAGAATCCCCTCTTGGCACGGCCTCCTCGCAGGCTCACCTACAGCTTTTGTCTCTTCCCGCAGGACTGGCTCCGCCTCCGGCACAGCTGACAGCAGGTAAGTGGGTAACGTCGCTCTCAGAATCCCCTCTCGGCACCCGCTCGGGGATTACTCTTCATATCCCCAGGACCTCTCATGTGGAGTCCCGCGTGGTTCCATTCTGTCCCCTCTCCTGTTCAACGTGTATATGCAGCTGTTGGGTGAGGTCGTGAGATGGTTTGGGGTGTGGTGTTACCAGTATGATGATGTCACCCAGCTCTACCTTTCCTTTTCATCTGACCCAGACCCAGCAGTCTTGATGCTTACCTGATGTCTGGCAGCTGTGGGGGAGTGGATGAGGGCGAGGCGACTGAAGCTGAATCCTGACAAGATTGAGTTGATGCTGGTGGGGAGGGCGGTGGGTGTGACATCACCCGTCATTGATGGGGTTTGCCCCCTGCTGGTCTCCCAGGCTCAGAGTCTGGGGGAGCTCCTCGATTTCCAGCTCTGCCTTGATACAGCTGTGGCGAGGAGTGCTTTTTACCAATTATATCTGGTGCAGCAGCTTCAGCCATATGTCTCAGACACCTACCTGGCCGCCATCATCCATGCCTTCATCACTTTAAGACTGGACTATTGTAATGCGCTCTATGTGGGGCTACCCTTGGTGATGGTTCAGAGGCTGCAATTAGTGCAGAATGCGACAGCCCACCTCCTTACGGGGACGGGTTGCCATGAGCACATTACACCAGTGCTCTGCACTCTGCACTGGCTGCCTATAGTCTTCTGGGCCAGATTCAAGGTGTTGGTACTTACCTATAAAGCCCTATACGGTCTAGGCCCTGCCTATCTGTGGGATTGCCTCACTCTCCGTGTCCTGGATTGACCCCTGCAATCTTCCAGGGGCACCCTTCTTGAGGTTCCCTGGAGGGCCATTATGGAGAGGGCATTCTCAATGGTGGCGTCTAGGCTGTGGAACTCCCTTCTGGTGGAGGCCCAGGTAGCCCTGTGCCTCACCTCATTTTGATGCCAGTGCAAGACCTGGCTGTTCCGCTGGGCCTTTGGTGAGGGAGATGGGTGGGGTGGGGAGGGAAGGGTTTTCTGTTACCCCTCTTAAGACTTGATTGTTTTATGGTTTTATGTGATTTATGGTTTTAATGATTCTAAAGTATGCTTTGTAAGCCACCTTGAGCTGTATGCAGGAGAGGCAAGCTAGAAATTTTGTAAAATAAATAAATATGTAGTTGCCTGCCCCGGGGCATGGGGGGAACCGGTCCTGCCCAGCTCATGTGGCTGTACCAAGGGACTCACTCTCTTGGCTGTACGCCATGCTTTCTTACCACCATCAGACTCTGACTCTGCTGAGGAGAATGTGAGCTCATGCCACTCGTTTGGTTCTTGGGGTATGTCTGTGCCCCAGAAGCTGGTGGTCTCTGCTCCCATTTTGAACCCCTGCTGCCATTTACTGAAGGTTCACAGGATGGTGATGTCTTGACTACATATCCACATGTATATGTGGTTTGGGACATGGTCAGGACTATTTCCCCTGAGTGGGCAGGATACAACATTGCCTAGTCCAGCTTTGATTCACCTGGTGTGTCCAAGACTATTCATGAAGACTTTTTTGGTTCATTAGACAGCAGAAGGATGGTATGGGGAAGAAAAAGAATTATTATTAATTATTGTTATTACTCCCTTTTATTTCCCAGAACAGAGTGAAACATAGGGTACTTTCCCATGTGTCGAAACACACCATTTGCCTCCATGAGAAACTCAAGGAGGCAAATGCTTCGTGACTTTTGTCACACAGGAAAACAAAGCTGTGCAGCTTTGGTGCTGAATTATGTGGAGGATGCAGAGCTTTATTTTCCAGCTATGCATCCTCTGCATGATTGGCACCCAAGCCATGTGGCTTTGTTTTCTCGTGTGACAAAAGCCGTGCAGCATTTGCCCCTCTCGCAGTTTCTCACAGAGGCAAATGGTGCGCATTCTGTAATGTGGGAAAGTGCCCATAATTCAATGACAGGAAATTTCCCCAGGACAACACTGGAATAACAATGGAGTATTTCCATGACTGTAATTTTCAAGATAGCTCTGGGGTAACTCTGCCTTGCAGTTGACACAATACTAGTGTTTTATGCAATCAGGCTTACCCTGATGTAACTGATTGCTGCTGTCTTAACCCCAAGGTCTACCGCCCCAAGCCCTGCTATTTTTTCTTCTTCCAGGGGCCTGCATTGGTTCCCATTTACACCAAGGTATGGGGCTGGGTGCTCCATCCCTCCCAGTGGGACCCCAAACATGACCACCTCTTAGGCCCTGTGGAAGATGCCCCTGAGGGGCTGGGCCCCCCAAAAATGTATCTTCACCCTGGGACCCAGAAATCTTAAGACCAGCCCTGCTTACCCCTGCTTCAAACATAGTTCAATTACCTCCAAATGACGGGTAGTTAATGGTGTGTGTGTGTGTGTGTGTGTGTATGCATGTCCTAGAGTCATTTGCATAGTAATCCTGAGATAACCTCGGAGAAATATTCTCCTGGGATCACCTCGGGTAATTAGTATTAAAGGATGTCTCCCATAATGATAAATCAGCACAGATTTGCTGGCTCATGTTTGTTTGAAACATGAGGGTCAGTAACCCTCTGGAGGTACTTTCCAAGGATTTCAGAACCCTTCCACACTACTATCTGTTTATAACAATGCTTGTAACCAGGTAGGCTTCACATGGTCTTGAGTTTTGTAATGGAGGTTTTATACAGCTGTAATAACGAATGAGTAAGTCTGGCGGGAGCAAGGTGTGGGTGGTGGAAATATTCATTGGGCATAATGTGGCCATAGGAGGAAACACAAGGGCCTCCCAAGCTCTGCAATGGAAAGGATGCCAAGGCTCTAGGAAAATGCAGTTTATTTATTTATTTATTTATTTATTTTAACTCTAACATATTCTCATTAGGAAGGCAGAAATGTGAAACTGATACAGCTCCCTTTTTAAAGCAGGGAGCTGACTGTGGCTGCATAATAGCACTGTCCTATAATCTCCTTCCAAATGTGTGGGTGCCTCTTGGGTTTCCTCAAATATTTTATGGACTATTTTCAAAGATTTCTATAACATGAGGCCAACAATGTGCATCCTCCACCACATCAGTGAAAAATGGCACAACATTTCAGAGCCCTGTAAAATCTCCTCGATGGGAAACATTTATATCGTACAAAGTATAAATTTAGCAGACCATCTCCTGGGGGCGAACTCAGCACTGGGGTAACTCCATTGACTTCATTACAGTTACACCAGGGATTAATTCAATCTGGTAGTTCAGCCCGGTAGACTAGTGCCAACAAGCTGGGGAACTTGCATCGAACTGTATATGATACAATTGTTTTGATGCCTGATAAGGTATTCTGTTACTGACAATTTTTCATTTCCATTGCAACTTGAACAGCAAGCATTGCAAACATATTTTCCGTTTGTTTTATGCCTCTTTATTGTACTATTATATGACATGTTACAGATTATCAATCTCTGTTTATTTTCTTATATCAATTAATCTTAAAGGCAATTTTCATATGCATAATATTTGAATGAATTTCCTTCCAACACTGATCAACAGCTAGATGGTTCGGGAAACCGATGTGCATGATGTAGAACTGATCCAAGGTCCGGGCCTGCACATGGTGCTACACAGGATGCCCCCCACATCCTCTGACTGCGCCACCACTGGCTTACCCAGTCCTGATTCTTCCTATGACAGTGGCAGTGTGGGGGTGGGGTGCAGGGGTGGGGGTGCGGGGGCTTCCCATGTAGCACTATGCACACTAGAGTGTTTTCTGGCTTGACAGTACCATGGAATTCCACACTTTCCCAAGAGTGGAAATCTATGGTGCCATCACATCAAAAACTGGCTGCCAGATGTTACCCTGGGTCAGAACCTGGGTTTGCATGGCCTGTGGTGGCGCTTAGCCTGGGCTGTTCCTTGGAACCATCCCTGAGGAACAGCCCAGCTTAAGCACTGCCACGGCTGTGCAAGGGACTCTGGACTGGGTAACGCAGGCCATAACGTCTGTTGACCTGCTTGCACTTACCCCGGTCTGGGTCCACAACAGTTCATGGCAGCCGTGGCCACCCATTAGAGGGGGAGGGGCGGGCTGCTCCTGGTAGCACAGGGACAGCGCTGTGCGGATGAATATCCGCATGTCTCCCCACCCTCTCCCTGGCCCAGGTCTCCATCACTCTTGTTTGGTGACCCGGGCAAATCCTGCCCATTGTGCGGACCTCACTCTGGGCAGGATCAAAGTGATGGCACTGGGCACTGTCACATCTAAAACACCCTATGTGTGTGAGCGCAAAGTAGGGTAGGTCCCCCGCCCCACACATGGACCTTGAATCAGAGTAAAGTAACTTTCACCTTTAAGTCATTGGCTTAGATTTGGGCAGTTTCAAAACAGACAGAGATTCATTAACCTCAAGGTCTTTTCTACACTTGGAGATTTTCCTGTATTAATGGCACAGTGAAATATCCCATGAGAATATCACACTAGGAGAAGTGGTTGAATTAGCTAATACATCATCATAGTCTTAGTTTAACCTTGATCTTTCCCTTGGGATTATCCCTTTCTACTTTGCTTTAGCTGGTCAGGGACCACCATATAGTTTCCCCTTTCTTAGACAGCAAAATTGAGAAAGAAACGTATTAAATTAACCTGCATCCAAATTAGGAAAAAGACTGAAGTTAGGATGAGATTAGCTAGAACAGAGCTAACCTCAACAAGTTTTAATAAAAAAGATGATAAGGATTATTGAGTTTAAAGTTATGTCAACCCTTAAATCAACTATGACCAGCAGACAGGATTTTAAAACATGATCATTCTTTCCTACCATGAACCATATTTAACCCCACATTAGCTAACATAATGGCATTTCCCATTATACCCAACCCCGCAAATCCTTTTTTAGTATTTTACCATCTGTGAGATAAATTGGTGGTGTCAGTCCAGTTACTCACAGACAAGTGTCTAAACCACAGTCACAGTAATTTAATGTTTTAATGTTGTAATTTAATTAATTTATTAATTTAATTATTTATTTATTAATTACATTTTTACTGCACCTTTCTCCAGAAACTCAGAGTGGCTTGCAACATCAAAACTATAAAATACAATAAAATAGATTAAAATCCCTTGAAACCCCACCCTTTAGCCCCACCTGCCACCCACCAATCCTCCTCCCCAAACCCCTCTACCCAATCCTACTGAACCCTATCCCTGCCTGTCAAATGCCTGGCCAAACAAAAAGGTCTTACGTCTCCTCCAGAAGATGAACAGGCTCCAAGGGGAGGGTGTTCCATAATTATGGGGCAGCAACCGAGAACCCACCCCGTGCCCTCGTTGCAGCAACTTCATGCAGTTGGTACTCGCAGCAAGAGGGCACCCGTGGCCAACCTCAGAGGCCATGATGGAACATAGGGGAAGAGGCGGGTCTTTCCGATACCTGGGGCCCAAGCCATTTAGGGCTTTATAGGTTAAAGCCAGCACCTGGTTCTGGTTCACATGCAAATGATAGCTTGATTGATCCGGAAACCTTTCTCACTCCTACAGCTATCCACTGGTTGAAGAAAACTGATTTGTAATAATTACAGAGAGCTCTAAATTGAATAAAAAGAAGTTACCTTTCCCTAAAACTATCCATTAAGCACTAAGTTCATGAAAATATTTAAATAATGATGCTGTATCGTCATTGGCAAACACACCCACCCACACCAAAATTGGTGAAATTGGACAAAAAGTAAATTTTGGTATGTTTTTTCATGACATCCAGAAAGACTCCAAATCAGCCATTTTTACCCTCCTTTTAGCTATTAGAGATCTTATGGAAGGAATCTGAAAAGTATAATCAACCAGGAAAGAGTTTTATGAACAGCTGATGTGAAACTTGAAAAGAGGCTATGTAATTAATGATACTCAGGAAAAAATATGCTTTTATTCAGATAGAGAAACATCTGGTTTATTGCAACAATAACTACTGTAATTATATCACTGCTGGAAGAGCTGCTCTAGGTTAGGTTAGGTTTGTGGGTTTTCATAATAAACCCTGGTTTGGAGTAGTGTGTGTGGGGAGGGGGATGGGGTTAAATATCTCAGCCATGTCAGAGTGTATTTAATGGAACTATGATTTGAGGCAAAAATAACAAAAATATGGAAAATGTAAAAACAGCCTTTCCAACTATGTATTGCTTGAGATTGTTTGTTGACCCATTTCTTATTATAGCAAATGAAGTCTTTGTCAAGGACAGATTGTCTGCCTGATCATCTTTCTCACTGATAAAAGTAACAAAAGTAGCTTGAAAATTGTAGTTGGCTCATTCAGGTAATAATAGTGCTGATGATCTATTGATAATTAAGAGTTAATTCTTATAACTGGTTACAAATGAAAGCAAATATTATTATCTTCATTTTACATATGGGGAATGTCACGTTGGGGTGTGGAAGAAAAGGAGAGAGCAGGGATGAGGAGAAGGGGAAAGGAGGCGGTTCTCTCTCTCAGCTCAGGGTCTCTTTCAAGGAAAAAAAGGTCCCTCAGGGTCGTGTTTGGGCTTTCCCCCCAATTTGGAGGGCAACCCCACATCACAGGGAAATGAGAGGGAACCAATAGCCCCAGAAAGGGGTGGGGGAACCAAGACGACACACAAGCTCTGTCATACCTCAGAAATCTCTGGGCCCAGGACGCCTTATAGGGAAGTGTGAGGGAAAGGGAAGGGGAGAGGGGGCCAGGAGTGAGAAAGGGGGAGGGGAGGGGAAGGGACCATGGGGGAATGTGAGGGTAGGGCACGCTCTTGGGGAGGTGAAGGATACAGAGGGGGGAAGGAGCCAAAGGGGAACGGTTGGCAGTGTAATGGAAACGGGTAGTGTCACACGGGTTTGCTCAATCAACAAAAGTATACAATGGGAGAGCAGGGGATCAATAGTTCACACACTCACCACAGAATCACTCCAAGGAAAAGGGGGAGACAAGGACCAGGCACACCGGACACACGCCCAAGCAAGACAGGAAGGAAACAAGAGTACATGCTCAGATGGGGCCAGCCTCTCACAAGTGATTACCGGTGGCGGCTCCTGGCCCCGCCGGTATGTTTTATAGCTCTCTCAATTACCCCCAGCGTGCTCAGGGCGGGGCCCCAGTCCACCGCCAAGCCCGATGCCCCGCCAGGCATGCACTGTGCCTGGGCGGGACATTGCACGGCGAGTGAACCTGTGACAGTCCCGCCTCCCCGCGGCGGCCGTCATGGCTTCCCAGATCCCTGCGCCCGCCCGCCTGTTGCCGGGCAAAGTGGGGCATGCCGTGCCGCTGGTTCTGTACAGTGCGTGGTGTGACAGGGAAAGTACCCATGTACCCTGACTTCCAGTCCAGTGCATTTTCCAGAATATAGTTGTGAACGGGGGGAATAAATATGTCCTTTCACTGGCTAAATAAATTTGTCATTAGGACTCAATCAGTGTATTAGCTAACTAAATCATCCAGACACTGGCCCTTTTTACACAGGTTGCAGCATTTGCGGGGGGAGGGGGGGGCTGGTGAGGTCAAAAGAATCTAAAGTATCCACCTGTCAGGATTAAGCTCTAAATTGATAATGGAAGCCAAACAATTGTATTTCAGTTCATTTTTCCATCAACATTTCTAATTATTTATATAGCACTTTCATGTTCAAAGTGATTTACACTCCTTATCTAGTTTACCCTCTCAAAAACCCTGTGAAGTAAGTCTTTGCTGTTCCAAGTTTACATATGGGGAACTGAGGTTGAAAGATGATTACTTGTCCAAGGGCACCCAAAGAGTTCTTGACTAAAAAGGGGGTTTGAAACCTGATATCTCACTAGAGCTGAAACGGGTACTAAATTTAGTACCAGCAGGAAATACCCACTGCCCCTCAAATTGGGTACTTCCGGTAACAATCTTTTGATTTACCGATTCCCAATGGGTATATCAGTATACCAATCAGTATATCAAATCGGTAAACCGAAAAAATGGCATGAATTTTTTCAGTAAACCAAAAGAAAGTGACCAGAAGTAGTTTCTTGGGACTGGAAGTTAACTTTCTGAGACAGGAAAGTTCATTTTCTGTGAGGAGAACCCATAAACGTTTTAAAAATAATTTTTTATTTTTTTGGGGGGTATAAAATCAGAACAGAAAATCCTTTTCTGGGAATGGAAGTTGCCAAAAAAATTATCAGAACTTCACAGAAACCCGATTAATAGATGTCAGGAGTCAACATGTCAACAAAAATGTAACAACAACAACAAAAATGGTAATGGAAGTTGACTTTCCAAGACCAGAAATTGACATTTTGGAACACTGAGTACCTGATCCGGTTGTAATCGGGTAGTGCAGGGTAAACAGTAATTAGGGCTGAAATGAGACTCCTGCGCGTTCTCGCGAGAACTCACAAGATTCTTGCAGCCCGTTGCAAGATCTCACAGGATCTCACTGAGATTTTTGAGAATCTAATGAGATTCTCGAAATTCTCAGATGTGCTCTGTCCATGCACAAAATAGCCACCATGGCCAGTCTTCACATGCATGACCTGTTGGTGGCCATTTTGCATACGCACAGAGCATTTTTGAGGGTTCTCAAGAATCTTGCCTAAAAACCCTAATAAACCCTAAAAACCCTAACCCTAAAAATGCTTTGTGCATATACAAAATGGCTGCAAGGGGCTGTGCATTTGCAGAATGGCTGCAGTGGTCATTTTGTGCAGGCACAGTGCCAGTTTTCAGCCGTGCGAGTTTCACACGAGAACAGATCAGGAATTGGCCAATTCTCGACCCGTTCTTGTTCTTGTAAATCTCAACGAGAAGCCAATTCTCGCTGAGACTTGTGAAAATTGCAAGGGTGAGTTTCAGCCCTACCAGTAACCCAGTCAAATCAGGTACCAGAAATTCAAAGGTTAGCTAATTTTTGTGGGTACCCTCTTTCAGCTCTAGTTTCAACACCTTCTCTATGAGACAATATACAACTCTTGATGGAACAGAGGATTCAGTCCTACAAGAGATGCTCAGCTCCCAATGACTTCCAACTAGAGTCATACAGCAGATGTTCCCAAATTGTGGGTCAGGACCCCAAGTGGGGTGACACTGGGTATTTTCAGATGTTACGAGATCACGCTCAACCTCAGTCAATACCCTGTGGTGGGGAACGGTCCCGTAACATCTGTTGGGGAACCGTACGTTCCCCCCAGATGTTTGCCATGCTCAATCCCTGCCAGGAATCACATTCACCATGCGATCGGCTGAATCCGCGGGGCTGGCGCCAATCGCGTGGTGAAGGAGATTCCCGGTGGAGATGAAGGGGCCCGTCACGTATGGAAAGAGATCACGGCCCGGAATCCCCGCCGGGATTCCGGCCCGTGGTCATTTCGGGCGGGTGCTGCGGCTGCATTGGCCGTGGCGCCCACCCATTTCCCCACAGGGCGGGTAGTGCCTGCCCATCTACCCAGAGGGTGCGACCCCGCCCCCTCCCCGATTCCCCGCCGGGATCCCCCGGCACGTCTGTTGGCTGTGCCGGAGTGATCCCAGCGGGGAATCTGAGGGTTGTTTCCGTGACGGGGCGAAGCCACCCCGTCACGTCTGAAAACACCCACTGTCTTCAGATTGGGTCACAATCCTTATTGATATTTTATAGACTTGTCTTTGTTGCTGTCTGGGATTGATGGACTATATGTGGTTTAAAGAGCACTTATAGGTGCTGGCAGCAGGATACAAATGTGAAGAATGCACACCCGGATGATGTCTGAAAAGACACCATGCGCATGATTGAGCTTGTTGGTGCACTGTCAGGAAAACTCTACCAACCTGGGGTTTTTGGGCTCATTCAGACATGGTTTAAAGAACACTTACAAGTGGCGGTGGCAGGATGCAAATGTGAAGAGTGCGTGCCCAGATGATGTCTGAAAAGGTGCCGCATGCATGACTGAGATTGTTGGTGCACTGACAGGAGCACTTTGCCAACCTGAAAAAACCAGGTCGGTAGAGCATGCCTGTTAGTGTGCCAACAAGCTCAATCATGCGCGCGGTGCTTTTTCAATCTGGGTGCACATTTTTCGTGTTTGCATCCTGCTGCTGGCACTTGTAAGTCCTCTTTAAACCACGTCTGAATGAGGTCTCCAAATGGAATCACCCAGGCACAAACTTTGTGAATCGCTGTTGTAGAGAGTCAGCCCTTCTCAGGAAATACTCAGCACACCCCTGGATTGAGCTCATAGACATTAAAAAAACAAAGCCCTTTTCTTTGTGTTAAAAACAAAGCTTTGAATTTTTAATACCAAACTGAAACACAATAAAAAAAACCCCAAGACATGGTTTCTGATTCTCCAGCTTTTGTTTCTGCTTTTATAGTGTTTCATTAGTAACATCTAGACAGCAAAATATTTGCTCGTGGCTGACTGACTTCCTCCCTTGGTGCTCATAAGTCATCACTGATTGGTCCAGCTGCCTTTCATCTCTGCGAAGCTCAAATCAGAATTACTTGCTCTGAGGATGTGTTCATTCCAGGTCTGGGCCCCACATTGCATTGCAGAGAAAAAGGCATTTATTGGCACTGGCTGCTCATGTTGTTTGCAGGAGTACGCATGGGGAAAATGGAGCAGCACCTGGATCTGTTAGAAGGTCCAGTTTCCTTTGCAGATAACATTTCAGCTTTTCCCCTTGGGGATCTGTATTGCTAAATCATTATGGAGTCTGCATATTTGTAAAAAGCTAGACTGAAAAAGAAAGTAATCTGCTTGAAGAAAAGGTAGAAATAGATGGAGAGAAGAAAGCATTGGGGATTTGGGTCATGTGTGCTGAACACTGGATCAGGAAAAAGAACTGAATTTTAAATCTTGATCTTTCAGGGATTTACTGTAATCAGGGCCCCTTGAATTCTGCACTGCTGCAGCCATGGCCATTCTCACACTTGGTCTTTGGCTAAATTCTTGCAGAAATTGTCTCTGGCAGCACAGAACTGCAGCCTGAGTGGGGAACACTGTGCGCTGCTCAATGGGATACCAGCACTGCCAAGCTGCCGGTATGTACTCCAGGGCCTTGGGATGTGCCCAAGCTGCCAAAGAAGAGCAGCCCATAATTAGGACTGAAATGAATATTCAGTGGCTGTAATCCCAAACTGTCTGCATGCGGCTTGTGTCGATCTGTGTGGTTTGCACATGGCACAATGTGCCTGTAATGAAGGTGTGCACGTACACGCACGTGCTGCGCAGAGCACATGAATACAAAGTAGTATTCACTTTCCACTTTAGCAGTTCTGAATATTTGTTTTGGTTATGCAGTGTTAGTTCATTTGGTTTGGTATTTCAGAATTGGGTACTATGTTCACTTTGGTGGTTCTAGTACTAGACACCATTTCTGTACTGGTACTTATAGTACCAATACTGAAATACCAAAGTAACCAAATAAACCAGGAGTGGCCAAAGTTGCCAATCCTAAGAGCCAGGTACCAAAATCTTCATATGGCTGAGAACCAGAAGACACACAAAAGCACACATGCACGGGTGACTATTTGAGGCATCTCCTACCTGGACTGAACCTTATCCCCGCCCTACTTCTTCTGCTTCTTGATTGGTGGGCAGAGCTGAGACTTAGTGGTCCTGGCTCAGGATCTCAGTGGTCCTAAGATTCTGGGGAGGAGCTGTGATTCTGCTGCTGGGATTTGGGTGAAATAAAGTAAGGCAGCTTGGGGGCCAGGACAAGCCTGGGCCAAGAGTTACACTTGAACTGTCTGAGATCTGCATGTGGTTTCAAAACCACCGTTTGGCCACTCCGGGAATACATGATCATGAAGTACTGAATAAAAAAACATGGAGCATCAAATAAATGAAATAACTAAATAAACAAAGTTGCCATTTTTGAAGCAGTGACTAAGATAAATTCAGATATTCATTTGTGGAACCAGATGTGTGAATTATCTTCAGTGATCTTCTAAGGGTCAGTTAATTGATGTTTGTGTAGCATTTTAAAAGAAGTAAAATGCTGAGTATTATCTATACTACACAAAGGAAAGGGAAGTAATTGTGGTCCCAGTACTGAGCGCAACCTCTGTTCTAAGCCATCCCCCTCTGTTAAGGAGGCTGACGCAGGACGCGACACCATGGGTGTTATTTGATAAGGGTAAGGTGGGGTGGGGTTGTAACTCAACTGAGATTCTGGTTTCCTTAACCTACACAAAACCATATCCTGTATTGATGCTGCCCCATATTGTGGAGAAAAGGTAGAGAAGCTTGTATGCGCTATTCCCTCTCCCCACCATACAAATTCCCTGCAGAGGCAGGCTCCCTGTAACTGCTTGTGACATGTGGTGGAATTAGGGGAATTATTCAGAGGCATTATGGAAGTTGCCTGGAGTCTGGGGACAAATGTGACATTGGTAAGAGGGTGTTTGTAGAGATTATGGGTGCTTTTTTAGATAAATGTGGAGGCTACCCACCACCGGAGCTGCTCCGAGGGTACACCCCCACATCCGCCCGCTTCCAGCACCACCTGGGTCCACTGTAGATGGACCCAGTAGGTTCCCTGGCCCACAATCTGCCCACATGGTGCACCATAGAGTTGCAGGTGATCACCCAAAGTTCTAGGCTGGTGCCCGCAACTCTATGATGTTGTCTGGGGCAACGGCCAGGCAGGAGTGGAGCTGCAGCATGGGTCTGCCCATCAGATGGACAGCAGCTCCATAGGGGTGTGCACTTCATTTTCATTATTTTGATAACGAAAACGAAAAGGATTAGAAATATACATTAGAAATACCTTATAGTTTTTCCTTTTACCTTCCCCTGTGTGTCTCCCCCTGTCTATATTATATAGAGATATTAGTTGTATCTATATAGATTAGATTAACCAAAACAACAAACTTAACAGTTTAAAAAAACCTTAAATTCACAAGTTTTCTTAAAATACAAAAAACCCCACAAACTCAGTACAGTTACAATTCAAAAAACCTTCCACTCCATACATTGCAACAAAACATAAATGCCCCAAAACATAGAACTTATGTCAGAATTTGAGCAATATTTAATATTTTAGGACATCAACGTACATGTAATATATGTACTTCATACCTTACCACACATACTTTTATTAATTTTAATCAATAACTAAACTTTCACATTTTTCCATTATTAAACTTTAATTTATTATCATAATTCAACAAGGAACAATTTTTTCAGAATGCTTTAAGTCTGTTTCTACAGAACTTCATTCTGTACAACAAATTGTATAATGTTGTCTACACTCACATTCTTAACTTCATTGTATGAACTGTATACAGTTTGTATACATGTAAATAACAGACTTAATGCACTCTGAAAAAATTGTTCCTTGTTGAATTATGATAATAAATTAAAGTTTAATAATGGAAAAATGTGAAAGTTTAGTTATTGATTAAAATGAATAAAAGTATGT
>QEPC01002054.1:2124600-2178563 GCA_003113815.1 Sphenodon punctatus | reverse complement strand
TCTTATGTCCTCTGTCTCAGTGCTGCAGGATGTGATTGATAGTTGGCCAGCCTGGATGTGTTTAAACTATGTCTCCTGACTGCTGGGATGCTATCTCAGAAGTCCCAGTTATGTTGCTTATGCCCGCCACAGGGTCGCCCCCTATGCCCACCTCGAAACCACTACCAAATTGGTCCTGTAAAGCTAGAAGCTTGCAGTAATGTGTTTGGCCACTGAATGTGTCTGTCAGTCTTTGGGGTTGCTCCACATCCTTCCTCCTACAGTCTCTCTCCCTCTGCCATGCAGGGTGCCTGCCTAGTGGCACTGAATGTGCTGATATTCATCTGAATAATGATCTTCACAGGGACAACATCAATTGCTTATATAATTGGGTCCCTTTATCAAAATCTCCTGTACATTTGCTGAAATGGCAGAACAGGTACTTGATACATTCCTGTCAAATATCCTGTAAACAGAATGGAATATCAAAATGTTACAGCTGGAAATGTATTTTCAGCTTAATGTCTTATACCCTTGGGACCCTTTATCCAATGAGAATCACGGTTCTCGACTCATTCTGAACAAATGAGAACAAGCAGAGAACAAGCAGGCTGCATTCCCACCAAGAAACATGAGGGGGGAAAAAGATAAAAGAACTGTGCATGCACAAATGGCCACCATGGCCTGCCTCCAGCAGCAGCATTGCCATCATTTTGGAAAAGGTCCATTTCCGGCCGCGAACTGACCGGGTCAGTGATCGAGGCCGGTCATACGTGGTCGGAAATGGATGCGCATCGCCCACGTTTGTGCGTATTCGGCAGCGGTGTCACATGTAAATCGGGCTGCCGGCTCTTTTGGAAAACAAGCGCGGGCCTCCACACACGTCTAAAAACGGCCTGGGAGGCTTGGCTGGAAGCGAGCATCGGGAAGTGCGGCGCGGGAGAGAGCTCGACAGTCACCCCCAGCCCGCGAGGACTCAGCAGCAAGGGCAGCACGACATGGTGAGTGAGCCTGCCCCTAGCCCCAGGGCCATCCCTAGGCCTGGGCTTCAGCCCCCAATCTTTTCCCCGGAGCCCCTAATCCTGCATCACCTCACCTGATCAGCAAGTTTGTTGGGTGTCTCTGCGCCCCTACTGGGCTCTGGGAGGAGAAAGCGAGGAAGGAGAAGGACGGAGGCACAATGGGTGGAGCAGCCTCTCTTTCCGTTGCTGCCGGCTTCCATGCTGCTATCACCGAACTGATAGTTGTTTTATATTTTAAAGAAATAGCAACTCATGATTTATATACCAAATTGATTTTTAAGAGTTTCTCTACTGAGTTATGAGACTGTGAGGTTGGCAACACTACTAGCATCTCTTTAGCAAAAGGATATTTTAATGCATTAAAGTGAGATTTTATGAAGTTGGGCATCATAATGCATTTTCAACCATTGGTTGTTGAATCTAATGAGGGAGGTAAATATGTTTGGGTAAAAATAAACGAGATGAGAGCCTACATTAGCACCCACCAGATGGGTGTTCACCTGTCGGTGTATTAGGTGGTTGCCAGATGTTTACCCCCACCCCTAAGCAGCCCCCACTCACGGCATCATCCAAGGACTTTGCAGGCCCACCGTGTGGGCCAGTGTGTGCTAATTCATGCCCATTCGCTTCCCATTTATTAGGTTCACCCACAGCCGAACCTGCATCTAGCACTGTAGCAGAGTCTTAACTAACCTATGGCCTGCGTGGTCACAGGTGCATTTACATGAGGGGTGCCAACCAACCATGCCCCAGGGCAGCTGAATCATCAGCTGAATGGGAGTTGCGCCATGACTCCCTGCCCGAGACTCACTAAGTGCTTAGCCAGTACTAATGGGTGGGTTTAGGGTCTTCCCATGGAAGGTGGAGCCCCCATTAGTACTGGCTAAGTACTCTTGCTTAGTGCTGGCTGGCAGAAGCAGGAGTGAATGGAGTCTGAGACAGGCAGCTGTGACACAACAAACACACAGATGCCGATTTAGCTGCCCTGGGGCATAATTAGTTGGCGTCCCTCATGTAAATGTCCCTGTGACCACCACCACGTTGGCCATAGGCTAATTACAGCTCTGGACCATAGAGTCACGCCTAGCACAGCTGTGAGAGAGTGATCAGCTGTGAAGCAGCTGAAAGAGGAGACATCTGCTTCACAGCTGATCACTCTCTTGCAGCCACTCAAGCACGCTTTCTCCTCTTGCAGCCGCTTTACAGCTGATCACTAATTGTGTGCTTGGGTGGCTGCAAGAGAGTGATCACCTGTCAAGCGGCTGTAAGAAGAGAGACTATAGAGTGAGGTTAGGGTGCAGGAAGGAACTCTCCTCTTGCAGTCTCCCCCGAGCATGCAAGCACTGCTGCAGGAGGAGAGTGCGATGGAAAGGGGGTCACGGCCAGGGAAGAAGCCTTTTCTGGCTGTGATCCCGCCCCCCCTCCCCCCTTTCCATCAGAGCCAGGGTCGAGGAGAGGGCAAGTACTGAGTGACACTACCAGTGGCAGCTACCACCAGCACATGAAATGCGGACAGGGGCAGCCCATTTATTAGTTCTACATGCTAAAACATGTGAATGGGGAGTGCATGGGGACTGCATGGACTGAACATGAACTCCAGCGAGCTATTTGTCTCATTTATGAACAGCCATTCTCTTTTTATAGATGGAAACTGAGGCTTGTATTATGTGACTTGTCCAAAGCTAGAAGAAGAGAGAACTACGGGTAGAAGTTCTGACAGGGATTTAAACCCATCAGGTTATCCAGGAGCACCTAGGTAACCTGGGAAAATCAGTATTCAGGGGTGTGTGGTGTCCTTTCCCGCCACCCCTTCCTGATGTGGGCCTGAGCATTGTGACATCACAACCCTTTGAAGAGGCTGTGCCTTGGCCATGTTGAGAAGGGGCAGGAGAGCCCCATCCTACCTGTCTGGCTCCTTTGGGTCAAAGCCTGAGGGAAGGTGGCAAGTCTTACCTCTCTCTCAGGTTCTGATTAATCATTGTGCTAACTGGCTGAAGGCAGGCCTCCCACAGCCCAGCACAGAGGGGAGCCCGAAGAGATTCTTGCGAGTTTCCTCAGGAGAGTACACTTGCATCAGGAGAGCTTCTTCCCCTTTCTGGCCCCAAAGGAGTCAATGTAAGTTGTATGGGAGTGGCTTCATTCCAGGAGAGGATTCCACAGGTGGGATCCAACCCAGAACAGCAGCTGGCAGAGGCTTTATCACTGCTGGAGCAGAGCCTGGATAATTTGAAACCTCCCAAGTAGAAGCCCCATCTGACACACTCTTCTCAGTGCTAGAGGTGAGGTGGGGCCAGCAGCAACTTAATGGCTTCTTCTGTTGCCTGCACTGTTGTGGGACAAGGAGGCATATAATAAGGAGGGCAGTTGGTATGGATTAATGGGCAGGGGGCACACAATGTTGTTGGAAAGTGTGGGTATGGGGGCTGCCAGAGCTGAGGTTGGTGTGGAGCAAGAGGATTCTGACTGAGAGAGAGCGTTTAAGCGCTGAGGGTTTTGAATGTAATTTTTGAAGTGATTTCTGCTTCCTGGCAGTCAGGGGCTAAGCTAGGTGGGAATGGGCCCTGGGGCAGAAGATGGAATGGCCCCCCAGCTGGGGCACTCCACTCCAGTGTGCATATCAATTCTACATGTGTGGAATAGAGCCTCCCTCCCCCCAGGCTCATGGGCCTCAGTACAGCAGCACCTCCTGCACCTATTATAGCTTTGCCCCTGCTGGCAGGCAATCCCATCATCCGCACAGGAGAATTCTGGTTGCTCTCCAGCCTAGGCACCTAGCTTGCTTGGCTCGGCACCTGAGGGAAAAGCATGTGGGGAGTGGGGAGTCCCCACGCTGAATGAAAGATCCTGTATTTAATGTCAGAACTACAGGTCCTGCTTTGCACATTGTCTCCCACAGATACCTTTGTAAGTTGCTGCAGCAGGAGGGGGCGGCTAAGAAATGAAATGAAATAAATAAAATTAAATACATTTGCCTGATCCACTTGTGAGGCATTAAATGTTTTGCATTACATAGTACTTTACTTTCTCTCCTTCCCATTGCCTCATTAGCCAAGGGCAAGCAGCTCTGCAGGGTTTCCCTGGCCCTTAGACCTCTACCCCTCTGTTCCATTACCTCCACTGGTTAGGGTGGCCAGATATGCAAATTTTAGAGGGCGCTAAATACAGATTGCGGGGCTGCACTGAAGCCAATGCAGCCCTACAACTTGTATTTTCAGTGCAGCCCTCCAACCTGTATTTTTCATACGTGTCCTCTAAACATTGCGTATCTGGCCACTCTACGTCTGGTACAGAACTCCTGTCACTCTGCCTTCCTCCTGCCATTCTGTCCAGGTGGGGACCACTCTTCACTAGGCTGAGATCAGAGCTGCCCATTTCTCCTCCCTGCACCACATGGGGAAAGTCAGTTTACCCTGCATGAGGAGCCCCCCTTCTTCTTGGGTGAAGATTTTTCATTTGCTATAGGTCAGGGAGCAGCAGCAGCTGCTGCTTTCTCCTCTGGGTCATGCTGCCTCCCATTGCTTTTGCCTCTGGCTGCAAGTCTGCTACAGTTCCTGACTCTAGAACTCTGGAGCTATTGCTCTTGGGAAGGGAGCAGCAAGGTACATGGTAACATCAAGCTTCTCAGCTGCTCCCACCTTTCCCTGCCCCAACTCTGATGCTTACCAATTCTCTGTATCTCTCTATACCAGAGGCGGAGAACCGTCTTCCTTTCATGGGCCGCTATTAGTAGAAGCACTAAGGGCCACATAGGAGTTTGGGGGAGGGGGGGGGACCTAAGGGATGTGAGCAGGATTTCAAAAGGAAGAGAAGGGTTCAGATCATGATTCTATGGCCCTTTATAAACGGGAGGGAGGTCGGGTTGGGTCCGTGGGTGGTGGATGGGTGCAGGCTTACATGGATGCACACCCATCTTCCCCGAATCCCCACGCACAGAGAAACCGGTGTTTTTGCCAATTGCACCATGTGTGTGTGTGCGTGGGGGTGGGTGGGTAGGGAAATGTGTGGGTCGTGGGAGTACACACCCACGCATTTACATGAAACGCTGTCCTGTGTGGACAATGGATGTCCATGTGTGGGAGCGTTTTGTGTAAAAAAAAAAGAAAAAAAAAGGCCTATACCATGAATCCATCCTCTGTCCTTGGGAGTGCATGCCCTCATCTGGGATGCCTTTCCTTCAGCTTTCTCTTTCAGTGCTTGAGGGGAGGGACTGGATCTGTGAGCCAGATCCAGGAGTAGGAAAATGGCCAAATAAAAACTAGCGGTGGGCCATATTTGGCCCCCAGGCCTGAGGTTCCCCAACCCAGTCTATACTGGGTAGGTGATGCAGGGGACGGGTTGGCTGAAGCATGAGCTCGCCCCCCATCTTTTAATATTGCCTACTTCTCACTTATACATCAATTTCACTGAATTTATGTGTGTCCAAGCATTTTTATCTGTGTCCAAGCATAGGGTCAATAGACAGCTAATTAAAGGGATAATTCCTCATTAAACTCTTCTTCCCTGGGCCAAATGTTTTCTTCCATATTATGATGATGCCACTTGCAAGGAAGTGGAAAGTTAATGCTGAGTCCTTCAAGCCAGCCAAACTTTACCATACTTTTTCTTTTACTTGCCCCATGAAAAATCATGTCCTTGGGGTCTCAAGAGCTTGAAATCCACAGGGGAGAAGTCATTTCCCCTCATTCAGAAAAACAAATGTCCTTTCAATGCTCTCCCAGGGTGTGCTGGCCTTTGCACTCTGGTCTGAACACTGTAGCTGCTCTTGTGGGTCTGAGAAGAACTTTCCCACATGCTGTAATGTCAGGGGACTTCCTGAACATGGTTGGTGGCTTCTGTGAATGTGTGCGGGAGGAAAGGGCTGAGGTTCCACAGCAGACTTGGAACAGTCTGAAACAGGACTTTGTGGGTGCAATGACACTTGGCTCTTTCCAAGGATTGTGATGTTAACACAGCTCAGTATCAGAAAGGCCATATTTTTGTTTTTTGTTTTGAAACATGGTCTCTAAAACTACAGGTCTTGGTTTTTTTTAAAAAATAAATAAATAACGGATGAACAAAAATAAAAATACACATAAAACAACCATAAAGACACCCCTGTCCATACCTATTTAAAGAATCTAAACCACCAAAATTAAAGTCCATTTATATTGATTGTAAATTTATGACATCTTTGTCGATATCAATATGTTCTGTAATTAGTGTCCAACAAGGATTCCAATTGACACAGAATTCCTCTAATGTATCAAATATACCAGCTGCAATTCTTTCCATTGAGAGGATATACCATAATCTATGAATCCATGTAGTCATAGATGGACCTTCCTTGGCTTTCCAAGCTCTTAATATTTTAAAAATTGCTGCCAGAATAATCATTTTACATGCTGTTAATTTGGTATTCTTTTCCAAAGAATTAGGTCATATCCCTAAAAATGCCAACTTTGGCTCAAATGGCACAACCAATCCTGTGGTTGTCTTCATTTTTATCCACATCTGCTCCCAAAACAACCACACCTTAGGGCAGTTCCACCAACACTGCAGATAACTGCCATACATTCCTCTGCCCCACCAAAAAATCGTCTTCTAAGATATATTTATTTGGAAAATACTTTTTGGTGTAACGTAAAACCTCATAATCAGTTTGACTTGAGGTTCCCACACCATCAGTGAACTAACACATTTATACATATGGGTCCAGATTTGCATTTTATTTTCATTAGTCAAAATTAACCCTAAATCACTTTTCCATTTAAAAATATATCTCGAATCTGGGACTTGAAAAAGTTCTCTAAGGACCCTATACAGTCTAGAACAAAGTTTTTGATTTGGAGCATAGTTAAACAAAATTAATTTCAATTCAAAAGGAGTTCTCATAAAGTGGCTCCTATTGGAATTTTGTTTAACTATGCCAATTCCAGGGATCAATCTTGTCCTGCGTATCAGTATGTTGATATAACGTCAACGTTAACTATGATTACATCAATCACCATATTGATATTGGTGGTTAAAATAACTATTTAATTTCAAGTATAACCAGGGATCAATCTTGTCCAGCATCAGGACCTGAAGTGTATCGGCTGTCTTCATTTGAGTTCCAGAAAAAAGATGATGAGCCTGCTCAATGACCTTCTCACTCCATTGTCTCAACATATTCATCTCTTTTTCACTCAGAGACAACTTTTTACATATTAATGGAGTAAGTGGTGTTCTAACGACGTATCTCAAGTTTCTTCTGGCAGGCTAAAACTACAGGTCCTATTTTACACAGTATGTAATGAGACTGGTTGGGGTAAGTCCTAGCAGGATCTGTACTTGGACTACTCATCATGCAGCCATGAGCACGGTGTAAGTCACCATAGGGTAGCCCAATTAGGTCCAGTGGTGGTGACCAGGTTTGTCAGGTTTCCAATAACAAATAATGGATGTGATTTGTTTGTGGACTTTTTTGTGGATAATCCACCACAGTTTCAATGCAACTTTTTTAGCAGTGGGTGGGACAGAGGCAGTAGAAGGCTCTTCTTGTCCTGTTTTGTGGGATTAGTTTCAGGTTGTGTTGCCCTCGGATGTGGGGGATGCTCTTGGGACTGTTCGAGCCACTTACTGTGAATTGGATCCATGCCCGTCCTGGCTGGTTAAGGCTAGCCAGGAGACATTGGGGCTGCTGCTGGCAGGGATAGTCAGTGCCTCCCTTGGGGAGGTCAGGGTGCTGGACTGCCTCAAGGAGGCGGTGGTGCAGCTCCTGCTCAAGAAGCCATCCTTGGACATTGGCGTCCTGGCCAACTATTGGCCGGGCTCTAACCTTCCCTTTTTAGGGAAGGTTATTGAACGGGTGGGTGGTGACTCAACAGCTTCAGGAGCATTTGGACTGTGTCAATTTGCTTGAACCCTTGTAGTCTGGTTTTTGTCCGGATTATGGCACGGAGACTGCACTTGTGGCCTTGGTCGACGACCTCTCCTGTGAGTTGGACCAGGGTCGTTCGACCCTGTTGATCCTGTTAGATCTCTTGACTGCATTTGATATTATTATTATTATTATTATTACAACAAGTATTTGTATAGCGCCAGCAGTGTACCTGGCACTTTACATAGAAATGAGAAATACACCATCTCTGTCATGGTGGGGGTGCTTGGGGCTGTTAGAGCCACCTCTTGTGAACTAGATCTGTGCCCGTCCTGGCTGGAACCTGAATCCTGACAAGATGGAGGTGATGTTAGTGGGTAGGTCAGCAGAGTTGACAGTGCCATTGATTGATGGGGTTTGTCCTCCGCTGATGTTCCAAGTGCGTAACCTGGGGGTGCTCCTCGATGCACAGCTCCACCTGGATCTTCAGGTGGAGGCTGTGGCAAGGAGTGCCTTTCGCCAATTACACCTGATGCGGCGGCTTCAGCTGCTGGTTTTGGTTCCAGACCTGGCCACGATCATCCATGCTTTTATTACCTCTTGATTAGTCTACTGCAACACACTCTATGTGGGGCTACCTATGGTGACGGCTCGGAAGCTGCAGCTGGTGCAGAATACAGCGACCCGGCTCCTGGTGTGGCTGAGTCGCCGGGAGCACATTAAACCAGTGCTCTGATCTCTGCACTGGCTGCCAATAGTCTTCGGGGCCCGATTCAAAGTGTTGGTTTTAACCTATAAAGCCTTACACGGTTTGGGCCCTATTTATCTGTGAGACCAACCCACTCCCTGGGTCCTGGATCAGCCCCTGTGGTCATCCGGGGGGGGGGGCACTGCTGGAGGTCCCCCGGGTTTCCCAGGGGGCCACACAGGACAGGGCATTCTTGGTGGGCTGCACCGTGCTTCTGGAACTCCCTCCCGGTAGGGGCACGGCTAGCCCTGAACCTCCCGGCCTTCCGTAAGAGCTGCAAAACCTGGCTATTCCATCAGGCATTTGGCGAGGGGGAGGGTTGGGGAGGGATGGGGAGGGGGGTGTTATTGGTTTGCATTTTAGGTTGTATTTTAGGCTCTGATGTTTTTATGATGAAAATTGTATTATATGGTTTTGAATTGTTGTTTAGTCGCTTTGGCGGGGAAAGCGGGTATACATTTGGTAAAATAAAATAAATATAAAATAAATGATGCCCAGCTATATCTCTCATTTTCATCTGACTCAGGGCCAGCAGTCTGGGTGCTTATCCGGTGTTTGTCAGGTCTGGGAGATTGGATGAGGGCGAGCTGCCTGAAATTAAATCCTGACAAGATGGAGGTGATGGTTGTGGGGAAAGCCGATGGAGTGATGGCTCCCATTATTGATGGGGTCTGTCCTCCCTTGGTTTCTCAGGTCTGGAGTCTGGGGGTGCTCCTGGATCTGCAGCTCCACCTGGATGTCCAGGTGGTGGCTGTGGCAAAGGGGGCATTTCGCCAGTTACATCTTGTGCGTTGGTTTAGGCCATACGTCTCAGACTCGGATCTGGCCACAGTCATATGTGCTTTTTTTACCTCGAGACTGGAGTACTGTAAATCACTTTACGTGGGGCTACCCTTGGGGCTGGTTCGGAAACTTCAGCTAGTACAGAATGCGGCGGCCCATCTCCTGACTGGGACAGGCCAACGCGAGCACATTACACCAGTGCTTTGCTCTCTGCACTGGCTGCTGATAGTTTTCTGGACTCAATTCAAGGTGTTTGTGTTGACCTTTAAGGCCCTAAATGACTTGGGCCACCTACCTACTGGACCGCCTCACCCTCCGGGTCCTGGATCAGCCCCTGCAGTCGGTCGGGGGCACCCTCCTCAGGGTCCCCTGGGTTTCCCGGGTGTCTACCATGAGGAGGGCGTTTTGTGTGGCTGCGCTGTGGAACTCCCTCCCATTGGAGGTCCGCTTGATTACCGACCTCCCCTCTTTCTGCAGACAGTGTAAGACCTGGCTATTCTGCCGGGCCTTTATTGAGGGAGATTTATTTATTTATTTATTTAATCAATTTATATCCTGCTCCTCCTGAACACAGCTCGGGGCGACTAACAATTTCAAAAATCTAAAAATACAATTATAAAAATATTTTAAAACACTCATAAAATCACACAATTAAACACGGCTAATACAATAAATAAGGGTGGAGGGAGATAAAAACCCCTAACCCCCCTCCCCCCCTCCCCAAAGGCCTGGGCGAACAGCCAGGTCTTGCAATTTCGCCGGAATGTTAGAAGACTTGGGGCCAGGCGAGCTTCCTCCAGGAGGGAATTCCAAAGGTGCGGTCCGGCCACCGAGAATGCCCTCTCCATTGTGGCCCCCCGCTTAACATGGGGGACCTCCAAGAAGGCACCCCCGGCAGATGGGGTGGGTATGGGCTTTTTAAGTTGCTTTAATTGAGTTTTATTACTGTGTATTTAAATATGTTTTCAATGTTTGTAAAATGTTGTTAGCTGCCCCGAGATGCCTGAGGCAGGAGGGGGCAGCATATAAGTTTTAATATAAATAAATAACTTAAATAAAATAAATATTTTTCTCCCACGGATACCTTTGCCTGATCTGCTTGTGAAGCATGAAATGTTCTGCATGACATAGTATTTTGTCTTATTATCTTATTGATCCTTATAGCATCCCAGTGATGTCCATAATGCTATTCCAGTTTTGCAGATAAGGAATGGAAGTGGAGATAGTTACTTACTCAAAACTGCACAATAGGATCATAGGCTGTGGCAGGGTTTGAACCTGGATCGCCAAGCTCCAAATCCCATGCTGTATCCACTAGTTAGGCTATATATTCCCTTAGTCCTGCAATGGTGCTAAATTACCTGAGCACCTACTGATGGTGTGTGTGGGTCCTCAGTACCGTACAAAGTCAGACCCTTAAATAACAATACCTGATTTTTATGTTGTAGTTTTCATTTTTCATGGCACAGGAGATCCATAATTTTTACAGATGGCAAGATTGTTGCAAAGATTGAAATAACTTTCCTAACATCAATTGCCAGCATCAGGAATAACTCATCGTTTTCTAGAATCCTAGTCTGCTACCTTGCTTACTAATCCACAATGCCTTTCCTAATTAAGATAACTATTCTAGGAGCCCAACCCTGCAGCCCAAGGGTTCACTTGGCTCCAGAAGGGCTCCCTTCCCCTGTCTGTATGACACAATGTTCAGACCCCCCACCTTCTCTCCAGTCAGCAACAAAGACATGAAAAATATATCAAATATTAATCAGGATCATTAACCCAGCCACAGCTGGCACGACTCCATTTGTGATTCCAATCCATAGACTGGAAATCTCCTCTGTAGCCACTCCGTCCCTGGTCTCAAAATAGCTTACTCGTGAGTAGTCATGGGTCTAAACACATGACAAAGTGTTTTTAGGATTGGGGGTGTCTCCATCAGCAACTGCTGCAGGTATTCAATATGAGTTTGATCATGTCAAGTGTTGTGCAAGACACAGGACATTTACACACAAGACACTCTCCACCCACTACCCACTCACTATACATGTTTCAGCAGTGGCGGCCCCCGCTCTCCCTCGCACCTCTCCCCCCCCCCCCCGGTGCCACTGACAGAGTGCTCACTGACTGAGTGCTCTGTCTCTGCCGGGCGACTGAAATTGACATCGGAGCGCCGCGCTGCTCTGACTGCTGCAGCTTGTACTAGCTGCAGCCTCCGAACCAGGAACAACAAGGGCAGCCCCACGTAGAGCGCATTGCAGTAGTCCAGCCTCAAGGTGACGAAGGCATGGACGAGGGAGGCCAGGTCCGGGCTGGAGACGTACAGACGCAGCCTCCGTAACAGATACAACTGGTGGAAGGTGGCCTTCACCACTACCTTCACCTGTCGCTCCAGGCGGAGATCTGCGTCCAATACCACCCTCAAACTCCGAACCTGCTGGGCTATAGGAGGGCGAACCCCCCCAATCAAGGGGGCCGACACCTCCCTTGCCCTCCCCACCAACATCACCTCTGTCTTACTGGGGTTGAGCTTCAGTCTGCTCTGCCACATCCANAAATCACTTTACGTGGGGCTACCCTTGGGGCTGGTTCGGAAACTTCAGCTAGTACAGAATGCGGCGGCCCATCTCCTGACTGGGACAGGCCAACGCGAGCACATTACACCAGTGCTTTGCTCTCTGCACTGGCTGCTGATAGTTTTCTGGACTCAATTCAAGGTGTTTGTGTTGACCTTTAAGGCCCTAAATGACTTGGGCCACCTACCTACTGGACCGCCTCACCCTCCGGGTCCTGGATCAGCCCCTGCAGTCGGTCGGGGGCACCCTCCTCAGGGTCCCCTGGGTTTCCCGGGTGTCTACCATGAGGAGGGCGTTTTGTGTGGCTGCGCTGTGGAACTCCCTCCCATTGGAGGTCCGCTTGATTACCGACCTCCCCTCTTTCTGCAGACAGTGTAAGACCTGGCTATTCTGCCGGGCCTTTATTGAGGGAGATTTATTTATTTATTTATTTAATCAATTTATATCCTGCTCCTCCTGAACACAGCTCGGGGCGACTAACAATTTCAAAAATCTAAAAATACAATTATAAAAATATTTTAAAACACTCATAAAATCACACAATTAAACACGGCTAATACAATAAATAAGGGTGGAGGGAGATAAAAACCCCTAACCCCCCTCCCCCCCTCCCCAAAGGCCTGGGCGAACAGCCAGGTCTTGCAATTTCGCCGGAATGTTAGAAGACTTGGGGCCAGGCGAGCTTCCTCCAGGAGGGAATTCCAAAGGTGCGGTCCGGCCACCGAGAATGCCCTCTCCATTGTGGCCCCCCGCTTAACATGGGGGACCTCCAAGAAGGCACCCCCGGCAGATGGGGTGGGTATGGGCTTTTTAAGTTGCTTTAATTGAGTTTTATTACTGTGTATTTAAATATGTTTTCAATGTTTGTAAAATGTTGTTAGCTGCCCCGAGATGCCTGAGGCAGGAGGGGGCAGCATATAAGTTTTAATATAAATAAATAACTTAAATAAAATAAATATTTTTCTCCCACGGATACCTTTGCCTGATCTGCTTGTGAAGCATGAAATGTTCTGCATGACATAGTATTTTGTCTTATTATCTTATTGATCCTTATAGCATCCCAGTGATGTCCATAATGCTATTCCAGTTTTGCAGATAAGGAATGGAAGTGGAGATAGTTACTTACTCAAAACTGCACAATAGGATCATAGGCTGTGGCAGGGTTTGAACCTGGATCGCCAAGCTCCAAATCCCATGCTGTATCCACTAGTTAGGCTATATATTCCCTTAGTCCTGCAATGGTGCTAAATTACCTGAGCACCTACTGATGGTGTGTGTGGGTCCTCAGTACCGTACAAAGTCAGACCCTTAAATAACAATACCTGATTTTTATGTTGTAGTTTTCATTTTTCATGGCACAGGAGATCCATAATTTTTACAGATGGCAAGATTGTTGCAAAGATTGAAATAACTTTCCTAACATCAATTGCCAGCATCAGGAATAACTCATCGTTTTCTAGAATCCTAGTCTGCTACCTTGCTTACTAATCCACAATGCCTTTCCTAATTAAGATAACTATTCTAGGAGCCCAACCCTGCAGCCCAAGGGTTCACTTGGCTCCAGAAGGGCTCCCTTCCCCTGTCTGTATGACACAATGTTCAGACCCCCCACCTTCTCTCCAGTCAGCAACAAAGACATGAAAAATATATCAAATATTAATCAGGATCATTAACCCAGCCACAGCTGGCACGACTCCATTTGTGATTCCAATCCATAGACTGGAAATCTCCTCTGTAGCCACTCCGTCCCTGGTCTCAAAATAGCTTACTCGTGAGTAGTCATGGGTCTAAACACATGACAAAGTGTTTTTAGGATTGGGGGTGTCTCCATCAGCAACTGCTACAGGTATTCAATATGAGTTTGATCATGTCAAGTGTTGTGCAAGACACAGGACATTTACACACAAGACACTCTCCACCCACTACCCACTCACTATACATGTTTCAGCAGTGGCGGCCCCCGCTCTCCCTCGCACCTCTCCCCCCCCCCCGGTGCCACTGACAGAGTGCTCACTGACTGAGTGCTCTGTCTCTGCCGGGCGACTGAAATTGACATCGGAGCGCCGCGCTGCTCTGACTGCTGCAGCTTGTACTAGCTGCAGCCTCCGAACCAGGAACAACAAGGGCAGCCCCACGTAGAGCGCATTGCAGTAGTCCAGCCTCAAGGTGACGAAGGCATGGACGAGGGAGGCCAGGTCCGGGCTGGAGACGTACAGACGCAGCCTCCGTAACAGATACAACTGGTGGAAGGTGGCCTTCACCACTACCTTCACCTGTCGCTCCAGGCGGAGATCTGCGTCCAATACCACCCTCAAACTCCGAACCTGCTGGGCTATAGGAGGGCGAACCCCCCCAATCAAGGGGGCCGACACCTCCCTTGCCCTCCCCACCAACATCACCTCTGTCTTACTGGGGTTGAGCTTCAGTCTGCTCTGCCACATCCATTCCGCCATTTTGAGGGGGTGTTGTGGGGACAGACTGGGGGGATTTTTGGGGGGGAGGGTGTTGCTCTGTGTTTGCATGATAACAAAATGGCCTCTTTACTCATGCCTGGGAGAGGTGAAGGAAAGCAGCAGCAATGCATCAATGAATGCATTGCTGCTTTCCTTCTCCTCTCCCAGCATGAGTAGAGAGGTCATTTTGTAAATTGGTGGTTCCACTGGTCGTGGTTACTCTTTTCTTTTTTTTAGTGGTCCCTTCGCTGTTTCACTGCTGCTTCCTGCTGCTGCTAGAAAGTAGTTTGTGTGAATAGGCATTTGGCTGCGGGGGATAAGGTGTGGCTGCTGGGGATGATGCTGGTTGGACTCAGGGACTGCTTTGGTGGGAATGCAGACCCAAAAGGGGCCAAATTGTTTTTTAAAAAGGAGTCTGTGTTCTTGATCAGGCAGTTTGTTGGTGAAGCTACTAGGGATGCTGTTCTGGATGTGTCTGATTTGGTGGCACTGCATCCCTGAAACTGGCCAATTTTTTTTTAAAAAGAACTCTGTGCTTGCACAGGTGTTTGGCTGTCGGGAATGCCTTTGGGGGCTTGTGGGAATGGTTTGGTTTGTTTGTGTGGGGTTTTCTGGTTTTTATATGGGTTTTGTTCACTTGATAATGTGGAGTGTTAAATACTAATCCTACCCCCCAACACACACACAGCAGAGGGTGAGGGGGAATTATTAGTATTTAATGCCCCCGTGATTCAATTGAGGTTTTGAAATCGTGAGATGTAACTGTTAGTCTGGTGATCTTATGGGTGTTCAAAATGCTAGAAATGTGATGTTTGTGATAAAACTGAGGTTTTGAAATCATGAGATGTAACTGTTAGTCTGGTGATCTGCCTGCTTTTAAACCTGGCAGAGAAGGTGAATATAACCTGCATAACTGAAATTGCTGGATTAAGTAATGTAATGTCCATCCAATGTTAACCCTGGGAACTCCTTGCTGCTGGCTGGGTTATGCCCTGGCTCCGCCTACTGTATTCCTGGCTCTGCCCCTAGGCTAAGCTCCAGCCCTAGGCTAGGCTCCGCCCTTAGTCCCCCTTTGCTCCCAGCCCCTCTCTGCCCCTTGAAGAGAAGGCCTAGAACTTGTGCCAATCACCTCCCCCTCATCCCTGTACCTGGCCGGGGGAGTCACTACCCTCTCCCCCCTTAGGCCTGCCGGCCCGCCCTTACTACCCCAGTGCCCCTCCAACATCAGAACCCACCAGCCGCCCCTGTGTTACAGGGCACCCATAGGGCAACACTGCAGCCCTGCAACATGTATAGTGGATGGGTAGTAGGTGGAGAGTGTCTTGTGTGAAAATGCCAATGGAGGTGTTTACAGCAGTGAGAACAGAGGGAGCTCAGTACCATTCAAGGATGCTTAGCAGCTTCCAGGATTCAACCTGTCTGAGCAGTGATAGCCTGGTTCAAGCCCTCAGTATATAACACAATTTTATTTATATTGCTTCACAAGTCAATACTTTAGAACCTCGGTCACAAGATGTTAGATAAGATTAAAGAACCAAGTTTTCTTAATCTGTTGGCGATCAAAAAATGGCCACTTCTGGCTTGCTATTTGCACCATCTGTTGCCAACAGGTTGTATCTGTAGTTTCAGGACAGATTAATAGTTGTTACTGATTTCTGTGCACTGAGTAGTTAAAAGCAGATTTCTAGCATCTGAGAACAGTCTTCAACCATTGATTTCATTAGGATATTTGAACAAAGCCAAAAGAAAACATACTGCATGAGCCTTCTTAGGATTATTCCTCCCAGACACATGTGATATAAATAAAGCAAACCTCGGGAATCTGGCTCAGAAGATGGAATAACGACATTATCTTTGCAGTCTTTTCTGCTGTGTTTCACCACAGACTATGTTGAATTATGGGTGTCACCATAATGTTATTTAAATACATCAATAGTACCCAGAACTCCCAACACTCTTGTTTCTTTCCCATGTACGAGACAACTTGCCAGCAGCATTTCAAAGAATAGTGCTTTTCCCTTTTCTTCAAGGAATGGAAATTTATGGAGACCTGTATTTAGGCAAAGGCAAGATGAACGATAGGGCAGATCCTGGCCCCTAAGTCCATCCCATTTGGGATCAGGGATGGTTTTAGGATTTTTGGAATGGGGTTTCTCCAGATGGGGATAAATGGAAGGTTCCCACCTGGCTATGGGTGGTGTGGGTGAGGCAGGCAGTGTGGTTGCGGCAGTGGTGGGAGAGGGGAGTACTGTGACTGGGCAGGCACAGACTGAGAACAGAAGCACCCAGCCCCACCAAATCTGTTGCCCCCCCCCCATCAAAATCTGCTGCCCTAGGCAGGTGCCTATGCTACCTGCCCCTAAGTCCAGCCCTGTTTGGGATGGTCTGTTGGAGAGAGCTCCAGCAGGAGACCTGCAGATTTCCTTGGTGAACGGGTGGTCTAAAGCTCACACAACCAGCTCAGTGTCACCTCTCCTTGTTGGGTTCAGTGCCAGGGTCAGCTTTACTAATTTTGCTTCCCATCAGCAAAATACAGGAAAGTGGTCTCGTATCTGATCTGGACCTCTCACGTTGGCAACGGGAGAGAACGGCCCAATTGCATGATCAGTGAGAAAGTGGCAGGGCACTCCTTTCATCTAGGGCAGAGTGCTTTAAGAGGATGAAAAAACGATCCAAGAGGGCTCTCTTCCCCCAAGTTGTGGGCTTGACTAGTGGCCAGGGTAGGGAGAGGTCCTGGTGCATTCCTGCTGTTGTGATTCTGAAGAGCCTATAGGCTAGGGCTTGGCAAAGTTTCCAAACCCAAGAGTTGCATAGCAAAATAAATCCTCATAAGGCTGAGAGCCACCACAAAGAACACACCCACCTACGCACACACAAACCTCTACTGCTTTTGGAGCCAGTGTTCTGGGGTCCCAGCTGCTGAGGTTATGAGGAGTAGCTGTGATTAAACTGCTGAGACTCAGGTGTAATGAAAAAAAGAGACAGGATCATTAAGGCAGCATGAGGTCCAGGACCAGCCCTGGCCAAGAGTCTCACTTGAACTGTCCAAGAGCTGCATGCATCTCCTGAACCATAGTTTGCCCACATCTAGGCTAGACCTAAGTGACACGCATCTGAGCCTGGGATCTGGGAGTGGAATGTGATTTTGAGTCCTCCTTGGGAGCCTAGGCATCCTCCTCAGCAGCCAGAGGGTCTCTTCCATCAAGTGGGTGAAAATTAAAAGAGAAGGACTTTCAGCATGCATGTAAAGTCTCAGTGCAATTGCCTTAAACATCTGAAGATGGAGGAATGAAGAGTATCAGCTAGCTAGAAAAGACTATAGCAAAGATGAAGTTATGTAGATGTACTATAGGGAGCTGGGTTGAAAACAGCTGAGCTGAAAATTTTTGTTAACTTAAAAATTCAATGAAAGGTGGGATTTTGAATGCTTTTGCCATTAAGGCAAACTTGTGTTGAAGATTTAGAACCATTTTATGGAGTTTCAAAGCTGCTAATTCCACAGATAGCTAAAGAGAGAGAGAGAAAGTTATTTGTACCCCAGGATACCCCATAGGGAAATTTTGCAAGCACTTGTGAAATTTCTAAAATATTTGCAAATACAACATGACCATCTTTGAAGAGCCCAAGTACTAGACTTTGTTTTAACACACTTCCCCTCCACAAGTATCAGGCAAAGTGTAAAACCATGTAACTAGACCTACATAACCTTCTTTGCACCGTAGCATTAATACAGGGTTGGATGAAGCAGCCTCATACCTTTCACGCCAGTTTGAACTACAGCTAGAAAATATTAGTCAGTCATGATACTTGGTACTTGTAGTTTAAAACTGCCAGTAAATATTTTCTCAACAGAAGCAGAACAACCCCTAATAGTTTTCTCTATGAAAAGTCCTGTATTTTAATAAAATCAAGTTAAGTTGATGTAAATTTGACTTACACGTACAACTAAGAGCATTTCTGCAGAAATGCATGAAAGCATTAAGTGCACATGATTGTGTGTGCTTTGAGTTCCTCAAATGAATCACGACCATAATAATGAGCTGTTATTAATATTCTGCCATTATGGGTGTAAACAGATGGATGCAGAAGATCCCTGCCCCCGGAACTGCTCCAGGGTGCACGCCCATGTCTGCCCTCTTGTAGCCCCACCTGGGTCCATCAGGGCGGCATACAGTATAAAAGCACAAAAGAAAATATACAACATAAGACTTAAAAATTCAATAAAAGCAATAATTTCTCCTCCAACTCAACACCACCCCTTCCCCAACCCGTCTCCTTCACCAAATGCCTGGCAGAACAACCAGGTTTTACATTGACGCCTAAAGGAGGGCAGATCCTGAGCCAAATGAGTCTCCGTCAGGAGGGAGTTCAACAACTGAGGCGTGGCAACTGAGAATGCCCTCTCCAATGTGGCCCCCCACCGAACACGGGGAACCTCCAAAAGGGTGCCCCCGGCTGACCGCAACAGCCATTCCAGAACCCAGGGAGTGAGGTGGTCCTGCAGGTAGGTGGGGCCCAGACCATATAGGACTTTATAGTTGAGCACCAATACCTTGAATTGGGCCTGGAAGGTGATAGGCAGCCAGTGCAGAGAATGGAGCATCGGTGTTATGTGCTTTTGGCAGCCCGTACCCATAAGGAGATAGGCCAGCTGCAGCCTCCAGACCATCACGTTGGGTAGCCCCATGTAGAGTGCATTACAGTAATCAAGCCTCAAGGTGATGAAGGGATGGATGATGGTGGCAATGTCGCAGTCTGAGATATATGGCCATAACCGTCATACCAGATGTAATTTAGTAAATGCACTCCTCGCCACAGCTGCCACCTGGACATCCATGTGGAGCTGTGAATTGAGGAGTACCCTCAGACTGCGAACCTGAGGAACCAAGACAGGGCACACTCCATCAGTGATGGGGGCCTCCACTCCCTCAGCCCTCCCCACCCATATCACCTCCATCTTTTTGGGATTCAACTTCAGGCAGCTTGCCTTCATCCAGTCCCCCACAGCTGCCAGACATCGAGTAAGCAACGAGACTATGGGGCCTGAGTCTGCTGAAAATGAGAGGTAGAGCTGGGTGTCATCAGCGTACTGATGACCGCACACTCCAAGTCTTCTCATGGCTGCACATTAAACAGGATTGGGGACAGAATGGATCCCTGTGGGACCCCACATGTGAGATCCCAGGGATGTACAGTCACCCAGAACCACACGGTGAGTTCTTCTTACCAGGGATGAGCGGAATCATTCAAGAACAATCCCGCCCACCCCGACATGATCCCGCAGATGAGTCACCAACGTCTCATGGTCAACGGTATTGAAAGCAGCTGCTAGGTCTAACAGGACCAAAATGGAACCCTATGAATCAGCACAGCTTTAATGAAGCCAGCAGAGCAAAGTATATTTACTACAGCTGAGAACAAGCACCGAGAGGTGAGGGACTGTCCATAAAGTATTACTCATCAAGAGGGTAGGGTAGTACTGCGGTGACAATTTGTGCCAAGGGGGAGAGGAGATATTGGTGAGACATGATGCCACATTCATGGTCTCCAAAATCATTTATTACACAGCTTCTAGCAGCCTTAGGTGTATTCCCTTGCTTTCCCTCACTTCCTCTCTTTCTCTCTCTGCTGTCCATATCACCTCCCAGTTGCCTTCATCGTTGCCTATCCTACTCCCTCATCTTCCCTCCCTGCTAGCCCATGACCTGCTTAGTTTTCTGCTGCAGCTCCCAGGCTCCCCACTCCACTCTCTCTGCACACTGTACAGATCTCTTCCCTCTACCCCAGAGGTGGGGAGCCCTTTCCATCTCCAGGGCTACTTGGAAAGTTAGTACAAGCTCTGAGGGCCACATAGAAGTTGGGGTTGGTTTGCTCAGGAAGAGGTGGGTCCGGAGTATATGGATATGGAGTATATTGATATGGATTTGTCCCTTGTCCTTTTGTGCATGCTGTCATCTCTGCACCCTCACCCTGAGTTCAGTTGTTCAGCCTTTCGGGTAGGAACTGGGTCTACGGGTCAGATCCAGGAATGGGAAAGGGGCCAAATAATAACCAACCACAGGCTACATTTGGCCCATGGGTCTTAGGTTTCCCACCCCTGCTCTACCCCCTCACACCTCTTATGAAGGACAAACCAAGTTTTGAAAAATGAATAAATATTTCGAATCCCTTATTTTTTCAATAAATGTCCTGTATTCATAAGTAAAAGATATTACTTATGCATAATAGAGTTATACATTACAAGAATTAAACATATGTTTCATGGGTGGGTGGATACATGATTTGCGTTATACACTTTGTTAGGGAGCATTTTTACTAGTGTGACATTGGGTAATTTCAGATTTGACAGACCCAGAGGCCCGCCATGCTGAACCATGCACCAGGATCCGTTCCAGATCCCGGTAAGGAATCCGTTTCAGATCCCGGTCAGGAATCCGGCCGGCCATCCTTTAGATGTGCCGGCCTGATTCTCACAGGGGATTGAGGAGGGGGCGGGGCTGCGTGGTGCAACATGAGGCCACACGCCCGCCCCCCGTGTTCCCCTGACTGCCTGCCCTCGGGGTGACGAGCGGGCTCAGCGGCCAATGGGGCTGCTGCACCCAATCCCGTCCCGAGGTTGGGGCCACGATCCAGGCTGGGTTGAAGGTAACAGACACTACCTTTGGCCCATCCCGGATCGTGGCCAATCCAACCACAGTACCAGGCCCCGAGACCCAATCCCAGGCCCGCTCTTACCACGGTTCTGGACCTCCGGGCGGCCGGAGGTCCGGAATCGTGGTTATTTTGATTCCTGCCAGTCATTCACTGTGGTGAACATCTGGCGGGAATCAAACTGACGTTACGGGAATCACGGCCACCACAGGGGATTCCCTGTGGTTGACTGTGATCTCGTAATGTCTGAATTTACCCATTATCAGATAGATTTTGTAGGGACTGGAAGACAGAAAAGTGGAAACCTCAGAGACCTGAGAGGAGAATGCACTGTGCAGTGATAGTGAAGATTGGAGCCAAGGAAGAACCAAACAAAATGTTTGAATCTATAGCCAGAAAATAAAGGGTCAGATCTGACAATATTTGGGCCACACAATTGTTCACATGCATAGTGTTGGCACCAGTATTTAGCACAGGCACAAGTCCCATTCACGTCAATGGAACTTGAGCGTATGCTAAGTGTTAGCACCAGTGTTATTTGCTTGGAGGATACACCCTTAGGCCACTTTTTGATGTGCATGGTGCACACGCGGCATGAAATCACGCCACATGTAAAAATCCCCCGAGTGGGATTTAGACACAATATTTTGCATATTAAAGCCAGTCGCGCATTCTTTTAAAACTGCAAACTAAATACCTCTATATAGTTCGCGGTTTTAAAAGAATGTGCCTGCCTACGGGATTTTTACACGTGGTGTGCTTTTACGTCACGGGCGCACCATGCACGTCTCAAAGCGGCCTTAGACTCTGTCGTGATGTGTGAAGAAGAAAGAGTGAAGAGTCAAAGAGGAGCCCACTTGGATAGGATTAAGTGGCTTGGTGGTGGCTGGAAGTAAGTAATATCGTTAATTAAATATATACTATTTAATATATATTAACAATTCACACTAAACAATCATGAATTAGAGACAGGTACTCTGCCCTGATAGGCTTACAGTCTAGAACAGACAAGGGAGGGGAGGCAAGGGAGAGGGGGACATAGGGATAAATGTTCAAAGCCATTCAGATGTTCAAATCTGGCTGTTGTAGTTTATGAGTGCGATCCAGCTCTGGGCTGCTCCGGGGGAAATAGCACTGGCAGAAGGTACTGGGGCGCTAGCAGCTACAGCGCCACATCCAACTCCATCACCGGACGGAAGGGGGAGATGGCGCAATGGTGGAGAGCAACAGGAGGAGGAGCAGCAGGATTGGGTCCCTGGGAGGATCGGCTGCGAAATAGCTGATTGGGGGTCCAGAGGAGTGGATGAGCCCCTGATCAGCTGAGCATGCTCCTCAGCCCCCATCCATCAACTGTTTTGCAGCTGGTGTGAGCGCATTCCTCCGGGCCCTGTGGTGGGGTTGCACAAGGCTGCAATGTGACCCCACATTAGCCTGGATGAGGCAACAGTAGCCTGCAATGCATCATCAGTTGTCTCTGGCCGACGCAGTGTGTAGTAGGCAGGCACTCACCCCAGATGGAAGTGGGCGAACATCTGGTGGTCACTGGACAGACAGTCAGCTGCATCACAGACTAATGTGGGGCAATGTGGCCTAATGTGGGATAACATCCTGTGTGGCCGTAGCCTTGACCTACCAGAGGAAGGCATAACAAAAACCAAAGGATACAAGGAATAGGGGACAGGTGACAAAAATAACATGCAGCAATTTTAAAACCAAGAGAAGCAAGTACTTTTCTGCCCAGTTATTCTGTGGCACTCTTTGTCGTAGGATGTTGTGAGGCCAACAGCATAATAGAATTCAAGAACACAATTTGTAAAATTCAGGAAGGATAACGCCGCCGGTCAATGGCTATTTTCCAACATGGCTAGGGATGTAACCTCATCCTCAGGGTGACCCTATGTGTGTGCATGTTGTTTTCGTTATTACAATAATGATAACGGCAATTGTCGTTTTTATAATCGTTATTGCAATAACAAAAACGACAATCGATAAAAATGAAAATGAAAACGACAATTGTTTACTGTCAGAAACAGGATATTAGGCTGGATCAACCATTAGTCTGGCCTTTTACAGCAACAATGATGTTCTTTCATTCTAATGTTAAATTAGAAGGAGCAACATTTTTTAACAGCAAAGGTGATTTTTTCATTGGGACAGAGTATTGAAGGCAGTGGTTCATTTCCCATCAGTTCAGGTCTTCAAGACTGGACACGCGTCTAACAGGTATGCTATAGGCACATGGAGATTAGTGGGCCTATATGCACTGGGCAGGGACCTGTCTCTAATACTAACAATTGTAAAGTGCCAGGTACACAGCTGTTGTGATATAAATGCTTAATAATAATAATAATAATAATAATAATTGTAATAAATGATGATTAATAATAACTAGATATCTCTACTATGGTACTAATAACCGATAAGAATACATTGGGCCTGTGCCAGCTATGGTAGAGGATATTCATGATCCCTTCTGTTGTGAAAATATCATACTCTAATATGTTGTTAATAGCACAAACACAGAAAGGCATTTTTTAATTAATTTTTTTTTTTATCATTGGGTCCCTTTTAAACAAGGGTAGAGAACATCTGGCCCACAGTTGTTGTTTTTTATTTGGCCCCTTTTCAGTTCCTGGATCTGACTCGTGGAACCAGTCCCTACCCTTAAGCTCTGAAAGAATGAGCTAAAGGAAAAGGAGCAGAGATGAGGGCGTGCATTCAAGGAGAGGGGCTGGATCCATGACATAGAAAGACCCTCCCCTTCTTTCCCCCACCCAGAGCACACCCCTTAAAGATCTTTGCCCCCAAATCCTATTCAGTCCATGGAGCTTGTACTAATGTTCAACGTGGCCCACAGGAGGGAAAAGGTTCCCTACCGTTACTTTATAGTATAGGTCAATGCTGGAAAAATGGACTCTATGAAAACTGATGGCATCAGACTCCAAGTTTATTGCCTGACGGCAACTTCTGTATCAAATGTGCTCAGTTCACAAATACATTCTGTAACAACTGTTTGATAGTTCTGACTTCTTACATGCCTGAGAAAGGGTCCTGTGTAGCCCAAATGCAGGACTGGTCTTACAATTTGCAGGGCCCAGGGTGAAGATAAAATGCGGGGCACCCCTGGTGGCCTCTCCCCCCTTCCCAATGGGCACACTTCTTTGGGGACAGCCCCTGTGGGGCCCTAGAGGTGGTCAGGTTTGGGGCCCTGTTTGGAGGGAGTGGGGCCCCTACACCCTATCCTGGTGAAATAGGGGGGTTTCTCTGTGGTAAATCTGCCCGAACATCTGCATCTTCTCAGCAGCATAAATTGGGCTAATAAAAGATAGCATCTAAACTGCATTGTCTCCATTTCTAATTCAGCCTTTTCTCCATTTCTAATTTAGCTGCAATGCATTTTAAATTTATCATTAGGTAAGGATGCTATTTGGCTTTAGAACTGAGATTAATATATAACAATTTTACAATTTCTTTTTGGCAGTCATTATGCTCACACATCAAGAAAGCTACAGGGCACTAGGCTAACAGCAGAGGTACTGGTAGTCATCTTGGGTTGAAGGCAACCTGAGCAATGGATATTTTCAGACAGACAGTGAGCCCGCTGGAGCCTGGAGCTGCTCTGTGGACCCACCCCTGCGACTGCCATTTACCAGCTCCTTCCAGGGCTACATCAGATGGACCAGTGGTATCCCCTGGCCATGGTCCACCCATGAAGCCACCACCATAGAGCTGTGAGTCAATCTAGTAGCAACACTCTAAGTGACTGTCCGTGACAGGCAGGCAGACAGACAAGCACAGAGGTGCTCTGTGGGTCCCCCAACAGACAGGCAGCAGCACCGCATTTGGCCATTGCCCTGGTTTTGGCCAGCCTGCTCCACGCAGTGCGCTCCTAGGTCTTGCAGAGCACTCCATGCTGGGCTGCTCTAGAGCAACCCCAGAGTTGCATATCTGACGGGTGCCCTTCTCCCATACACAGACCTGATGGTCACTGGGGCATCTATGGGCAAATCCAGAGCTGCTGTCTGTCTGTTTACACCCAATATCTGGACTTTCTCTCAAGCTGGGACATATGGCAGGGTGGAACTTCTTTCCCCCTTCAGAACAGCAATAGAAAAATTCGATCTGCTAGTTGAGAAACATAAGCCCTTAAGAGTAAACGTGTGACCAGTGCTACCTATCAACATTCTCCTTTAGGACCAAATCCTTAGGCAACGGCTCATTCCAGCTTGTCATCCTGGATGGCAGTTCTCACACTGGAAGGAGCAGACCTGGCCCTCTCCTTGAGGCAAACCAACTACTAGGGATGGGCGAATGCAGTTCAGAAGTTCGGAGTTTGGCCCGAACTCGAACTGTTCGGATGACCGAACTCGAACCCAAACCCGAACACGAACATACCGAACAAACCGAACACCGAACGGCGAAATGGCCGAACAGTTTGGTCAGTTCGGATCGCGTTCGGATGAGTTCGGGTGGCAAAAAAAGGTTCACTGGAAGGTCAAACATTACAGGGAGGTGTCAGTCACTGAGGAGCAGACTTCCAGGCACCAGGGGTGGAGAGACTTGCAAGAAACAAAACTAATTATCTGCCTCCCCACTTCCCAACACCTTCTGAGCTAGTTACTGTTCCTGAACAGCAGGTGTTGAGTAGGATTTTTAGATTGCTTTAAGTTTCATTTCACTTTTGTAATGAAATGAAACTTAAACTATAAACTGAAACCTTGTGTTATGCACTGTACAGACTCATTGAGTATGTAATGTATGTATTTCACTACAGACTCCTCTTCTATTTGTGAAGATTCCCCCCCCATCCCATATATATTGGATGTATATATGGATGTATATATATCCATATCCATATATATATATGGATACATATATATATATGGATATGGATATGGGATGGGGGGGATAGATAGATAGAGGAAGACAGTTGTAGGAGTTACCTTAGTGATAGAGATAGCGTTAGTGATTTAGTTTTAGTGTTTGTAGGAGTAGGTCTGTGTACTTATTAGATAATCCATTTACTTCATAGCATTTAGAATAGTTAATAGTGGTTAGATTTAGTGTAGACAGATATATATAATATTAGATAAAAAAATAAGAAAACCCCATATAAAAATAAAAAAACCAAATAAAGAACAAAAGAAACCCCCCCCAAAACCCCAAAAAACATAAAAAACAAAAATAAAACCCATAACAACACTTCCCGAACGGCCGAACGGCCGAACCGAACAGCCGAACCGCCGAACGGCCTAATCGAACAGCCTGTTCGGACGAACGAACCCAACATCCGAACTTGAACTCGGCGAACGAACCGAACAAATCCGAACCAAACGGACGAACCGAACGCAGCCGAACCAAACGGCTGAACCCGAACCGCGATCTGTTCGCCCATCCCTACCAACTATCAATTCTTTCTTTCTTTTCTTTTGGACACTGCATCTGAAAGGACAGGATCAGCATAGATGAATCCTTTGTCAATGCCCCCCTCCCTTTTCGGGATTGTTCTTAGCCAGCTTTTCTCTCAGAGGAAAACTTATTTTTGATTTTAGCTTGGGAACCCACATCGTTCCTTTCTTTTACTGAGAGGCTTATCAGGGTTGGAGAGAACCCCCACAGAGCTCTAGACCCGCTAGGGAGAACCAGTCCTTCTCCTCCCAGTGTTCCCGCTACTGCCTTCCAGGGAGACCCGTGGGTGTTTTTAGACAAGCACCTCCCCACCCATCATCACCCACCCATCATGCATATTGCATGATGCAATGCACTCTATGTGGGGCTGCCCATGGTGACGGTTCGGAGACTGCAGCTAGCGCAGAATGCAGCAGCCCATCTCCTTGTGGGGTCGGGCCACCATGAGTACATTACACCAGTGCTCCGGGCTCTGCACTGGCTGCCAATAGTCTTCTGGAACGATTCAAGGTGTTGGTTTTGACCTATAAAGCCCTATACAGCCTTGGCCCGACCTACTTGCAAAATCGCCTCCCTCCCCGTGCCCTGGAGCAACCGCTGCAGTCTGCCAGGATCGCCCATCTCGAGGTCCCCTGTGTGGACCGGGGGTCCACTATGGAGAGGGCATTCTCGGTGGCTGTACCTAGACTGTACAACTCCCTCCCGGCCAAGGCCCAGTTGGCCCCGGATCTCCCTTCCTTCTGCCATATGTGTAAGACCTAGCTGTTCCGCCTGGCTTTTGGCAAGGGAGATGGGGTGTGTGTGTGTGTGTGTGTGTGAGGATTGGGGGCAGGGCTTGGTTCTGTTTTCCTTCTCTTTTATTGTATTATGGATTGTATGTGTTTTTATGGTGTGAACCGCCCCGGACTGCCTGGAGCAGCAGTTGCAGGATAGAAAATAGTTTAAATAAATGAATAAATAAAATATTTCTGGGCCACATTGGCACCCTATGCAGCCATGTAACATGCATGATGGGTGGGAAGCCACTTGTCTATAAGCACCCCTTATCCCTTGCAAATTGATTGCTTATTCCTTAATCTGTGTTTGTAGCAATGTATCACACACCTGCTGATTCCCCTGCATTTTGATGGTCCACCATTTGCATGAGTGGGAGGAGAACAAGAAATCTTCAAGCAGCAGCATAACGCTCAGAATGTGGGTTTGTGCCACTAGCACTCTAAAAGAGTGTTGTGTGAATTAACCCTCCATTTAAAAAAAAATAATAATAATAAACTATTGTGAGACCAATTGGTCATTGCAAAAACCGACAAACATCACAATGCATCAAAATTCCACATAAGATATAAAATATAAAATAAACAACAATATATATCTGTGGGACTGCCTCATTCCCCATGTGCCCGTGCGACCCTTGAGATCGTCCGTGTGAGCCTTTTTGGAGGTTCCTCAGTCAAGGCGGGTGGCCACCGATGTTAGATCTTTTTCGGTGGCTGCCCCTGTGCTGTGGAACTCCCAGAGGAGGCTCAGCTGGCTCCCACTCTCCTATCATTTCGGCATTTATGTAAGACCTGGCTGTTCCGCCAGGCTTTTGGTGAGGGGTGGGGAGGGTTTTTGTTTCCATGTATTGTATATTTGTAACAATTTTAAATTGTTTTATTGTTTTTTATACTGTTCGCTGCCCTGGGCTGCCCTGTGGGCAGGAGGGGCGGGATATAAATTTTAAATAAATAAAAATATAACTCCCGACAACTCAGGATAAAATACTAAAATACAAAAATTAGCATAAAATATTATTACCTTCTTCCATTTGCAATTCCCAACTTTATATTATTCCCAAATAAGTGGTCACACTCTTAGTTATTTCTCTGGAATCATCCCTCAGGAGCAAGCTCACATAAAATTCCTGAGATCTACCCAAATAGGAGGAAACGTGGGATAATAAATTTTTTCCGGGGCCCCAAATACAAGGGGCAATCCAGTAACCCTCAAATTAGCACTGACTTCAAAGGTGAAGGACTGAGTCTCTCTTATCACCCTGTCCTTCTCACCACACATGTGCTGTGCATTCCTACAGGGCTTTCCCAAAAGACAGCTCGTACCTTATGGCTAACTTCTGTATAATGCTTTTCAAGCTTGCCCCATGTGAGTGATACCTTTATAGCACATAGCATTGTCTAATTGAATAATGACTAACAACTGTTCCCACTGGGAGTGATATTATGGAATGTAACTCCACCTATCACTAGCAGGCAAAGCAATTAGAGGGGATCTCCGAGGGAGACACAGCTTAAGCAGCACATAATAAGCCAGGAGATGCTCTACTGAGAGGCCAAATCCAATTCCTGTTGTGACAGGTATGGTATTCCTCACTTGGCAAGTTTATGCTGTAAGGACTGGTTTGTGGAAGGAGCAAACCCATGTTATCGAAAAGGCCCTTTTTTCAGACACGCTGCCTATAATGAGGTCAGGATTTTGAAGAATTTCATATCAATGCATGGTGCCCTTGCATCACTGCATCTTGACACAATGTTACTCATTGTGATATAAAACACATCATTTGCATCGAGCAGAATCATGTCGGCGTTCTCCCCAGCCCTACCCCCCACAACTTTAGGGTTGTTTTCTTGCATGGCTGAGCAGTTTGAAGCATGTACAGACTTTCCAGAGACTGATGTATGTCTAGATTTTTTATTTTTTTTTGAGAAATGTTGGTTTTAAATTATACTATAGCTGAACAGTTGTAAACTTTTGCCTGGAAGGGAAAGATCAAGGTAGCTTCAAAAGCAGGTCTGAAAATTTGTTAGATGTTGAGCACACACATAACTTAAGATGCTTGAAACATTTCTCCCTGTTTCATGGTAGACTGGCTCAGCTGAATGTGGCATTTGGACTGGTTAGATTTAGAAAGCAATAATACACATCGGGAAACCCATAACTGCTCTTCCTATTGATAAGTGATTTGAAAATTATGATAGCCACAATTTGAATAAAAAATGAGGTAATAGTCATTTCTATGATTGACATTCTGCTACAGTGTTTTCACACAAAGGCTTCTCTCTCTCTCCGACATGCAGGCACTGCATTCCCCACACATTCTTGCAGCCTACACCACATAGACGAACAATAGAGAGCCTTCTTTCATTTTCCTGCCTAGTTTCTGTGAACAGAACTCTGTTGACAACAGAGTCTGTTCTCACTCCTGAAGAATTCCAAAAATTGAACAATATAAGGACAGCCTGTGACTTTCAGGAGACATCTTAAAGCACTCTGTTTTTAATTGTGGTTTGGTGCTTCTTTCTTTTGTTCTGTTGTTGTCTCAGAGGCAACCTGCAAAAATGCGGTTGTCCTACAAACCAGTCCTCATACCAGAGAGCTGTTCTTAATGTGATACCATTAATGACAGCAGTAAAATGCAAGTATGTTGGATGCTCACTCTCACCATTGCAAATGCATTTTTTTTCTTACTCCTGTTTTGGTGGTGAACTTTTAATTCTCATGGTACGTGCCAGATTGACAGTTCTGAACTTTACATGAAAGACATATACAAAGGCAGTGGTGCGGTTACCTTTCCCACCGCTATGTCTGCACATGTAATGGAAGGGCTATTTCTAGGGGCAAAAGGGCAGTTTATTTTTCATTGCTCTTTGCCCTCTCTGTCAGCTTGGAGAGAGTCAATTTGTGCCACTGATGGTGTTGACTTTGTGCTATGGATATCTGTGTGTGGTAAGAAAAGAACTTGTCGACGCACCCCAATAAGACTCGGAGGCAGTTCTTGGTTTAAATGCTGGCCGCACTCATTTATTCAAATCAAACCTTAATGGTCGGTGGGTAATTGCCCCAGCAATTTTGGGTCCAGTATGCCAACCTACTAACGTAACTTATTAACGCAGGTTCTGCCCCAAGGTGCCCTCCGTTGGCAGTTCCTTAACAACAACGTCCCCTCCTTCGACAACATTCAGGCCGAAGGGGGGTGAACCTGCCCATCTCCGGGCGCGAGTGAGGAGTCTGCAAGGTCATAGGACAGCACCTGCCCCTGCTGGCCATGCTGCAACCCCACTCCCAGGGTGATGACCCCAGTGCATGCTGTACCCCGCATTACACTGTGTGTCCTCTCCCCATCTCTTATGGAGATGACTCATAATATTCTATTAACCTCCCTATTAATCCTATCATGGCATACTGGACCCCTGCTGAGTGCGACAAATGACAACTATTCCACTTTATTATCCTTACTCTAGGACATTCGAATTCCCCTTTTCTTTCGTACTTCTCGTGTCGCAGATTAGCTCAACTTATCCAATTATAATATCCAATTAATTAATCAGCCTATTTAGCCTATTCCGCACTGTGAAGGAGATGAAAAAGCGGCCTTTTAAAATTAAAGGTGTCCCGCAAAAAATTCCTCCTTGACCCCTTAACAGCGATCAGTTTACCCCACAGTGCTGGAGAGGAGGAGGGAGGGACTGACTGTTCTGCCTTACTCCCCTAACTGCCACTTCCACGCGGCAACAGGAAATCCGCCCCTTCTAGCTGGGGCGGAGCCTCCAGTTCCAATGAGGCACACATGCATCACCTCGTTTCCGGAACGGTTGCCCGGCAACCTTCAATCCAGCGGGGAGGCTTTCTAACAAGTCTCCCCGCCGCGGCTCCATTTTGCCTCCGGTCTCCCGTTTAGGGGGAAGGGAGGGGGTGCAACAAATGCCCCATCGCCGCCATTTTGGCGGCAAAGGGAACTTGCATCACCTTCTTAGTCCACATAAACCACAGAATTGAAATTATTATTAATATAGCACTCTCAGTTTCAAAGTGCCGTACAATCCCTATCTAATTCACCCTCACAACACCCACCCTGTGAGGTAGGTGGTTGTTGTTCCCATTTTACAGATATAGAGCTGAGGCTGAGAGAGAGCAAATTGCCCAAGGCAAGTGAAGTCATCGCTAAGACAGGATTTGAAAGAACCCTGGTCTTTCAGGACTAAGCCCAGCAGCTTATCCATGACTGTGGCTGTCATGATAAGTACACTGTCATCATATGTTAAGAATTTGGCTCTTCCTCACAACTGTCAGAGGCCGTGGTGGCAGTATAACTGTACCTGAAGTGGTTACAGAGGGGTTATACTTTGTAGGGTGAACAGCAACAGTAACTTAATGTTCTTTGTACTGCCAGAATTGTTTCTGCCATTTCATCACTTCAGATTTGTATAACACCGCCCCTACGTTCCCTCTAGGAATATCCAAGTAACTACTAACCATTAACAACATCAGCAAGCAGGTAAATTTACAGGTACAGAACAAGCTCACTGTATTCTCATTTCATATCTCTTACATACAAAGTGTTCATTCAATATTTCATCCTGTTTACAATTCTTCTCCAGTGTGACAACTAACATGGCTCCAAGGTTTTAGCATACAGTGCTCATATCATATATATGCATGTTTCATGTGTGTTATGTAGGTTGGGTTCCTGATCTTTACCACAGTTCCAGCAATGCTTTGTATCCAACTACTAGGGCACGTATCTTTCCACAATCTGGAAGAGAACACAATGCATTCTTCTGCTGCCCATGTATAGCTGTGAAACTTGCAGACAAAATGCATCTCATTCCTCTCTAGTGGCTGATGCTCCATACAGGAGATAACAGCACACTACTGCTACTGGTTAATTTACCAGCCCTTCTACTGACCTATGTGTGGATCAACAAGCTTCAAGAATATCTGATTCCCACCCCCCGGTTTTCTTTAAAAAATAAAAGAAATGGGGGAAGTAGCATACAATAACCTGTTAAGAGATCAGAAAGGTTGCAGAGTCAAGCACTCAAAACATAGGTATTGCCAGAGTTGAGTTAGCCTTAAATCAACCTTACCTTTGCCCCTTTGCTTATATTCATTCTGATACAGGCTTAATTATATGATCACATGTTATTTTTTCCCTGTTTAGTGCAAAAGGTGAATAAAGCTCAGGGATTCGGGATTGTGAGACTGTCTATGGGATGCCTGCCTTATTTGTGGCAATTGTAAGAATGACTGAAGCAAGAGACACAGAAAGAGAACGGTTAGGCTTATACTTCAAAAAGTTGAACTGCTCTCTGTAGATCTGCAATCTGTCCCTGCCTCTGCCACAGAGTTCCTGTGCAATGCCATGCAAGTTACTTAACCTGAACATCCCACAGGTGGTCACTAACTATGTGTGCCTCATATAAGATGTCAAGTTTTAGAGATGCTTGGATCTGAATGATGGGAGTGTGGAGTGCTTGCAACTGCAGCCATGTCAATAAGAGCTAAGGGCATAACAAAGGTTTGAGGTCAGAGAAATGCCCTGGCCTCTGACTAGTACCAGGTGCTTGTACCCATGATCCCAGGGGCACTGACCCTACCTGAATGTCCACCCCAGACATTGGCAGTGTGATCTCTCTATCCTCCACCCACAAATACTATTTGAGAGGGTAAATAACCACTCCCTATCACTTGTTCCACACCACTCACGATTTTATAAACCTCTATCATATCCCCTCTCAGTCTTCTCTTTTCCAAGCTGAAGAGCCATAACCTATCAAGCCTCTCCTCATACATTTGTCATTTGTCATTTTTGTTGCCCTTCTCTGTACCTTTTCTAGTTCTACTATATCTTTTTTGAGATGGGGTGACCAGTACTGCACACAATATTCATGGTGCAGTCACACCATAGATTTATATAGAGGCATTATGATTAGAGTTGCAATCGGGCACCTGAAGATTCAAGCACTCCTGATGAATCTGGGGTGCCTGAATTGACCCGGCCCCATTGGGGCACCATAGATGCCCGAATGGGACTTGACAGGCTACTCAAATATACAAGCTGGTCTTTGAAAGTGACAGGCCCCAGCTAGGACACTCCACAGCAGTCCTAGCTTGGGCCTATCATTTTCAAACACCACTTCCCTGCCACAACTTGCCTCGTACCTGAGAGGCGCTTTAGGAGGGGAAGCGCCAGCCAGTCTTTGAAAGTGATAGGCCCTGACTGGGATGCTCCCCTGCAGAGTGTCCCAGCTGGGGCCTGTCACCTTCAAAGGCCACTTCCCCACCCCCAGGGCCTCTCGCCTTTTCCTCATATCAGGTGAGGAACAGGTGAGAGGCACTATGGGTGGGGGGAAGGGAGTGAGAGGCCGGGACTAGGACCGCTGCAGATCCTGTTACCTTAGCGCTCCCAGCTAGCACTTCTCAGGGTATTTTCAGACATTACAAGATCACGCTCAACCACAGTCAATACCCTGTGGTGGGGAATGGTCCCGTAACGTCTGCTGGGGAACCGGAAGTTCCCCCCCAGATGTTTGCCACAGTCAATCGTGGCGGGGAATCAGATTCACTATGTGATCGGCAGGGCCGGTGCCGATTGCGTGGTGAATGCGATTCCTCGCTGCGATGAAGGGGCCCGTCTCGTCTGGACGGAAACCATGGCCCGGAATCCCCAGCGGGATTCCGGGCTGTGGTCAATTCGGGCGGGCGGGCAGTGGGCAGTGGGGGAGCGTGGGGGGGGGGGGCAGGGCCGTGCATCCGCACATTGCGCCGTGCGGCCCCGCCCCCCTTCCGATTCCCCACCAGGATCAGCCGGTACATCTGTTGGACGTGCCAGAGTGATCCCGGCGGGGAATCATTTGGGTGATTCTGGGATGGGGCGAATGCTGCCCTGTCTCATCTGAAATCACCCTCAGTTTCAAAAGCAGCTTCTGGCCACACCACTTTTCAGAGCATTGTGTGGGGAAAGCTCTGGCCTGCCTTTCCCTTTGAAACTGACACACCCCGTCTCTGACTGAAGTGCTGTGGAGCCAGGCTCTGCAGTGCTCCCATGTAGGGCTTGTCTGTTTCTCTGGGTAGTACTCACATGTTCAGGCATTGGGCAGCCTTGGTCTTCAGGTAGGTGGGCATTACCCACAGGTACTAATTTTAGTACCTGTTGCAGCTCTATTGCCTGTTTTATTCTCTATCCCTTTTTAAACAATTCCAAACATTCTGTTTGCTTTTTTGACGGCCGCCGCACATTGAGGTGAGAATTTTGATGTATGTCCACAATGATTCCAAGATCCTTTCCCCAAGTGGTAACCCTTAATTTTAAACCCAGCATTGTGTACATATAGTTTGGATTATTTCCCCCTATGTGCATCACTTTGTACTTGTCAGCATTAAATTTCATCTACCATTTAGTTGCCCAGTCACCCAGTAGATATACACAAGGGATCCATGGGATGACTGCATGGGCCTTTTAGTGCTTGACTTTGCAACCTCCTTAATCTTTGTCTTACCTATTTGTATGTAATTGTATATTATATATTTCTGCGCAGGAGGCTTGCTGAAATAAACGCATCTCATTTTAGCCTTGCTTAACTACAGAATAAGCAGTGTATATATATAGCCCATTACAATGGGAATTTATGTACAGAGATTCTCCAATGAATGTCCATTCTTTATTTATTCCTAACTTGTTCCCGGCTTTTGGTTTCTCTGGGTGGGTCTTGCATGGTCATGGCCAAAATGGAACATCAATGAACTGCCTTGCTGACGTCACTAAGAAAAGAAAACAATTGGAAAACGACAATCAAAGGAAGGTGAAAGATCTAGTCTCAGTACTTCCTGTTTCAGTTGATAGTTTATTCAGATGGCCTCAAGATAATCTATGCCAGATAGAGAACACATGTAACTAGATAGTATGATGTTTATTGTTTATCCTCTTGGCTCTGAAGACAGTCAAATGTTAGTGGTTTCCGTTTTGGGTGTATTGTACAACTTACCACTACTACTGCTCCTGGATTCAGAAGCTGATATATCAAGCTGTGGTGGCAAAAGCAAGACTTATCACTCCCATGGATTTGGGGGTTAATGTGGTCCCAAAGGGGTACAAAAATTAATAAAACTTTTTTAGCAAACCTGTATTACTTCATACACCATGTATTCCTCAACAGTAATGAGGTTAATTGTCCTGTGTTGGTTGGTTCATGCCCTCCCTTCCCCCTGTTGTACTTTTTAAAAAATCTGAGAATTTCAGTAAAACGGTATTGAGGATAGGTTTAACCCCAGTTGTAAATAATGGGAAAATGAAACCATATGCCTATGGTTCTGGGGTCATATTTGCCCCAAACACATACTGTAAAAGTCTTTCTTTCTTTCTTTCTTTCTTTCTTTCTTTCTTTCTTTCTAAAAATGCTTAAACCAGAACCTGTTCTTTCCGTTAAATGTTCTCAAAGTAGGATAAGGACAACAATTTAGCATTTTGTCTCTTTTCATCAATGTCATTTTCTGTGTTTACTACACTGTGTATAATATCACTACAAGGTTATTGAGGTCAATTATGCCTGAAGGTGAAAACTCATACTTACCAGGTTCAGTTTTGTTTTATGTTTATACAGCAGTTAACACGTTCATAGTGTGAACCTTCAATACTGTTCTTTTCATCATATCTACTTGCAGTTTTGTGATGGGAAAAAACACTGACTGCGCCAGTTAAGTATATAGGGTCATTTCCACCCCCGCCTCCTATTATTATTGTTACTTTTGCAATTTATGCACATCTTTTGTTAAAAAAATGGGGGGTCAGTTCAACCCCTAGTACTGTCATTGTGTGATGTTACTGTTAACATTGTGGGTACTCCTGACCCCAGATACCTTTGTGTGGTAGTGTTGTATTTCTGTACCACAAACAATAACTCTTAATAAATTTATGTTAAACTGGAGTCATTTTCAAAACAATCACATTTTTTTCCGACTGTGACTTAATTGAGTCTATTATACTCCAATGTCATATTAATACACTGCATTTTTCAAACTGAGGAGGGTTGGAAGAATAGTCTGATATGGGTAAATATGACAAAATATGGCAGAGCTTCCTTCTCATTAATGTCTCTGATTAGGTAATATTATTATAAGATCGCCACGTAAATATGCATGATGTTTAATAACAGGCTAATAAGAGAATTAACCTGATTCTTAGTTATAGGAAAGATCCTGTACACTCTACTGGAAAGGTAAATTAGCTTTTGAAGTAATAATGCATTGATGTCCACTTTAATCCCTGTAATAATGAGTCCAGTCCCTCAAGTGTTCAGCACCTATTTTCCCCCTTCAAATAACGCATAGGACTCACCAAAATCAATGTAACCACTGGTGCTTTATTATTTCCAGTGCCAGCAGTTCACTCTTGTAGGCTTGCAATACCCTACACTTTTAAAATAACGTTAACTAAAAGGTTATTTATATAATGATTTCAGTGTTGAAAGTATTTTACAATCCCTACCTAGTTTACCCCCACAACAACCCTATTGTCATTATTATTCCCAGTTTACTGATGGAGAACTGAGGCTGAGATGGGTGTTTTCAGACAAGATGCTACCCCATATGGCCACAGATCCAACTGCCCATCTGAAGGTGGAGCAGCTGGATGCACACTCTCATGAGCCACTCATGGAGCCATGCCGGGAAATTCAAAATGATTCATGCAGGGCGAGCCAAATGGATATGTGGCAATGGGCAGTCACGTAACCCCAGCCCTTATGAACGGGGGCAGCCAGCCACACCAGCAGACAGGTCTGCCAGGACCAAGGAGGCTTGCTGACCCAAAGGCCAGAGTGTCCCTTGGCCACTCACAGTCCATCCGGCTCCTCTGTCCCACCCTCAACCCTACAGAGAGCCTTTAAAGGATACAAGTGCAAAATAAAAACCCCATTGGGCTAATGCACTGCAAGGGCCCAGCACATGCCAGACCTCCCAGAGAGATGGAGGAAAAAAACCCAGAATCCATGGAGAATAGCAGCTTGGCCAGCAAAGTCAGTGAGTGCCACCCGGAGAGGCATGAGGCTGAACGAAATAGCCAGTCAAGCAAGCAAGGTAACAGGTGACCAATATGTTGTCTTTTCACAGGCTGCCACCACATCCACATCATTGCAGGTCCCAGCCAGAGCCAGACAAGCTGCACCCCTTCCATCCGCCTATTGGTGGCACTGCACACACACACAGGTGAGGTCCGGTTCAAAGTGAATCAAAGCGGGACACAGCGGGCTGCTGTCATGTCTGTTTTACCCATAGGGTATGTTCAGACGTTACGATCCCACGCTCAACCATGGTGAATTCCCGGGACCGTAACATCTGTTGGCCCAACAAGAGATTCCCACCAGATGTTCACCCCTGTGAATCACGGGTAGGAATCTCTTTGACCACGCAAACATCTGTCTTGCCCAGACCATCACCGTTTGCGTGGTCAAAGAGATTCCCACCTGTGATTCACGGGGGTGAACACCCAGCGGGAAGCTCGCGTTCGGGCCAACAGACATGACGTTCCCATGCTCAACCACGGCAAATTCACAATGGTTGAGCGTGGGAACATCATGTCTGTCCCCTGACCACAGCCCGGAATCAGCGGCCGTGCCCGCCACTGATTCCGGGTCATGGTCAATGCCCCGGGGGGCGGGGGGACGGGCACTGTGGCTGCATTGACCGCGGCACCCGCCCGTCTCCCAAAGGGCGGGCGGCCTAGGGAGCGTGGGGTGGGGGTGGGGGTGAAGCTGTGCGGCCGCACGTTGAGCCGTGCAGCCCCTCCTCCAATTCCCTGCCGGGATCAGCTGGCACGTCTGTTGGCCGTACCGTTTTGATCCCGGCGGGGGATCAATAGGTGATTCCGTGACAGGGCCAATACTGGCCCCGCCATGTCTGAAAATACCCATAGTCACAAGTACTTGAGCAGGTCTGAAATTCTTTCCAGTATAGAGGGGTGGAACATGAGACACAAACATATTGGAACATTGACATAAGTTACAGAAGGTAGTTATGAACATGATATTCATTTTTCTAAATTTGTTTTTCACCATTTTTTTTAATGTGGACATTTAAAACTATTTTTCATCTGCTTATAGGGTAAGCAGGATTTTCTGCAGACATGTTACATCCTTAAAACTAATTTGGAAAACTCAGATTTTTTCCTAGGATGGAATGACACAGAAGGAAGTAACTACTTATTCATAGCTGTTGCCTGTGCAAGCTTGCTGCCATTTCAATTCTGTTACAGTTAACCACAGCTTAAAAACTACATTTTTATACAAAATGGATTCCTAAATGGTTCACCCCTTTCATAAAGAAAACAATGCAATCATTAAATTTGCAAAGGCAATTGCATTTGGAGAATGTAAGAAGCTACAGTAAAATCTGGAAAAGCAGGAAATAAAGATACTACATATTTAGTTCTCTTTGTTTTTAAGTACAGTATACCCTCTCTCTATCAGACCTCCTGGGAGCTAAGCTTTTTGCTCACTATAGTGAAGGGTTTGTAATAGAGAAGGGACAACCAATGGCTGTTTTTGCACGGACCCACCCCCCGCATGCGAGTGTGCTGGGTGTGTGTGTGTGGGGGGGGGGCATCTGTGCGCATGCAATGGCAGTGGATGGAGGATGGGTGTGCACCCGTGGAAACACCACAGGCAGTGGGTGGGGGTGTGTGCATGCTCCCGGTGCACACCCATCTCCACCCATCACCCACCCATGAAGCCATCCGACAAAATGGAGGAGGCTCCATGGGTGGAGATGGGTGTTTGTCCATGGGAAAGGGAGCACACCGACCTCCACCCGCCGCTGTCGCATACCCACCCATCCCCCCACACAGCAATGCCGTGTGAAAATGGCCATAGACAATCAAAATGCTGGAGAGGGAACCATCAGCTTCATCATAGCCGTGGTAGTGAGAGTACATTGAACTGTATTAGATTTCAAAGAAGTTGTCTTTACTTCTTTAGACATATATGCTGCCCTTCCGATGATGGCTCAGGGCAGCTTACAATTATTAAAGTAAAAAAAACACCACCACCACCACCACAAAAAACAACAAAACAAACCCCAGTCACCAAAACATGAAAACTCCATTCCCTCCCCCAGAAACTCTACCCCTAAACTCCACCAAAAAAATTTCCATCCTCCCAACCCACAACCACACACAACCCCCCAACCAACCCCATTCCCTATCCCCACCTGCCAAATGCCCTACCCCCCCCCAAATGTTTTGCACCACCTCCAAAGGTGCTCAAACGAACCTCCAGGGGAAGGAAGTTCCATAATACTGGGGAAGTGACTGAGATTGCCCCCTGTGCACCCCTATCCCATGGACAAGAACAACAGAGGGAACCTACAGGAGGGCACTGGGAACAGAGGGGACCTAGGGCGCTTTTAAACGAGCATTCGCAAGGTAGTGAGACTGCCGTCTCGCTACCTTGAAAGACGGCAGATCGCTGATGCGGATGTGAGGGGGAAGGATTGCAGGGCCGGTGTGACACGCGAAAGACGCGGCTGCAAACCGCGTGAAGCATTTAAACAAACAGGAAGAAAGGCGGCTGTTTAAAGGATCAGCTGCGAATTTTGTCTTGTTTAAAAGCGCCCCTAGGGTATGTGGGGCCCAGGCCATTTAGGGCTTTAAAGATGAAAACCAGCACCTTGAATTGTGCCTGGAAGGCTACAGGTAGCCAGTGCAGACTCTGGAGCACTGGTGAAATGTGCTCCCGGCAACCAGTCCCCGAAAGGAGCCCGACTGCGCATTCTTCACTAGCTACAGCTTCTGGACAGTCATCAAGGGCAGCCCCATGCAGAGCGCATTGGAATAGTCTAGCTTCGAGGTGAGGAAAGCATGGATGACAGTGGCAAGGTCCAAATTGGAAAGAAAAGGCCACAACCTCCTCACCAAATGGAGTTGGTGAAAACTCCTGTCCACAGCCGCAACACAGTCATAAATGTCATGCTCTTCTGAGTCCTGCACTCTATGGAACTGTAATGGGGATTTTTAGACACATGTTAAAGTTCTGGATGTTTCAATCTTCTGGGTTTACAAGTCCACAAGTAAGTTCCAGATTCATTTTTCACTCACACACACTGCCCGGAAGGAGTTCCTGGATGCATTCTTCACACACACACTGCCCTGAGGCAGCCTAAAGTAGCCTCAGCTGTAAACGTGACAGGCTGCCATGGAAACCAAGTGACCACAGCTGCCTGGAGCAAAGCAGTTTACCAGGAGAACCTTCTACACACAAAGGTTCTGGGAGAAGTTTCACACAGAATTTCAAAGATCTGGATGCTTAAGATCTGGATGAGTGATTTAGACACAGAAAGTTCTGGATGTTACAGCAAACATCCAGGATAAATGTGTGTCTAAAAACACCCAATGCCTAAGCAACACATAGGCTATGGCCCTCGAAGTATGTACTCCAAGGTAGGCACATTGAAATCTTTGGGACTACTCATTTCATAATACATTTCTAATAAGGTCACCCAGTTTGAATTTAAGGATTTAATGTTGTGCTTTTATTTTCAGACCTACTTCCCTTCTGTTATTATATGTTCTGTAGGCCCCTGACATAGGTGACCTGAAATTTCATATAGTGCATATATAGGGGTGGGACTCTGGGCAAAATTTTGGTTCTCATGTATTTTGGTTCTTGTTTCAGTATTGGTTGTTTGGGATCAATTGCACTGATTTTTGTTTTGGATTTTTAATATTGCGATTTGTCCCCATTGAAGTCAGTGGGGACAAACTGCAGTGTTAAAAATCCAAAACAAAAATCAATGCAAAAGATGCAGAAATAGTCGATACTGAAAAAGAACTGAAATTTCAGATTAATTCGAAATGGCCATTATCGGGTACTTTCTGTTCTATCCTAAACTGAAATTCCCACCCCTTATTTAGCATGGGTTCAGCCTTGCTGATTGCTGAGCAGCTTGAATCTTACTGAGAAGAGAACTTAAGCATGTGCTTAAATTTAAACATATGAGTGTTTAATTTATGCATAACTGAATGAGAACAGTTTATGGTCTGTTTAACAGAAACTACCCCATGTGTAGTCTACTTCAGTAATGTTATGAATATTTTGGTAAAGGCTAGAGCTTTTAACCCTTTTAAACCAGTGTTTTATATACAGCCCTGTCTGGTATTGACTGAAAGCTCTTAGCATATGATGGCTGCTAAGTTGCCTGTGGGCAATGAAGTTGTTTTTCCCTCAGTGAGTGGCTTCCCTTATCAGGAAAACTGTCAGCATTCTGCATTAATGGGAACCCATATAGAAAGTCAGAGTAAAGAGTCCAAGAACAATTGGTCTCTCATCTCTAGAGATAGTCCTACAAAGGGTGTCAAAGGGTGGAAACAGCTCCACTTCTGCCTGCGCCAGCCTGCTTTACCCCCGGCGTAGCTGGTCTGTGTAAAAGGTGCCTGCCAGATGTACAAGCAGAACAGGCTGCAGCTGCTCCGGTGAAGCCCCGCTGGCAGTGCTCCAGAATGGGCCAGCCAAGCCCAGAGCAACAGCCGAAAGTGGAGCTGCTGTCTGTCTGTTGGGCGGACCCACACTGCAGCTCCACTCCTACCCATCCCTTGCCCCAGTCAGCACCATGGAGTTGTGGGCGCCGGCCTAGAGCATTGGCCAAGTGTCCGGAACTATGGTGTGGGGAGGGTAGGTGTGCCACACAGGCAGACTGTGGTCCAGGGAAACTGTGGGTCCATCTATTGAGAAAATTGGCAGTGTGGATGGGGCAGCCAGTCTCCGTGTCACTCTAAAACCACCCAAACTCTACAAAAACCAGGGCAAAAGATGACTAGTAACTCACAAACAACAGAACAGAAAACAAATTGGCTACTATAAAAATAGCACAAAATGATATATAAACCAAAGGCAATATTTACTGGAACAACATTATCTACAAAAAGAATAGAAAAATGGTAAGACCATATAGCAAAATGTATGTTATATCTAAAACAGTGAACCCAACGTATTTTGGGTGTACAACCAGCCTTCTTCAGGGGTACAATCAATATGTTGTCTATAAAACAAAAAACATTAAAATAATAGGATAGTCTAAATACTTTATACATCTTAATATCAGTAAAATATATAGTATATATAGACAAATTGTTTGTGCAAGAATAAATGGAATAATATGATTTACTTACCTAAAAACACCCAAAGACATCATTGAGATAAATTAGTGTTTGCAGGCTGTCTTGTACTGTAGTTTCATTTGCTATACCTGATCTGATACTATCAGGAGGCCACAACCTCCAGGGATGTAACTTTAGCAAGAGAACAGAATTCATATTTCACATTGAGAACTCACATTATTACAGGGATCCTGTGGGATATTGAAGGCATGTGGAATAGCAGGTGCCCAAGAGCCTAGGATTGTTCCTAGGCACACAGTTAGCTAGCTATGTAACAGTGATAGAAACAAAACCAGAATTGTGTAAATTAGGTCATGAGTTCTAGATTGGGTATTTTCAGACGTTACGAGATCACAGTCAACCACAGTGAACTACGGTCAATCCCGCGGCGGGGCCAAAGCACCCTGAACGTCTGTTTTGGGGACACCAGATGTTCACCACAGTCGATCCCCACCAGGGGTTGAAAATAACCACGCTTCCGGAGCTCCGGCCCAGACCATCTCTGAAAGCGTGGTCAAAGCAATTTCCACCGGGAAACAAAAAAAAGCAACGACTGAACAGCAACCACTGGCCAGAATCAAGCAACATGATTCCCAGCCGGGGATAAAGCACTCAGCGTCGCTGCCAGGCAACGAGCAACAACACAGGCCAGGGAGGGAGATTTAAAGGGCACACGGCAGCAGCTGGGACGAACCACCCCGGCACCTTCCGGGTGCTTTGACCACGGCCCGGCCCGAGATCGGCGCAACATCCGTTGCGCTGCCCCGAGCATTGGTCTGCCAGTCCGATTCCCTGCTGTGGTCCCACTCCTGTCACATCTGTTTCGGGCCTCTCTTGCCCATGGGGGGGTGGTTAGCTGGTTTGCCACCGCTGGGAATCCACTGTGGTGAATCGGGCCCCGTAACGTCTGAAATCACCCATTGTTGGGTGGTTGTATGCAATGCTGTGGTGGAGTCCTGGAATGAGAGGGTCACACTGACAGGATCCAGAAGGAATAATCTTCAGACTTACTTGCTTTGAGGAGGAAGGGTTCAAATGACTCAGGGCTTTGGAAAGTCGGAAGTGCAGATGGGAAGGATTGGAGTAAATGGAGCTTATATCTTTCAGAATCTTTCCTCCCAGCTTTGAACCGAAAGATTCTGTGTCAAATGAAGTGGCTGGTGTATGTGCTGGCAGAATACTTGAAACTTGGAGCCATTGTCCTCTCCCTCCAAAGAACAATTAACTGGTGTATGGTAGGTAGTGAGGCTGTTCATTGCCATGGCTCTCATTGCCATGGAGTTCTACCAAATGGCCTTATTGTAGGGCTCACTGCACATGGAAATAACTAAAAACATGCGTACTCATCTAGTCTAGAGTGTCTTAATTAATAAGCAATTAAGGGCAACAATTACTGATCTTCTGTAACTAAAAGTCTTCTATTTACATTTGTGTTACCAAAAGTTATCACAAAACATGTGGAGCCAACAAGTTGTATGCCAGCTGTCTCCTGATCTGAAAGCAATGCAGTAAACCTCTGAGAAGGGAGGTAGCCTATCACAAGATCTCGGTTACATTCTGAACAGTAGTGGTTTTAGCGGGCACCCCTAGCATAATCATGGATGAAGAAAAATCATTTGAGCAAACCTAATCTGCAATAATTATTATAAATTACCAATGCAGTTATTCTCTTTAATGGCAGAGCTCCTTTGGGACTCCAGATGAGACATTTCTCACATATACGATTTAGCTTTTCCTGGGGCCTAATGAATTACTTTAAATTACAGCCCTAGATATTGATTAGCCTCATTCAGTTCAAATCTAGGCTTAACAATCTATACTGGTCTATAGTTTATTTGTGATAATATTCCTAATAAAGAGCTGCAATTAATCCACATTAAGAAAAATCAATTAATACAGATTTGTATCACAAAGAAAGAAATCCTTCTGAATTGTGTCCACTAATCCTGAAGCTTAGGCCTATTTTTGCTACTGAGCAGAACAGACAAATAATATTGATTTCACCCTATTCCTAAAACTAACAGTGCCGTAATAAGAACATGCAGAACAGACGGGGCTTATCAATTAAAACATGTTCTGCATATAGTATGGTAGATGTGGACAACCACACTCCAGCTTCAGTCAGTCCTGTCTTTTATAAAATATGTATTTATTATTATTATTATTATTTTATTTTATTAATAATAATAATAATTTAATTTATTTATACAGCAATTCCATGCTTTGAAGCTCTATGGCTCCTGTGGGTCTCAAATTCAATTACTATATGGTTATGATTTTCACAATTTTTTGTATTCTGGCATGGACGGCTCTAGAAGCCCTGTTTTAGTTTCATCTACACTACCGCTGAAATGAATATTCACTGCAACTACCATAATTGTCAAAGTTACCTGTTTCAAAGTTACAAAACAATATTCATGCCTGTTTTATTCTGGTATCCACTTTTGGTTTTTCAGTTGTTTTTACCCCATTCTTCCTGTTTCTTTCAGTAATTTCATTTTGGATATTTGGTTATTTGACTGAATATTTGTTCAAATAATGAAATATCCATACAAAAATGATCCCATCTCTCCCCCTCCAGAAAAACAGGATGCTTAACAAATATGTGAATATTCATTTCAATGCAAATATTCATTCAGATATTTGGAGTGCTATCCAAAAAGGTGAATAATATTCATAAATTCACAACCTACTATTCATTTCAGCTCTATGGGAAAGACAACTTCTCCACTTGATATCAGGCTAGTCGTACAAATCAGAAGACAAGCAATTGCTACCCAAAATAGCTATCCTTCTAATTTCAAACCAATACATACTTTTACTACAACAAAGACACTAACTGTCTTAATGTATTACAAATAAAAAGTCTTATCGGGGTCTTTTTGCAGGAAGCAGAGATAAACTGTGCATGAGATTCTGCAATTTTATAAGCCAAACTTTATCCCCATTACACAAAGAGGACAACAATATGTCATTGTCTATCTACAATTCCCACTGTAAACAGTTTATAAAATTGATTCTTTTGCAAGCTAGATAATTACATATTTTATAATAGTGCATCACCAACAAGTTGTTATTCTGGCTTGCCCCATAATAGAAATTGTGCATTTCCCACTGCAGCAAATGCTATTCTTATATCCATTGGCCTCGGCCAGCTAAAAATACCAGTGTTCAGCTGCTTGTGGGAAAGTTGTGCTGCAGTTGTTTCTGCTAAAAATTTAGTTTTGATCTCTTACTAGGATTTTCATATTGCATACGCTGTTCATGTGCAATGCTGTCTTCTCTTTCATGCAATTACTTCCAAGTACTTAAGTGTCACATATGGCACATATTAGGCAAATAATACCATAAGCTAACATTCATATGAATGATTAGGACTAAGATTAGGACTAAGGAATACCTTTTAACACAAATCATGGTGACAAAGCGAAGCGACAGCTCTTTTAAGGATTAAAGGGTATGGATTATTGCAGGTTATGGATTAGGACATCAAATGACATGGAAGGGTGTTTGCTCTTGCAATCCATGCAATTAAAGGCAAAAGAAACGGTCTATATTCTTGCTCCATGAAGTTGCCTGTGTGCATTCTGGTCTTCTGACATTTCTGCAGGGGAGGCAAATTCTGAAAAGGTTTGGAAGAATGTTTGTTGTGGTTGTCCAAATTAGCAAGAAGTATTTTGTTCCCATCTCTCCAAGGCTTTAATTTGGACAATTTTCTAGTCATCTTTCACTAATAGAGAAACACTAACTTTAGAAAGACTGCCATAATGCTGAAATGAAGATCTGATTTATTTGTGGATTTCAGGTAGCTATTGGAATATCTGATTAATATCAGCAACCAAAATGGATGTTTGCATGCCATTTTCCTGGCTCTTTCGTTATTTGGAAGTTTGAATATTCCGTTACTTCATTTTGGCTTCTATGCTTGTACAATAGAAGTAATGGTACTGAGACAACCAAATAACTGAACAGATGTACAACCAAATAACCAGACTGAAATATCCAGAACAGATATCCGACCAAGAGAGAGGTGAATAGCAGTTTTTATTCATTTCAGCGGACAAGGTTTGAATAATGTGAAATGATTGGATAATGCAGAAATCCTTCAGTGCGAATAGTCATTTCAGCTCTGCTCTTCCCTGTTGGCCCTTGTATTGATGGGATCTCCAAATTTGAAGATGTCTATAAAAAATGTGATAGTATTTTTCTTCTCTGCTACACTAGCTTAAAATGGCCCCTTTGTTGTAATAGTTAATAAAAAAGCACTTCTCTTGCTTTGATGCTCTAAAACTACTTTATTAAAAATAGCTAGCATCCTTGTGTAGTACTACAATATTACATTACTTACATCAGGGCACTAGCTATAAAGGTACAGCTGTACCAGGGCCCATGAGCCAGGGGCGGGGAGAAGCACAACACATGTGGATTGTGTACAAGCATGGCAGAACAGGGCGACACTTTCCATCCTGTGCACCAGGGCCCATTCCAACCAAGCTACACCCATCTTACTACTCTATACGTTCATAATCTTATCATATGATGATGGTGATGATTGTTACTTTATTTAGATAGCACCTGATAGCCCCAATCAGAGTCAGAACCCAAGGGTACAATGGACTGAACAGACATCCTCACTCACAATTCATATTTTTAAACCAAAACTATTTATTTATTTATTGAATTTATACCCCGCCCCTCCTGAATACAGCTCGGGGCGGCTACCTGGGCCAGATCTTCAGTTGATGTAAATGGATAAAATTACAGTATTGTAAATGGGCAGCCACTGAAGATTTGGCCTAAAATTCTCAGACAGGGAGGCATCATTATAGTTAGCGACAGATCAGATAAAGTGTTAAAATGCTTCACTCAGAGCTACCAATTCAATCACAGTTGCTCTCATTTAACAAATATTTTACATATGCTATGCACTTCACTAGGGGTGAGAAATCTTTTCTCTACTGTGGGCCATGTTGGGTAAAAACAGACATGATGGCAGGCCACTTTGCCCGCTCTGTCATGCTCTGGCCCAGATCTGACATGCAATGTGTGCAGGTGCCACCAGATGTTACCCTGGGATTGCCCTGGGCTGTGATCCTGGAGACTGCCGTGGTCACAGCCTGGGCTAAGGTCCACATGATCAGGGCAAAGCAGGCCAGAGCGTGTTTGCATGTCTGTTCCTGCTGGTCTAAATTGGGTCGATTGGGCGGCCACCATGGCTGCCTATCATGGTGGAGGGCGGGGCGCTGGGCGCAGCATGGGGGTGTGGCCAGCTGGCTGCACATTTGTGCGACTCCCCACCCTCTCCGGCGACCTGGCCACTAGCACATTTGTTGTGTTGCCTGACCCGGTCCAGATCTGTAAGTAGTGTTAGTATTCTGACCCACACTGTTGTCTTGTATGGTTTTACCCTTTGAAAATTAGTACAGACTCTGCAGGCTGGATAGGAGTTGGGGGTGGAGGTACTTAAGTGGTGTACTCAAGCTGGGGGAAGGAAGGGAAGGGTTGAGGGTTCAGGGGCATCATTGATCTGACTGCATGCATGTTCTCATCTCTGCTTCTTTTCTGGCAAGCTTATTCTTTCAGTGCTTTGGGGTAGAGACCACATCCACGGGACAGCTCCAGAAATGGGAAAGGAGCCAAATAAAAAATATCCACAGACCAGATTAGACCCTCAGGCTGGAGGTTCCTCACATGGCACTATTTAACTTCAGGTTTCTTGTGCATGAAAAAGTAATGACGCTTGCTAGAAGCTGGACTAAAGACCAGTAAAGTAAGACCTCCTGGTAGTTGTCTACATTCTGTGCAAATGACATATATCTACTCCCAGGCTCTAACATCCTAAACTTCTAAGGCCAGGTGTGTGGTGAAAGCAGGACATTTTGATTGCTCACAGAAAATGTGTTTCTCTACATTGTCTCCTGTGGGTGACTGGAGCCTCACAGGAATGTGCTTTCTAGTTGTCTATAAGCACATGAATATAGGTGATCCAGTTGATCTAGTATATTTGGATTATCAAAAAGCTTTTGGCCCTTTTTACATGGGTGGCACCCATGCATGAACACCCAGAAATCTGGGTATTCATGTGTGGGTGAGTCTCGTGTATAATCTGTGACGGGTGGGTGGGTATACGTGCATGTGTGCGTGCTCTCACAAACATGCATGTACACTCACCTCCACCCACCACACACCCATGAAGCAACTGGCGAAAACAGCAATTGCTCCATGTGTGTGTGATGGGCGGAGGTTGGTGTGCACTGGTGTGCGCCAATCTACACCATCCCCCCACCCACTGCACACGGACCAGCATGAACACCGACACACACAAGCCGTGGCCTGTGTAAAAAGGGCCGTTGAGAAAGTCCCTCGTAGGAGACTCCTGAGCAAACTAGTTAGTAACAGGATAAGAGAAAGAGCCTTGTCATGGATTGGTAGCTGGTTAAAAGACAGGAAACAAAGAGTAGGAAAAAATTGTCATTTTTCAAGCTGGGAGAGGTAAACAGCTGGGTGCCTCAGGGGTCAGTACTGGGACCAGTACTGTTTAACATATTCAGTAGCGATCTGGAAAAGGGGGTAAAGACTAAGAGTGAGGTGGCTAAATTTGCAGATGACACCAAACTATTTAAAATAGTTAAGACCCAGGCAGACTGTGAGGAACTACAGAGGGATCTTGCACGACTAGGTGATTAGACAATAAAATGGCAAATGAAATTAACTGGGTTTAATCCCAACCCCCTGCACACACAGTTTATGTGCACACACAGCTTGCAGCCCATAGGGTGTTTTTAGACAAGCACTTCTCCACCCATTACTTCATCACCCAGCCATCATGCATGTTGCAGGGCTGCATTGGTGTCCTATGCAGCCCTGCAGCATACATGCTGGGTGGGTAATGGGTGGAGAGGCGCTTGTCTAAAAACACTCATAGGGCCTTTTTGCACGGATGCTCCCACGCTCACACACCTGTGCGGGTGGGGGGGCATCCATGCTATCGCTATGCCCGGTGGGTGGGGGTGCGTACACACTCCCGTGCTCCACCCACCTCCACCCATCACCTACACACGGAGCAACAGGCACCAATGGTGGATGCTCTGTTCGTGGAGATGGGTGGGTGTCCGTGAGAATGCATCCCCATGCAATGCCCACCCATCCCCCCATGCACAGCAGCCCATATGAAAAGGGCCATAGTCCCACCTACATGGCTTCATGCGAGATGTGTGTGTGCATTGTTTGCGCAGCGAGCGGGGCTTGGGATCAAGCCCAATGGTGATAAGTGAAAGGTGATGCACATAAGGAAAAATAATCCCATACATGATGCTAGGTTCTGATCTGTTTGTAACTAACTACTCACGAGAAGGATCTTGGAGTCATTGTTGATAGTTCTTGAAGACATTGGCTCAGTGTGCAGCAGCAGTCAAAATGCTAACTGAATGTTAGGCATTATTGTGAAAAGAATAGAAAATAAAAAGGAAAGTATCATAATGCCACTGTATAAATCTTTGATATGACCCCCACCTTGAATATTGTGTGCAGTTCTGGTTGCCCCGTCTCAGGAAAGAGATAATAGAATTGGAAAAAGTTCAGAGAAGGGCAATAAGAATGATAGAAGGAATGGGTCGACTTCTGTATGATGAGAGGCTCAACAGGTTAGGGCTGTTTAGCTCGGAGAAGAGGCGATTAAGAGGGATATGACAGAAGTTTATAAAATTATGAGTGATGTGGAAAAAGTAAATAGGGAACTGTTGTTTGCCCTTTCTCACAGTAAGAGAACAAGGAGAGTCTTTCTGAAATTAAATGGCAGCAGATTAAAACAAACAAAAGGAAGCACCTTTTCACTCAGTGGACAATACAGTTGTGGGACTCGTTGCCAGAGAAGGCAGTGAAAGCCAGCATCATAACTAGCTTCAAATGGAAACTGTATAAATTCTTAGAGGATAGAGCTTACTAGTTTGGGCGTAACCCCCTGGGTACCAGTAGTTCAGAGGGGTCAGCAGGAGATGGGTCACACCTCCATGACCTGTACTTCTCTAGAGCTACTGTAGCTGGCCACTGTTGGAGACAGGATGCCAGGCTCAATGGACCATGGGTCTGACCCAGTATGGCACTTCTTGTGTTCTTATGTCTTCAGCCAGAAGGATTTAGGGCGTTTATAGACGAGACCAAAAAGGCGGCTGATCCTTTGATCAGCCGCCTTTCTTGGCGCTCGTCTACAAGCTGGGGCTGCTTTTTAATCCGCGTCGGAGGGGGCAGGCGATCCTGCCCCCTCCGATGCGGATTCCCAAAGTGCCAGCTTTACGCCGCACTTCCTGGTTCCGCGGGCGAGTGCGCATGTGCAGAAGGGCGTGCGTGCGCACTTGCACTCTGCGCCGTGTCTGAACAGCAGACACGGCATGCAGAGGCTGAGCGGGGGGAAAAGCCGGCATTTGACGATCCCGCTTGTAAGTGGGATCATCTATAAACGCCCATAGACTGGGAGTCAGGAGTATAAGATGAAATGGAAAGCTCCTCCTGGGATGTGAAGAGAAGGGCATGAGGGTGGTAGGGCTGTCAGACATCTTTTCTTCTTCTTCTTCTTCTTCTTCTTCTTCTTGGAACATTCCTTATTTCAGAACCAAACAGCTCCACAGAATGTAATGTATGACCCTTATTTCAGAATCCTGTAACTGGCAGGCCCCCATGTTCATCCCCCACCTCCCTGGGAGCAATGAGGAAAATGTAGTGAACATGGGTCCCTGCCTATATATATCTGTCGAACATAATGGACATTCCCTTTTTTCAGAACCTCACAACTCCATTGTGTTCCTTATTTTTTAAATTTTGATCTGGCAAGATGGGAGGAAAGAGTCTGATCTTATGTTGATGAAGACTGGCAACTAAGTGGAATTTTGTTAAGGGTCATGAAGAATCAGTTGCTTTTGCCTATAGAAGAACCAGCTTCCGGTAACAACTGGAATTAAACCTCAGCATTTTTCTTTCTGCTCCAAGGATTTTTCATATGATTTTAGTAGAGAGATTGGCTGGTGGAGTAACCCTTCCCCATTTCACAAATGCAGAGTCCATCTACCAGCATTTTGTCATAGCTACTTATGCAGAAAAGTAATATATAGAGCCAAAATGGGTATAAGGAGCTGCCTAACTGAGTCAGACCAATGGTCCATCTTAGCCCAGTATTGTCACAACTTGACATGGTATCAGGGTTTCAAATCTGGCTCGCCTGGGTCTCCGGCAGAGGCTTCACCTAGGCATGCTACCTGAGACCCTGCTGGAACCCCGGCAGAGGTCTCACCCAGGCGTGCTACCAGAGATCCTGAATAGGAGATGCCGGGGATTGAATTTTGGACCTTATACATGAAAGTATGTGCTTTACCACCTGAGCCACGGCCCACCCCTAGGTAGCTAATTTGCTACCCACAGGTAATACCAGGAAATCTGTTGGGTGTCCGATCGGTACCTGATTACCAAGTCAGGCACCCGATTTCCTGAAATACCCAGTATTACCTTTGCCTCTTTTTCATCTTGCAGACTGATTTTCCATTTTACCAACTTCAACATATTGTTTCACTTTTTTCATGTGTTTCTGAATGTTACTGACCATCTTCCTATCTCGGTACATGATGGAAATGAAAAATAGGTAATGGAAAACCAGAAAGTCAGTAACAGAAACAGTGGGTAATTTCAGACATTACAGGATCCCATCTGGTGGCAGCAATCTCATGCATGTCTATTTGCTCCCTGCCAGATGTTCACCACAGTGAACACCCAGCCGGGATCAAATTGACCAAAGTTCTGGAGGTGAGGCTGATATTAGCGACAGTTTACATACCACAATTAGTAGTTCTTCCTATAACTTTGACTTTTAATTTCCTTCTATCTAGCATCCTCATGCTGGTTTACTTCCTTGTTGAAATTAAATGTCACAGTGGTAGAACATTTTGGCATTTTCAATGCTATTCTCAGAATACGAGGTGAAACAGAAAGTCTGATGTCCTATTTATCTATGTTTCAGGATCAAACCCACAGAAGATCATAATCACAGATATAAGATGAATAAACGAGGAAAAGGAAGAAAAGATCTCTAAATACCAGTCTTAATATATGGAGAGAAAAAAGGTATAGTAATGTTGACTATTGTAGATACCTTCAGAGTCCTGCCTCAGATTCTGAAAGGCTACCTTCAAGAATCTATTAAACATCTCGATGATTGTTATTTTAGGCAGCATTTGGTTTGCCCAGGATCAAGCTGACCTTGTCACAGTCATGGTGTAAAATTGCCAGCTTGAAAAAAATAATACCTGAGAAGGTGAGAGAAAAGAATTAATGATAAAGATGGTGATGATAATAATAATAATAATACATGTGCAAAGCAAAATGTCATGCATAATATGGAATTAAAAAACTAAATGGAGTATAATCCAACCGGTATTGCGCTGGGCTATCATTTAAGATATTTGGGATTTCTTACAAGCTTTGTACTGGGCTGCTGTGTGATCCCACCTTTTTGGAGGTAAAGTAGTTCAGATGACGTCTTTAATAACTGGATCAACTCTGTTGCTTGAGAATCTGAGAGCTTTCGCGCCATAGCATTTGTTCCAATAAAAGAAATATCTATTAACCACTTTGTCTCCATCTCTCCTGCATTTGATACCCAACACAGCAATTGCATTTAGAGTCTATGCCTCTATTTTCCTTCATCTTCATGCAGGGCTGGATCCAAGTGTGGCTGTATGGGGCCCCATGTGTTGGGAGTCTAGCAGTAACCCCCCAAATACATGGGGTCCATGAACAAACTTGACATGGCAACATGAGTGTGAGAAGCACTGGTGTAAAATATAAGCCTTCCAGGCCTCAAAGACAGGGCTTCCCAGCTTATGTAGGGCCCATGAGGAGGGGGACTCAACATATAGGCCAAAATCGGAGTCGTTTTGTATAAGAACATAAGAAGTGCCATACTGGGTCAGACCAATGGTCCATCTAGCCCAGCATCCTGTCTCCGACAGTGGCCAAGCACAGTGGCTTGGGAGAAGCACCCAACAGGTCACAATGGGAAATCCATTCCCTGTTGTTTTCCCCCAGCTCCTGTCATGTTCCCTGATCCTGTCTGGCTAATAGCTGCTAATGGACCTATCTTCCAGAAACTTGGCCAAACCTCTTTTAAACTGAGCTATAGTATTGGTCCTTAGCCTCTGGCAGTAGAGTCCACAACCCAATTATACTTTAGTTTAGTTTTAACTAAACTAAAAAAAAAAACAACAACACAGTTATACACTGAGTGAAAAAAATAATATTTTATTTGTTTTAAACTTGTAACCCATGAGTTTCATAGTGTCCCCTAGTTCTAGTACTACTTGAGAGGGTAAATAACTGCTCCTTGTTTATTAGTTCCACATCACTCATGATTTTATAGACCTCTATCATATCTCCTCTCAGTTGTCTCTTCTCCAAACTGAAGAGCCCCAACCTACCAAGCCTCTCCTCATGTGGGAGCCCTTCCATGCCCTTGATCATTTTTGTTGCCCTTCTTTGTACCTTTTCTAGTTCAGCTATGTCTTTTTTGAGATGGGGTGACCAGAACTGCACACAATATT
>QEPC01002054.1:2083333-2123483 GCA_003113815.1 Sphenodon punctatus | reverse complement strand
TCCACATGCTTATTTACACCCTCAAAGAATTCCAACAGGTTAGTGAGGCATGACTTACCTTTACTAAATCCATGTTGACTCTTCCCCATTAAGCCATGTTTGTCAACATGCCCTGTAATTCTGTCCTTAATGATGGTTTCCAGTTTTGCCCAGCACAGATGTCAAGCTTACTGGTCTCTAGTTTCCAGGATCACCTCTGGATCCCTTTTTAAATATTGGGGTTACATTTTTCACCCTCCAGTCTTTGGGTACAGTGACAGATTTTAGTGACAGGTTACAAATTACTAACTGTAGGTCTGCAGTTTCATATTTGAGTTCCTTCAGAACTCTGGGGTGAATGCCAGCTGGCCCTGGTGACTTGTTAGTATTCAGTTTGTCAATTTGTCTTAGAACATCCTCCAACGTCACATTGATTTGTAGCAGCTCTTCCAATTCCTCGCCCACAAGAGTCTCTCATATAGCCATACTATTTCCAAGCATACACCTTCGCTGTATGCACACAGCTTACATTTCATAATGGAATACACAAGTGGATAACTGGATAACTCATGTGTGCAATTCCTACATAGGATAATTTTAGACGTGACAGGCCCAGAGGCCCAATCACGGACTGGAATCCGTTTCGGATCCCGGTCAGGAATCAGTCTGGCCATCCTTCAGACATGCCGGCCTGATCCTCGCGGGGATCGGGGAGGGGGTGGACTTGCATGGCGTGACATGCAGCTGTACAGCCCCACCCCCCTGTGCTCCCCTGGCCGCCCGCCCGCCGGGAGATGGGCGGGCGCAGCAGCCAATCCGGCCGCTGCACCCAATCCCGTCCCATGATTCGGGCCATGATCTGGGCTGGATGAAGGTAACAGATGTTACTTTTGGCTAATTCTGGATCATGGCCACTGTGATCACGGTTGGCCTGATCCCACCACAATCAGAATCGTGGTCAAATAGACATTACGGGACAAACGGCCACCACAGGGGATTCACTGTGGTTGACCGTGGTCTCGTAACGTCTAAAATTACCCATAGATCCTGTCTCAGTGGGAGTTCATTTGTCTATGTCGGTGCTATATACAAAAATATAGTTGGCACAACTGCCCTAGAGATTTGGCTCAGAATGTCCATACAATTTCCAGATGGTTGATAATTTTTCCCCAATAGGCTGTTAATATTGGCCATGGTTGCATCCATTACCAACCCTCTGAAAAGGCCTAGGGAATTTTTAAAAGAGATATATTTGACAGAAAAGTATAGACTTGTCTCTAAAACTTCCAAAGAAAAATCCATTGAACTCAATAATTTCCAGGTTAAGTACATTATTATTTATTTCCACTTTTTATTCATATTTAAAACTTAGTGAAATAGTACCATTATTTATGATAATGAAGAACAAGAAGTAATTTGTATTATTTATATAATAGTAGTGAGTAGGGATGGGCGAACGCAGTTCGGTAGTTCGGTGTTCGGCCCGAACTCGGCCTGTTCGGACAACCGAACACGAACACGAACACGAACGCACCGAACGGACCGAACACCGAACACCGAAATGGCGAACACACCGAACCGAACCGAACACCGAACTACGAAATGGCCGAACACACCGAACGGAACCGAACACCGAACTACGAAATGGCCGAACAGTTCGTTCAATTCGAATCGCGTTCGGTTGTGTTCGGGTGGCTAAAACATGGTCTTCTGTCAGGTCACTGGAAGGCCAAATGTAGCAGGGAGGGGGAAGTCATTTGACTCAGCTAGGAGCAGACTTCCAGGCACCAGGGGTGGAGGGTGGAGAGTGGCTTGGAGTAGCAGCCAGCCTGATGAATCACCATCTCTTTTCGCCTCAGACCACTGGCTTGGCAGTCTATGATTGGCCACGGGCTAGGCTGCACGGAGCCAATGGGGCTTGATTTGAGGCGGGCGCAGCAAGAAACAAAACTGTCTGCCTCCCCCCTTCCCAATACCTTCTGAGCTAGTCACTGTTCCTGAGCAGCAGGCGTTTCAGAAGGCTCCCTCACCCAGCATTTTCCAGCTCCCCAATCCATTGCCATCCTCCTCCTATTTCACCCATCCAACCCATCTACCCCCATATTCTCATTTATTTACATTAGCTTTGATAGATTTAGTTGTTATTTTTTGTTTTTATCCCTCCCTGTGTTCAATCTTCAATCTTCCTCCTTCCCTCCCCCCTCCATTGAATATTCCCTCCCCATTCCCTTCCCCTGTTTTTTTGATTCATTAGAGTAGTAGTATATATTATTAATTTATAGATTGATTTAGGTTTCATTTCAGTTTTGTACCCCTCCTTGTCTTGTTTGTGAGCCCCCCTAGCCCCCATCCCATATATTCAATTCATAGGTAGAGATAGATAGGATTAGGTCGATACATTTTTGTTTGAGTAGTTTAGTTTAAGGTTACTGATAGAGTGAGTTTACTGTGATTCAGCTTTAGGGTTTGTTGGAGTTATTCATAGCATTTAGAAATTTAGAATACATTTATTAGTTAGTTAGTTATTAGTGTAGATATAGAGATATAAATATTTGATAAAAAAATTCAATAAAAAATTTTTAAAAAATTATATTATATTATATTATATTAAAAAACATTTTTTTTTGGGCCGAATGCCCGAACGCGAACGCGCGAACCACCCGAACACCGAACGACCGAACACGAACGCACAACCCGATGGCGAACGAACCGAACGGCCGAACACGAATGTACGACCTGCCCGAACAACCGAACACGAACGGCCGACACACGAACGGTCGAACCGAACGGGCGAACACGAACGCGAGGTACGACCGAACGACCGAACACGAATACACGAACCGAACGCGGCCGAACCGAACGGCCGAACGCGAACGCACGAACCGATCGCGGCCGAACCGAACGGCCGAACATGAACCACGATCTGTTCGCCCATGCCTAGTAGTGAGATGTGGCCAATTGCTATTAATACTGGTCCAACCAATATTGGGGTCCTGTTAGTTCATTGTCAGTTTTCCTTCTGATTAAATATGAACAACACTAACTCCAAGGAAGCCAGTAAGAACAAAATTAAGTATAATGGACAAATCTATCAACAGGCATGAGTGCAACAGTGGTTGAGGTCCCAGCAACATGTACTGGGAGAAGGCTGTATCACTTCACATACCAGGAGAACTGCATACTAACTGGGATCATGGAATAGAAGTTTGCACTCCACACCTTGCTTTTCTTCAAACCCCACTGTGCCAAAGACTAGTGCAAATGTGTTCCCAAAGCTGGAAGGGTCCAGGCCACATGTCTGCAAGCTCACCATCAATCGCACACCTCAGAATGAGCAGATCATTCTTTTATTTTGCAACTAGGACCATTTCCTTGAGGGTGATGGATGACGTGCTGCTGATTCTTTGAAGTACTTGAATTTGTAATGATAGTCTGGAACTTTATAATTTCTAAGATGTTGTAATGGAATACTGTAAGCAGTGGCAGAGCCAAACCCAGAGTGTGAACTCGAATTAGTACTTGCAGGATCTGACACTTTGCCACTCATGAGCTACTTAGAGAGGTAAATAGCTCTCTGTTGGTGCAGAGGCAAATGCTTTTGGCCAACTGGGAAGAGTGTGGTGCTGTCAGAATGTTCAGTGAGGGGGCAAAGAAGGGAGCAAGGAGTCCCCCCTTAAGTGTGTTGTGACATCATAACGCTCCAAAAGGAAATGTGATCATGTGGGGAAAGGGAGGGATATCCCCTTTGTCCTGCCCTTCTTATGTGCAACGACACCCCTTTCAGAGCACTGTGATGCCACAACACTAAACCAGTAGTGATCATGTCAGAAAAAGATGACATGAAATGAGATAAGTCCTTTTTCCCGCTCAATCCTGATGTGGTGACACTCCCATGGGCCAGAATGCAGGGCAGTCTTGGGCAGCAGGGGAGGCAAACTGTCCCCCTTGTAACTCTTGGCACCCATTGGTATGATTACTGGTGTGGTTTTCTTAGGGAAGGTGATTGAGAAGGCTGTGACGTTTGGGGAAATTCCAGTCTGGGTTCTGGCCTTCCCATGGGGTAGAGACTGTACTTGTCAAGGTGATGAATGAGTTGATGATTTTAGATCAAGGACACCTGGGCTGGCCATCTTGGTCATACTGGACCTTACAGCAGCATTTGATACAATTGACCATGGGTTGCTGCTTTGGCACCTGTGGGACATTCTTTACATTGGCTATGATGAATTTAAGATTGCACTGCTGTTTTCCAGGGCCTTCAATATAGGGTCTGGCTGTATTTGAGACCTGCTCATGGAGCCTCACACTGATGGTTATCTGCGCACAGAAACCATCCGCTGTTTATGGATCCCATGACCGCATCTCAACTGGGTGGGCGATCAGGTCTTTGCTGTGGTCGGCCTCTCAGCGTGAAACTCGCTCCCTCCAGATGTCCATCTCAGTTCCTCCCTCCTCACCTTTAAAAAGCACCCAAAGACTTATTTATTCTGCAGGTGCTTTTAGGATCCACTGATAGTGCCCCATAATGAGTGCTGTCCTTCCCCCATTACTCTCCCCTTTTAAAATGGTTTTTGAATTTCCCCATCAATGGTAATTTCCCCATCAAATCTTGTTAAACATTCGCATTGCCATGAGATTTTTAATGACTCCCAGGTAATCAACAACTAAGATCTATTGCCGTTTTAAAATGGCCCCGCAAGAGGTGGGGGGGAGGGTCTGTTGTGGTGGGTGGGCAGGGAGTGCATATTTATTTATTTATATAGCCAGCCATCATTCTCAATGTAACCAAGCCAAGCGCATGCACCTCGGATCTCGAATCTTCGTGAATGTTACACTCCTTGTCTCTCCCTCTGTTCCCCTACCTTCGTCTCCTCCCCTCACCCCCCATCTCTCAGATTGTAAGCCCCAGGGCAGGGACCGTGTCTATTAAATTACATTGTAAAGTGCCAGGTACATTGCTGGTGGTATATAAATGCGTGATAATAATAATAATAATTAATATAATATATTTATATTTATTTATAAAATCATTTAATCTAAAAATATAAAATCAAGAAAACCATAAAATACAATAAAAAGGAAGGCAAAAAAACCAAACCACCCCCCTCTCCACCATTCCATCTCCCTCGCCAAAAACCAGGCAGAACAGCCAGGTTTTATACATATGATGGAAGGAAGGGAGATTCAGGGCCACCCGGGTCTTCACTGGGAGGGAGTTCCACAGCCTAAGTGCAGCCACTGAGAACGCCCTCTCCATAGTGGCCCCCCGGGCCACATGGGGGTCCTCAAGAAGGGCGCCCCCAGTGGACAACAAAGGCCGCTCCAGAGTGTGGAGAGTGAGGTGGTCCCACAGGTAAGTCGGTCCAAGACCATATAGGCTTTATAGGTGAAAACCAATACCTTGAATATGGCCCAGAAGACTATAGACAGCCAGTGCAGAGCCTGGAGCACGGGTGTAATGTGCTTACAGTGACCCATCCCCATAAGGAGATGGGCCGCAGCATTCTGTACTAGCTGCAGTCTCCAGGCGGAGCTGCGGATCGAGGAGAACGCCCAGAATATGGACCTGGGATACCATCAGAGGACGGACCCCATTAATTATGGGGCCACCACATCCTCCACCACATCCACTGCCCTTCCCACCACCATTACCTCGGTCTTGTCGGGATTCAGCTTCAGTCGGCTTGCCCTCATCCAATTCACAACAGCTGCCAGACATTGGGTAAGCACCGAGACTGCCAGGTCTGGGTCAGATGAAAACGAGAGGTAGAGTTGGGTGTCATCAGCATATTGATGACACTGCACCCCATACTGTCTCACAACCTCACCAAGTGGCTGCATATATACATTGAACAAGAGCGGGGATAGGATAGAACCTTGCAGGACACCACACATGAGGTTCCATGGAGATGAAGAACAATCCTCCTACTTCTCTGACCGCTCCTTTAATGTGTCTCTCTCCAACTCCGCCTCCTCTTCCTTCCCCCTCTCAGTTGGTGTTCCTCAAGGCTCTGTTCTTGGCCCTCTCCTCTTCTCGATCTATACCTCATCCTTAGGCAAACTCATTGCCTCCCATGGCTTCCAATACCACCTCTATGCTGATGACACTCAACTCTATCTCTCTACTCCCTCTCTCTCTCCCTCTGTTCAAGCTCGTCTCATCAACTGTCTCTCTGACATCTCTACCTGGATGTCTCAACGTCAACTCAAACTCAACATGGCTAAAACTGAACTCCTTATCTTCCCCCCTCATCCTTCCTCTCCTTCCTCACTGTCAATAACTATTGATGGAGTCACCATCCTGCCTGTCCCCCAAGCCCGTAGCCTAGGCTTCATCTTTGACTCAGCCCTTTCTTTTAAACCCTACATTGACTCTGTTGCTAAATCCTGTCGCTTCTCCCTCCATAACATTGCTAAGATTCGCCCTTTTCTCTCTGTCTCGTCTGCCAAAACTCTTGTTCATGCTCTGGTCATCTCTCGCCTCGATTACTGTAACCTCCTTCTCACTGGCCTTCCCCGGTCTCACCTTTCTCCCCTCATCTCTGTCCAAAACTCTGCTGCCAGGGTCATCTACCTCGCCAGTCGCTTCGACCATGTGCAGCCCCTCCTCTCTTCGCTTCACTGGCTTCCCCTTCCTGAACGAATCCTGCACAAGCTCCTAGTCTTCACCTATAAAGCTCTTCACAACCTTGCTCCCCCCTACCTCTCTGCACTTATCGCCCTCCATACTCCAGCCCGTGCACTTCGCTCCTCCTCTGTCCCTTCTCTCACCCTTCCACGCCTTCCCTGCTCCCCTAAGCGCCTTCGTCCCTTCTCACTTGCTGCCCCCCATGCCTGGAACTCCCTCCCTGTCCACATCCGCCTTGCCCCCTCCCTTCATACCTTCAAATCTCTCCTTAAAACTCACCTCTTTCGCTCTGCTCTGTCTGACTCTTTATCCTGCTGAGCCACTATTCCTATACCTACGATCGGTTTACCCTTATCCTTGCAACATGGACCTGCCTGCTGTCATTCTCATCGTAACCAAGCCAAGTACGTGCACTTGAGACCTCGCATCTTCATGAATGTTAGACCCCTTGTCTCTCCCTCTGTTCCCCTTCCTAAGTCTCTCCCCCAGCTCCTGTCTCTCAGATTGTAAGCCCTAGGGGCAGGGACCCTGTCTATTTTATTACTTTGTAAAGTGCCAGGTACACTTCTGGTGCTATATAAATGTTTGTTAATAATAATAATAATAATAATAAATCCCCAAACATTACACGCTGAGTTCTCCTGGCCAGGAAGGAGTGGAACCAGTCAAGGACAATCCTGCCCACTCCAGATCGATCCCACAAACAAGTCACCAACATCTCGTGGTCAACGGTATCAAAAGCAGCTGACAGATCTAACAAAATTAGCAGGATCAAATGACCCTGATCTAATTCACGGCGAAGGTTGTCGACCAAAACCACAAGTGCAGTCTCAATGTCATAACCCAGATGAAAACCAGACTGAAAGGGATCCAGATAACCATTGCGCTCTAGATGCCCCTGCAGCTGCTGTGTCACCACCCACTCAATAACCTTCCCTAAAAAGAAAAGGTTAGAGACCAGCCAATAACTGGCGAGGGAATCAATGTCAAGTGATGGTTTTTTGAGGCAAGGCCACACCACTGCCTCTTTGAGGCAGCCCGGCACTCTGCCCTCCCAAAGAGAGGCATTGATCACCCCCACCAGCAATGACTCCACCGTCTCCCTTAACCAGCAAGGACGGGCATGGGTCAAGTTCACAAAAGTTGGCCCTAATAGCCCCAAGAACATCCCCCACCCTGGTGGACAACACCAACTGAAATTGATCCCACGAAATCGGACAAGGCAGGACTTTCACAGCCTCTGGTTCACCCACTGCAATAAGTGCGGCATTGAAGTTGTGGTGAATCCGAACATATGGGCACACACACATCCCCACGCCCCTCCCCCCCACTCATCAACATGCACAAAGCCACCTCCATTTTCCCTGGTTGCTCCATGGTTGTTGATGAGTGGGGGGGTGCGTGTTCGGCAGGAGCGTGCACCCCTCTCCCCCCCCCGCTCACCGTGCATGCCTGTGCCAAGTTTTTCATATAGGGCTCTCTTACTCTCCCAGATTTCTGGGTGTTCATGAGTGGGAGAGCCCTGTGTAAAAGGGGCCTATGTCTTCTTCAGGTTGGTATTGGCAACTATAGTGCCCCACATTTCATAGCGAGGAATAATGGCTTCATCCTATTCAGAAGCATGAATTCTAGTTATTTAATACTGAGTCATCAGCACCAACACTTCCTTTAAGTAGCCCCCACAAAAGTCTGCCATACAAACACTGACCACTGCTTAGCATGTGACAACTGACAAAGCCACAATCTCACATTATCATGGCTGCAGGCATAAAAAAATACAAGAGGGTTTTACCAACTGGCAGACCTATCCGTATTGTTTTAAAAGCAGACAGTGACGTAACTCATGGTTGGCAGTGCTGACCATGTGAAAGCTACTGCTCATAATATGAATAATCTTTGGTTGCAAATGTTACAGCTTGCTGACTCAGAGGTCAGCGGCACCGCTTCAGTAGTTGGTGAACTGGCGTCAATAAGTCTGACAAACAGTTTCACTGCCATCTAGGACAGTGGTCATTGGCAGGATTGACCTTTATGAAAGAAAGATAAGTTTGATTAACAGATAGCAGCCCACGCTACTTGCACTGGCCACACCTGCTGTCATTCTAGCGCTACACTAGTGCTCCCGTTGCAATGTTTATATGTCCTTTTCCAGTTTCAGCTTCTAAGATCTTCCATCCATAAGGTGGTAATTCAGAAGGCAACCTAGAATTATGTCATAGAATCCTAGAACTGGAGAATTTGAAGGGACCTCAAGGAACATCTGGTTCAACCTCCTCCCCTGGACACCCTACACCTAAAATATTTCTGACAGTTGCCTGTCCCCTCTTTTCTTTAAACCCTCCAAGGAAGAAGATTCCACAACCTCCCTGAGCATCTCATTGCATTGTTGAACTGCTCTAACAAGAATTGTTTTCTTAATAATTAACCCAAACCTAACCTTCCTGCAATTTAAACCCAAACCCATGACTTCTAGTCCTATTGACAGTAGCAACCAAGAACAAATGTTGCAATCAAGACTAACAGGTGGGCTCTGACTCAGGTGGTAGAGCACATACTTTGAATGTATAAGGTCCTCCCAAGTTCAATCCCTGGTATCTCTGATTCAGGATTGCCTGGGGAGACCTCTGCTTGGGATCCTGGAGGGTCTCAGGTAGCACACTGGGGTGAGGCCTCTGCTGGAGAGCTGGATTTGAAACCCTGGTGCTGTCTCAGGTTGTGACAATGCTGGCCTCAGATGAACCACTGGTCTGACTCAGTTAAACAGCTCCTTATATCCATCTTTTTTTTTTTATGGCATCCTTTTTAGATCTCTCAAAACTATCAACATCCCCCCCGCTTTAAACATATTTCTCCAGGCTAAACACACACAGTGCTGTCAGCCGTTTCTCATTTGACTTGTATGTGATCATCTTCATTGCTATCCTTGGAATCCTTTCCAAATTGTCAACTAGGGATGTGCAAACGCGGTTCGGACGTTCGATGTTTGGCCCGAACTCGGCCAGTTTGGATGACTGGACCGAACGCCTAAACCGAATGCCCAAAGCCCCAAACAGTTTGGCTGCGTTCGGATGAGTTCAGGCGGGAAAAACAGGACTGGCAGGCCCAGGGAGGGGGGAGGCAGCTGAGGAGCAGACTTCCCGGCGCCAGGGTGGAGAGGCTTGGACTAGCAGCCAGCCTGCCCAATCACCATCCATCTTTTCCTCAGGCCACTGACTTCGCAGTCTGCGATTGGCCACAGGTTAGGCTGCACGGAGCCAATGGGGCTTGTAGTAAGGCAGGCGCAGCACGTAACAAAAGTCATTGCCCTCCCCCCTTCCAACTCCTTCTGAGCTAGCCACTGATCCTGTCAGCAGGCGTTTTCAGAAGTCTCCCTCTCCCAGCAGTTTGTCTTCCTAATCTATTGACATCCTCCTCCTATTTCACCCATTTCCACACATTTACCTCCATAATTTCATTTATTTAGATTAGATAGTTTTAGGTGTTATTTTTATTTTTTACCCCTCTCTGTGTTCTTTCTCCTGCCCCTCCATTGAATCCTTCCCTCCTCCCTGTATATATTCCATCCCTGATTCCCTTCCCCTGTTTTGGGATTTATTTAGAGTAGGATTAGATTGATTTAGGTTTCATTTCAGTTTTGTACCCCTCCCTGTGTTGTTTGTTGTGAGCTGTCTGTGTTCCCCCACATCCCTGTGTGTGTGTATATATATATATATATATAGAGAGAGATCAGATAGTTACTATAGATAGATAGTTGTAGGAGTTAGCTTAGTTATAGAGATAGATAGAGATAGTGTGTAGTGATTCAGTTTTAATATTTTATAGTGTGTTTGTAGGACTAGGCCTTTGTAGATATTAGATAATATTCCATTTAGTTCCATAGGTTTTATAATAGTTAATAGCAGTTAGAGTTCATGTAGATATATATAATATTAGATTACAAATGTGAATAAATAAATAAATAAATAAAATATAAAATCTTCCTCTGCATTCTTTGGGTGGGAGAAATGGAGAAGGGAAGCAGGAGAGGCTGGTCTGCTGTCCGTAAGGCGGGCAATGGGGCACATGGCAGGGGACGTGCCAGAGGAGTGGCAGCAGGCATCAGCAGCAGCCTGAGCCCATCACCACAGCCCAAACTGCACAGGCCTGATTTTGGTAGTCAGGCTTCCGAGGCTCCCAGCAGCAGCACTAGCTGGGGTGTGGTTCAGCGACACCTCCTGCCAGCGTCCTCCACTGCCACACAGGGCACTGGATGGCCTGCACTCCAGGAGGCTGCAGCTGTCTCTGCTGCGGCTGCAGGTGCAGGTGCTTCAGGGTTGGATGTTCCTCCAGGGCCACCAATGTCCCTGACTTGCATTATTGAGGTGATCCCCAGCAGTCCAGGGCTGGTGGATCCCACCCCAGCTGCTAGAGGCAGGGCCTGATTCCTGGGCAATGGCAGCAGGGAGAGGAGTAGCAGCAGCAGCAGCAACAGCACCATCACTGCACCATGGAGGAGCTGGGTAGGAATGTGCGAACACGGGGGGGGGTTCGGTGTTCAGCCCGTTCGGGTTCGGCCTGTTCGGCCTGAATGGGTTCGGGGGGTGAACCTGTTCGGGCGGGGGAGGTGGTTTTCCCTCCCCCCTCCAACCCTACCCAGCCTCTTAAAAAAAAAAAAATTACCCCCTCATCCCAGGAATTGCCCTTCCTGGTGGTGCCGGGGCTCTGGCCCCAGGTCTGGCGGCAGCGGGTCCGGCAGCGGGTCCAGTGGCAGTGGCACTCCGGAGAGCTTCAGGCTGCTACTAGGCCTTCTGGGTTAAACTGGAAGGCCTAGAAGAGGCCTGAGGTGCTCCAGAGCATCGTCGCCACCAGACCCGCCGCCGCTGCTGCACCCAGAGGCCAACCTATATGCTGGTGCTGGGGCTCTGGCCCTGGGTCCGGCGGTGGCAGCGGGTCCGATGGCGGGTCTGGCAGTGACGGTGCTCCAGAGTGCTTCAGGCCACTACTAGGCCTTCCGATTTGACCCGGAAGGCCTAGTAGTGGCCTGAAGTGCTCCGGAGCGCTGCCACCACTGGACTCAGGGCCAGAGTCGCGGCACCACCAGGTAGGGCGATCCCTGGGGTGGGGTGGGGTTAAAAAAAAATTTTTTACGAGGCTGGGTGGGGCGGAAGGTGCTACCCACACAGTCTGGAGGGGGGAAGGGAAACGGGGGTCCCTCCTGCCCCCTGTCCCGCCCGAACGGGTTCAGAACCCCAACTTTGTTCAGCCGGTTCAGGCGGGAGGCGGTTCAGATTTGGGGTGTTCGCGAATGGGCCGAACACCCCAAATTCGGGCTGAACCCCAAACTTCTGAACCGCATTCGCACATCCCTAGAGCTGGGGTGGGGGCAGCTGTTAAGTCCATCGGCAGCTGCAGGATGTGGAGGGCGGCGTGGCTTTCAACTGAAAACCACGTGCATGCTGGGGGGAATGATCGCACTGGATGGGCAGCCCTTCTTGGTGGTCAGGGACATAGGGTTTAGGTGCCTGATTGGCTTCCTGGTCCCTGAGTTTAAGCTGTCCTTGCGCACCACCCTGAGTCGGCAGGTGGTGCCAGCCAAGTACCGGACTTTAAAGGAGCGGGCGAGGGAGCAGCTGGTAGGGGCTGGGGGTGCCACCATCCACTTCACCACAGACCTGTGGTTGAAAAGGAACGCACAGCATGCCTACCTGGCAGTGATGGCGCACTGGTGGCAGGACCTGGAGGCAGCATTTGGCAGTGGCAGTAGGGGTTCCGAAGCAGGGCATAGGTGGGCCCTGCTTCAAGCGGAAGTCATGGACGGCCCCCACACCACTTGGAACATTGAGGCAGCCCTGACCACCATGGTGAGGGAGTTGGTCACGCCAGTCACGCCCTTCACCAAGGGGTGTGTGGTGATGGACAACACAGCCAACATACTGAGGGCAGTCCATGAGGGGGGCTTCACCAGCATCCCTTGCGCTGCACACACCCTTCACCTGGTGGTCAGGGACACTCTGGACTTGGGGGAGAAGGGGATTGGGGCAGGCACCCTTAGCTCCCTGATCGAGCAGGGGAGGAAGCTGGCTGGTTTCTTTAACCGGAGCATGAAGTGCAGCGACCTCCTCTGGGTGAAGCAGGCAGAACAAAGCTCCCCAGTGCACCAGCTGGTGCAGGATGTGTCCACCCGGTGGAATTTGTCCTTCTGAATGCTTGAGTGGCTTCTCGAGCAGAAAGCTGCCTTGCATCCAGTTCAACTGGTGATGGACAGCAGGGCACCTCCAGGGTACGATGCGGCAGAATGGGAGATCTTGGCTTACACGATCTTTGTTCTCAGACCGTTCCTGGCCATGACGGAGACCATCAGCTCTTCCACACCGACCATCAGCCAGGTGACCCCTTTGGTCCAGATTAGGGATGGTCGAACAGAACGCGGTTCGGATGTTTGGATGTTCAGTCATTCGGTTCAAAACCCGAGTTCGGGTTTGATGGTTCGGTTCAGTCGAGTTCGGTTTGGCCGAACTTGGCCAAACGTTCAAAAATAGCGAAATTGAAATAGAAACTGAAACCTAATTTTCAGCCCTGGAAAGACGTTTTTCCTGCCTCCAAACCTGTCTGAAGACGACTGAACTGTTTGGTCGTTCGAGAGTTCAGTTCAGACGTTTGGTTCGGACGTCCGAACAGACTGAGTTCGGTTCGAACTCTGAACATCCAAACTGCGTTCGCTCATCCCTAGTCCAGAGTCTCCAGAGGAGGCTGGAGGAGATACTCCAGGGGCGGAATTGTGGCCCTCAGGGCAGGAAGCTGGCAGATGAGGTGGTTGCCCTGGTGCGGCAGCTGAAGGCAAGGCTGAAGGTGTGGTTCGATGAGCTCCTGCAGCGAGCAGAATACATTTTGACAACCATGCTGGACCGCAGGGTCAAGGGCAACGTGGCATGCCAGACAGCTCTCTATGGGCACTGGAAGGCAGACCTGGTGGAGAGGGTCCGGCAGGCAGAGTGGGCTCTGCAGAGTGCGCAGCTGCAGCAGCAGGACGCCCCTGGGGATGGTGGGAGTGGGAGCAGCCACCCCTTTCAGCCAGCGGGGTCTACCCCTGCCCCCAGCCCTAGCAGTAGCAGCACCACCAACAGGCTGAGCAGCAGCAGCACCCCTATTGCCAGCAGCAGCTCATATGTGCAGAGCACTCTGGTGAGCATGGGCTCGTGCACAGCAGGGCAAGCAGCGTGGCTGAGGGCAGTGGTGGAGGTGGTGCCCATGCCCAGTAACAGCTACGAGAGGAGGTGCGACGGCACCTCAGCAGCCGTGAAGACTTACCTCAAGGAGGAGCCCTGTATCGATCCCAGCAGTGATCCCTTGGCCTACTGGGCTGGCAAGGCCAAAGTGTGGCCGGTCCTGTCAAAAGTGACCAAGGGTATCCTGTCCTGCCCACCAACCAGTGTCCTCACCCAGCGAGTGGGTGTTCTCCATGGCAGGAGACATTTGCTCACCACACCGCCTGAGACTGAGGGCCAGGTTGGTGGAGCAGTTGCTTTTTATAAAAGGGAACCTTCTGCTGCTGGGATTCCCCGAGCTGGACATGGATTGATGGTGCTGTGTCACATGCCATCCCACGCCAGGGACAGTCTTGGGACGGGGCTCCTCCTCAATCTGGGCTGCTGCTGCTGAGGTGCTGTCCCTCCCTCCCAATGTCCGGTGCCCACCCTGCCCCCCCTCTCTCTCTCTCTCTGACTAGATGGCCTTGGATGGCCTATCTTACTGACCTCATGACACAGGGTGGCATTGGGAAGCTATAAGCCTGCCAGCCGGCCTCTGTCTAGACGATCTCGACCCCTATCTGACTGGCTCTCTCTCTCTTGCTGCACAGTCTTCACCAACCTATCTGAGTGCCCTGCCAAGGTCTCAGTCTGCCTTCCCTACTGCCTTTCATGCCACCCTTCCTGTCTGCCTGCCTACCCAAGTTACCAAGATCAAAGCCTGCCTCAATCTGCCTTCCCATGTTCATGCCATGCTGCCTGTCTGCCCACCTGCCCAGGTGGCCAAGATCAAATCCTGCCTCAGTCTGCCTTCTTTTCATGGCACACTGCCTGTCTGCCTGCCCATCCAGGTGGCCAAGATCAAACCCTGCCTCAGCCTGCCTTCCCATGCTCATGCCAAAGTGCCTGTCTGCCCGCCCTATGGGCAAAGCTGAAGTCCTACCCCAGCCTGCCTGCCTCTCATGCCAAGGTACCTGTCTTCCTGTCCTGGGAACCCTGGGTGAATGCCCCACTGGCCTGGTAATCCTGCTGCTTCTGTCTGCTGGTTCATGGGTGCTCTGCCCTAGCAAATCCAAATGTGCCCACGCAATCCTGTTGCTGCTGTCTGCTGCTATATGGGAGCTCTTCCCTTGAAAATCCTACCAGCCTGGTTCCATGGGTACTGCACACAGGCAAATCCTGCTGCTGCCGTCTCTGTTGTTCCGCAGGTTCTGTGCCCGGTCAATCCAATGTCTGCTGCTGCTGCCAATGCTGCCTCTGTTGTCCATGCCATGGGTTCTGCTACTGGGAAATCCAATGTCTGCTGCTGCCGATGCTGCCTCTTCTGTCTGTGCCATGGGTTCTGCTACCTGGAAATACAATGTCTGCTGCTGCTGCCGATGCTGTCTCTGCCAGGGGTTCTGTGCCCCAGCAATCTAATGTCTACTGCTGCTGCTGCTGCCGATGCTGTCTCTGCTGTCTGTGCCATAAGTTCTGCTACCAGGCAATCCAATGTCTGCTGCTGCTGCCAATGCTGCCTCTGCTGTCTGTGCCATGGGTTCTGTGCCCGGTCAATCCAATGTCTGCTGCTGCTACCGATGATGCCTCTGCAGTCTGTGCCATGGGTTCTGCTACCAGGCAATCCAATGTCTGCTGCTGCTTCCAATGCTGCCTCTGCTGTCTGTGCCTCAGGTTCTGTGCCCCGGCAACCCAATGTCCACTTCTGCTGCCTCTGCTGTGCCACGGGTACTGTGCCCCAGTAATCCAATGTCTGCTACTGGGTGGCCATGTGATTGACCATCGGGCAAGACTTGACCAATTGGCAGAAGAGCTTGTTCAGATCCGGAGAGTAGGATGCAAGCCTGCAACACCCCGCCAAGTAGGGGTGCCAGCCACCGAGCCCTGGCCGGGACTCTGCCACTGCTCTGCCAATGCCAGCCAGCCAGCCTGTAGTGCCCAGCCAAGCAGGGGTGCCAGTCACCAAGTTCTGGCTGGGCCTCTGCTGCTGCTCCGCTGATGCCTGGCTGGCAGCCTGTAATGTCCGGCCAAGTAGGGGTGCCAGCCAGGACCCACCATCAGGATTCTGGGGCCTATGTTACAGACAGGGAGAGCTGCTAATCTGCTTCATCCAGAAGCTGCCACTCTAGTCCCAGGACCCACCATTAGGGTTCTGGGGCTGTCATTCTGCTCACGGGGAGCCATCATTCCACCACATCAAGAAGCAGCCAGTAGGGATGTGTGAACACTGGGGGGTTTGGTGTTTGACCCGTTTGGTGTTCAGTCCCCCCAAAACCATTTGGGTTCGGGCTGTTCATCCCGAACCTGTTTGGTTTCTTTGAACCCATTTGAGGGGGGGCGGGGGAACCCGGTTTTTCCTCCCCCCTCTAGGCTGCATGTGTTGAAGGGGGGGCAGGGCTCCACCCTCCCCACCCTGCCCAGCCTGCTAAATTTTAAAAAAAACAAAACAAAAAACCTCCCCTTCCCAGGGATCGATCTACCTGGTGGTGCTGGGGTCCGTCCCCGGGTCTGGCTGCGGCAGAGGCAGTGGGTCTGGCTCTGGCACACTCTGGAGTACTTCAGGCCTCTTCTAGGCCTTCCAGGAACTGAAGGAGGGCTTCTGGCCTCTCCCTTTTGGTTGTTGAAAGGGCTTCCCCCTCCCCCATGGTCCATGGCAGTGGGAGTTCATGGTGGCTTGCTGATGGGGTAGCCATGCTGGGAGCCATCTGATTGAATTCCTCCCCAAACACTGCATCTGAGTGGGTGCTGTGCAGCTGTGCCACTCAGCATTGCCAGCCTGCAATACCCGGCCAAGTAGGGGTGCCAGCCACCAAGTCCTGACCAGGCCTCAGCCGCTGCTCCGCCAATGCCAGCCAGCTTGCAATGCCTGGCTCAGCAGGGGTGCCAGGCACAAAGCCCTGGCTGGGCCTCTGCGACTGCTTCAGCAATGCCAGTCTGCAATGCCCGGCCAAGTAGCAGTGCCGGCCACCAAGCCGTGGCTAGGTCTCTGCTGCTGCTTCACCGATGCCAGCCTGCAATGCCCTGCCCCCTATGGGTAACAGCCACCAAATGCCAAGCCTTCCTGGCCTCTGCTGCTGCTGCTACTGGGTCTCAGATGGCCAGCCCTGGTGCCACGGGCACCACCAGGGACCAAGCGCTGAGCCTGCCTGCCCAGGCAACCCAGGATGCCAAGTACCAAGCCTTCCCAGTCTCTGCTGATACTGCTACTGCTGCTGCTGCTGCCTCTGGGTCTCAGATGGCCAGCCTTGGTGGCCAGGGGCCAAGCACCAAGCCTGCCTGCCCGGGCAACCTGGAATGCCAAGTGCCAAAACTTCCAAGTCTCTGCTGCTGCTGGGTCTCTGATGGTCCGCCGTGCCTCCACGGGCACCCCTGGGGGTCCCTGGAGTGCCCCAAGCCTCCCAGCGGTGCTGAACTCCGCTGAATGTTGGGGGGGGGTCCAAACTCCGCCAGACTGAACCCACGAGCCGGAACTAAGTTTTAGTCCAATCGTCTGAACGTCCAAACTCCGTCCTGTTCACACATCCCTATTGTCAACATCCTTCTGAAAAAGCAGGCTCCAAACTGAACACAGTATTCCAAGTAAGGTCTGACCCGTGCTGAGTATGGGGCTACTATAGCTTCCGGAGTCTTGGATATGATGCTTCTCTAAATATCCCAGATATTTACATAGATCCTGGATATGATGCTTCTGTAAATATCCCAAAGAATCATGATTTTAGAGGAGTCCCCTAATTTAATTTTGCAGAGCTAGTGAGAGCAATGTTATCTAGAGATTAGATAGATGTACCCTATCGTTTTTTCCTTTCCCCTTCCCTGTCTGTCTCCCCCTCTCCATATTATAGACAGACAGACAGACAGAGACTTTTATTGATACTTAGATAGGAATATATTGCATATAGTATAGGTTATTAGGTGTTGGTTTAGGTTATGCATACATATTAGTGGGATGTGCGAACGTGGTTCGGAGGTTCAGTGTTTGGACCGAACTCGGTCTGTTCAGATGACTGAACCTGAACCAACAAAACCCGAACTCAATTCGAACTCTAAAACGACCGAACAGTTCGGCCACGTTCGGACAGAGTTCGGATGAGTTTGGGCGAGAGAAACGCGACCCCTGACAGACACAAAGGCAGGCGGTGTGTGTGTGTGTGTGTGTCAGCTGAGGAGCAGACTTCCAGGCACCAGGAGTTGAGAGGCTTGTAGTAGCAGCCAGCCTGCCCAATAACCATCCCTTTTCTCCTCAGACCACTGGCTTGGCAGTCTCCAATTGGACATGAGGGAAGGGGGTGGGTGGGCTAGGCTGCAAAGAGCCAATGGGGCTTGTGGTAAGATGGGCGCAGCAAGTAACAAAAGTCATTGCCCTCCCCCCGTCCAACACCTTCTGAGCTAGTAGCCACTGTTCCTGTCAGCAGGTGTTTTCAGAAGTCTCCCTCTCCCAGCAGTTTGTGTTCCTAATCCATTGCCACCCTCCTCCTATTTCACTCATCCCACACATTTACCTCCCTAGTATCATTTATTTATGTTAGATTAGATAGATTTAGGTGTTCTTTTTATTTTTACCCATCCCTGTGTTCTTTCTCCCTACCCTCCATTGAATCCTCCCCTCCTCCCTTTATATATTCCATCCCTGATTCCCTTCCCCTGTGTTTGGATTTATTTAGAGTAGGATTAGCTTGATTTAGGTTTTATTTCAGTTTTGTACCCCTCCCTGTGTTGTTTGGTGTGAGCTGTCTGTGTCTCCGCCCCCCCCCCATTCCTGTGTAATATAGATAGATAGATAGATAGATAGAGAGAGAGAGAGAGAGAGAGAGAGAGAGATTAGATACAGTTACTATAGATATAGATAGCTGTAGGAGTTAGCTTAGTTATAGAGATAGATAGAGATAGTGTGTAGTGATTCAGTTTTAATAATTTATAGTGTGTTTGTAGGACTAGGCCTTTGTAGATATTAGATAATATTCCATTTAGTTCCATAGGTTTTATAATAGCTAATAGCATTTAGAGTTTGTGTGTGTGTGTGTGTGTGTGTGTATATATATATATATATATATATATATATATATATATATATATATATATATAATATTAGATTACAAATTTGAATAAATAAATAATATATAAAAATGATACCAATACCGATACTGATACCTAACTCCGCCGAACGTTCGCCCAACCAAACGCCACCGAACCGAATGACCGAATATGAACTCGGTTCTCGGACCGAACATCCAAACCGTGTTCTGTTCACACATCCCTACTAATTAGTAATTTTTCATATTGTCATTGTGCACTTATTACTACTGCATTATAATGAGAAAGGGAGGAAGGAGTTCAATGTCTGAGAAGTCTGGGGCAGGTGTCTGCTGGCACTTCTGTCACTGGTGGCAGCCAACAACAGAAACGATACCAAAAACAAAATCTTCGTTATTGCTTGAAATCGATAGCGATAATGACACCAGAAATTTTGTTATTAACAATAACAAAAATGACAGTTTTTAATAACAAAACATGAAAACAAAAAACAACATGGGTCCCTGGTGCACACCCCTAATTGTAATTGTATCATAGCAGATCCTGAGTCCTCCAGGTAATGCTACAACATTTTAGACTGTTTTTAGATATGTTTATACAAACAACTTCATAGAACGTTTTAGTAAAGATGTAAAACTTTTTGTTATGATACCTTAAGAACTTCTTTGTGTGATCATCTAAAAACAGCCAGAGTTGCAAAGCTAATTCCACAATGCCATCAACATTTGTGGCAATGGGTGAAAGCAGACATGCACCTTAACTCCGCTTTAACATTTCTTATGTATGTTGCAGAGTGGAGCAAGTGCCATCATCATGGATACAAGGATTGTGACACCGCTCCCCAAGGCATGAGAACAGTTGATGTGGGCAAGGAAGCCAGCATCCTTTGAGTAGGAATGCGTCTGCCAAGGACTTCTAATCTGGATCGACTGCCTTCTGTCACAGTCATGATTAGAGTTTCTTTTAACGGGTGTTATTGAATTTTTTCTTCTAAAATAAGTGTGTGTGTATGTGTGTGTGTGTGTGTGTGTGTGTGTGTGTGTAAAGCCTTTAAAGAATTAACACTAGAAAATAATATAGTATATTTTTATTTCTTATTTCAAACTTCAGCCAAGTTCCCCTGAAGCTTCTTAATATCTGGCATCCGGTTTGGTATCGAATTAACAAAGCTGTGTTTATATCAGTAAAATTTAAGTAGGAGATAACCACCATATGCCAATAAATAAAGTAGTTCATGATATCTTTCTCATCTGTAAATCTTAATTTTTGTTTCCTGAGTTGTCAAAATCTTATACCCTTGTGTCAAAGATAATAGAGAGAGTAATTTGAAAAACCTGAATGGTAATGATGGGTCTGTGCCTTTTAGAAAAATTGATGATGGCAGGCAGTTTTTCTAACCCTTCTAATTTCAGTTACATATCATGATATAAAAAGTGCTTATAGGCCCTTATCCTTTGCCCTTGATACTACTTTATCTACAGTACATGTGTAAAAGTTTCAAACTGAGAATACAATCAGATCAAAATCCCTTATCCTAATATCCCTACGCTAGTGGCTGTGGTGTTGCTTTAAAAACATTGTGATTTTGGCTGTGTTCACATGATCTGGATGTGTCCACACAATCAGACTATGCTTGGGGTTCTTATCCCCAGAATAATGAATAATGGTGGTAGGAGCAAGCAAGAGCTTTTGCTGTTCCAAATAAGAATGAAGTAAAAGAAGGCCTAACAAGCTATTGGAGGTGCTTTAGCATCATGCAGAGGCTAACCCAAGGAACTGTGCTTATGCTAGTTCCGGCTGACGTCATCTGGCTGCACTACTCTGAGAGGCCCCATTAGGAGGGGCCAGAAAGAGGCCAGGAGCCAGATGGGAATGAGTGTACTGAAAGGAGTGGCTGCCGCTGCCACTGCTAGGTCAGTTCATTTACCAGGTTTTGGGGGAGGGGGGGAGGCAAGCCCTGGCCACCCTCCCCCCACCCCGCCCCCCACCCAATGCAGCCGTGTCCAGTGTGGCAAGGCACAGAATCGGGCCCTGAGCTGTCCCAACTCCTGTGGATTTTTTTTTGTATTATTCCATGGGAGAATTGGGGCCCTGGGTATGATCCAAACCAATATAATTGTAGTTTTCCTTGGATCTCAAAGGGTTTTCAAAGACTTCCCTTACCACTGAAATGGGGTCACCTCTAGAGTAAAGACTACACCTGTTTATGGGCATACAGCAACACCACACTTCATATTTTATAATGGGATATGCAGATTAGCTTTACCCAGTTAGTACTGTCTACAAACTCAGCAAATTGCTTTTTGTGCTTCTGCTTGTGTAATGAAATAGCAATCTAGATATTCATTCTCCCTCACTTTTTTTCTATTTAAATGAACAATTAATGTTTGCAAGCAAAAATAGGAGGGCTTTGGTGACCACAACAATAAATATCTGCTCTGATTTCAATTGGCTAATATGTTATGGATCCATGTCCTGCAGGACTGAGGCTGTTCCTAAACTGAACTTTGCCGTTGGAAGACATATATGATTTTACTCCGTTAGGTTGGCAATTTAGGAGTTGCTGGTATCCTTATGTTGGAATAGCCTGCTAGGTTCATATCGCTGACTGGAACGGATGTGAATGAACTGCAGTCAGCCAGAGCTCACAAAGCTCTGCTTAAAAATCAGCTTTTCCAAGACTAGCATAATGGCTTAACAAGCTATCGAGTCGACTTGCTGATCCTATGAGGTTCAAAAGACTGTTGTTCGATTCCTGGCAACACTAAGGAGACTGAGATTTCTGACTACAATAACTAGCAGAAACTTTCCATGTGTCAGCGTGCCAGGAAAAAAAGGGATACTCCTTGCAACAGTTGCTCCCCGAGGCTGGAGGAAATTAGAGGAAGGGAAACACGGAGAGAATTACAGCCACCTTACACTACTGAGTTGGCACATACATTGATGTTATTGGCCGGTAGAGTTTAGCTGCTTAAGACTCTTGTAGACACATCAGCTTGGGCAGCTCATCGCAGCAGTGCTAGACATGCCACAGGAAGTGCAGAGTGGGTGAGGAAAGGAATGAAAACTGACTTGAGGCTACAAATGAACACCTTCAGGGACAGCCTTAAGCAGGGCCAGTAGGGGCCCCATGGTTGGAGGAGGTCCACAGGAAGGCCAGTCGTGGTAGCTTCAGAACCAGTATTCCTGAGGCCCTGGGACTGGCTATTTCCGTGGAGCCCTCTCCCTACCCACAGCTCTCAGCCCCCGGGTGATTGCTTCCTGTGGGCACCTGCCTCCTCCCCTCACTTCACCTACTGGGGTGTGGGAACAGGGCCCTGCAGAAAACGGCTACCCCTAGGGATGTGAGTCATGCACAGGAACAGAGACACCACCTCTCCCCTGCCTGGAATCCTGCCATGTTGCTGGTGCTGAGAGGATCCTTGGGCCAGTGTCAGGGCCCTGGTAGAAGCTTTAATCGCAGAGCAAGACTGCCTTCCCCTCCCATGGGTGGAGTTTTCCCATCGGGCAGGTGCTTCCTGAGGGCTCCTTCCCCCACCAGCTGTCTGGTGAAAGCAAACACCAGATTGACAATAGTTAAAGGAGTGGAGGTGGCTAATAGATGGTGGGACTATGGGGACCACACATTTTATATTTGCCCTGGGGCCTGCAAATTCTAAGGCCAGCCCTGAGCGTCTTCCATTTTTATTGGCTTCATTCAGAGTTGAGATTCTCTGCAAGCTGCAGTATTAAACCCTAAATACGAAACTAATATGCCAATTTGCATATTTTGGCCTAATACTTTGGGGTACTGAGCACCTCCTTGGAAGTCAGCAGATGTTGAAAGCACTTGGTAGATAGAGATCAGTGGGTGGGTGGACCACTACTACTGACCTAGTAGTGGCAGTGGCAGCCACTCCTTTCAGTACTCATCCCCATCTGGCTCCTGGCCTCTTCCTGGCCCCTCCTAATGGGGGTTCCCAGAGTAGTGCAGCTAGATGATGTCAGCTGGAACTAGCATAAGCACAGTTCCTTGGGTTAGCCTCTGCATGATGTTAAAGCACCTCCAATAGCTTGTTAGGCCTTCTTTTACTTCATTCTTATTTGGAACAGCAAAAGCTCTTGCTTGCTTACCACCACTAGTTTAGTATTTTTCATGTGATCTGCTATGCTACAAAACAGTTTGTATTACTTCAGAACTCAGAAACTGTATGTACTGCTTGCAAAGTCTGTCACTATTATAAAAACATGTTCATCACCAAGAGAAGCTGTTTTCTGATGTTATCCGGGAGGGGCGGAAACCTTTGCAATTCCCACCGCGGCTCTCTAATTGCGAGGATTAGCGCCCGTCAGAATGCACTAATCCTCTTTTAGTGCGCGAGGATACTCGCGCATGACCGGGTCCCCAAAATGTAACCTTTACAAGAATGGGTGTTCACGCACACTAAAAAGAGATTGGTACATTCTGACGAGCACTAATCCTTGCAATAAGAGAGCCACGGTGGTGACTGCGAAAGTTCCCGCTCCTCCCACGAAAGAAGCTTGAATGGCTCACAGTTATAGAGACTCTTCTGTCTCTTTCCCTTCTTCTTTCCCCTTCTTCTTCTTTTTAATTTTTATTAAGTGCAGAATGATTTTGAAAATAGAGTCCAGCCTGAGACAAGAGTCTTGGCACTAACTGAGCATTTACAGTACAAACCATGTGATACTCCTCAATAGCAGCTCTCGAGCTGTTCCCAAACTGAATAGTGCGCTACTGTACATTCCATTTCCTGGAGTCATTCCTACTCAGTTAACTGTCTGCAGTACGTTTTCAGGAAAGCAAATTCCCCACCACCTAAAAGAGTGGGGTAAAAACAAAATACTTTGCATTTGTCCCATACTACTTAATGTATGATGTAACTGAATGCTCTTGTTAAACTCCAATAAAAAAAGCCTGCCTCTGAAACTATGAATCCACCCAGCATATCTAGACAGTGGCTAAAATAAAAATTAAGCATGTTATTGTTAACCTAGTTTTTCTTTTAAACAATAGGCCTAAATCCATATTAATGATCCAAGAAGTGACCAGGCCTCAGCACCTTTTGTCCTCTATTCATTAACTATCCAATAATCAACATTAGCTGTCCTGTACTCCAGTGTCTTTGGCCTAATTCAGTGGGACAGATATTTATCATCACCCTTGAGTTGAGTGACCCATTCTGACAGGTCGACATCCTTATTTATGTAACAATGTCATAGACAGTAACTACTACTGAGTGGAGTGACACAGGGGTCTGTTAGATGGAAAGGCAGTGGAAAGCTGAAAAGGGCATGAGGGGTTAATGGGACTTTTCTGTTCCAGTCTCCTGGGATGTGTAATTATGTTCTAATAAGGAATGAATGTATTGATTAGATTAATGTACAATTGTGTTCGCGCACATACGTTCAGCGCTGCATGCATATAGCCAGTAATTGTGCATGCCTCGAATTTCTCCGGTTTGTGTTCTTAACATAAAATGTCCGTCTTTGGTCAAAAGCAATCCAGGTCCCTTTCCTGAGCCACTCACACTGGATGTTAACAAATGAGATGATAGCCTGCACCAGGTGGGTGTCCACCTGCTCACTTTTTAGATGTTTTCCCCCCGCACGTGGCCACCACCCACTGGACACAGAGCCCCCACTCACAACAGCATCCTGGTGAATGCAGACCATGCCATGCAGACACATGCATGCTAATCTGTGCCCACATGTCCGCGTCCCGTCAAGTAGGTTGTGTCATGTGCAGCTTGCTCGCATTCAGGTCCTCCAGAATCATAGAGTCACGGGCAAAAAGCCTAGAGAGTTATGAGGAGGGATTACTTCCTACCCCTCTCACTCTTACTACTGAATATGTAACATTCACCTTAAAAGCCCACTGTGCTATTTTGACTGTACCTGTCCAAAGCTTGCTGTTTCCCAGCTGCTGCCTGTAGGGGAGGGCAGTTCCAGGAGGGTGGCTACCACAAATCCCAACCCACACTTAAGGTTTTTAAAGGTGAGGAAGAAGGAACTGAGACATACCTCAGGAAGGAATGAGTTCCACACTGAGGGTCCCAGCATAGCAAAAGTCCAATTGCCCACCAGCTTGAGGCATGATGGAGCAATCCCCAAACAGGGTGGGTACTAATTGCAGACAGCCATCAAAATGAGGCTGCAGGAGAAGGCCTTCAATATAGATCTGGAGAAGAACTCACAGGAACTGTTTGAGGTGCTCGAATGTCAGGAAACATCTATTTGCAAAGGTGTATTCCTCAACCATGTTGCCAGAATGGATTTTACAGAGTCTCTATTTGAGATTCTAGCAACGTGATGGAGCATGACCATAGCACTCACAAGGGACATCCTGTCTGCCTGAAATCCTGGTTTCAGGCAGACCTGGCACATTATGTTAGTTATCACCATAGGACTGGGGTGCAGAACCTTTTTCCTCCTGGGGGGTCTCTTTGAAAATTAGTAAAGCTTTTGGTTCTGTATTGAACAGAGGTGCAAAACCTCAGGTCGTGCAGCCAAATGTGACCTGTGGCAAGTTTTTATGTAGCCCCTTTCTGTTTCCTGGATCTGGCCTCTGTATCCAGTTCCTACCCCCAAGCACTGAAAAACTGAGCTTGGGGCAAGCGAGCAGAGATGAGGGCATGTGCGTACAGATAGGGGACAGATCCATGGCCCAGATCTATGATCTGGGCCTTCCCTTTCTTCAGCACGCCCTTAAAAACACACACCCTCAACATCAATGTGTCCCTTAGAGCTTGTACTAACATCATTTTTAGATGAGGCGATGAACAAGCGCCTCCCGAGCAGCGCGTTAAGAGAAGCCGTGCCGCGCCGCCAGAAGTGAAGTTCTCCCCGTTGCTGGCAACGGCGGCGGCCGGAGACGTGGCGCTTTGCAGAGGCGCGTTCTAGAGACCTCTAGAACGTGCCTCTGCAAAGCGCCGCATCTCTGGCCGCTGCCATTTCCGGCAACGGGGAGAACGTCACTTCTGGCAACGCGGCACGGCTTCTCTCTTAATGTGCGGCTCGGGAGGCGCTTTCCAGCGTCTTGTCTAAAAACGGTCTAATTTTCAAAGTGTCCCTGGGAGGGGAAAGGTTTCCCACCCATGGCATAGAAGGGGAGGGGGTGCTTAAGGGCTGCATTCAGGAAGAGAAATGACAAGCTCACAGATCTGTTCCCTATCCCTATGTGTATGCCCTCATCTTAAAGCTAGCCATGGGTCACACTGGAAGAGTGAACTCAGGATAAGGGAGCAGCGATGGGGGCATTCCCACAAGGATAGGGGATAGAGTGTTGGCTGTTCTAATATATCCTGGCATGTGCAGGGCAGCCGACATCTCCATAAATGGTTAAAACCAGCAAAAAGGGCTTGTAAAGAAATACAGCCAATGTCCTTAGACTGAGCCTGAAAGCGTGGCACCCTAATGAAATCTAGTAACCATGGACACCTCCCAGGCTTTCCCATTGATACCTCCTAAGGAGCTAAGATATAATTAACATTCTTGACTTGCCCTCTCCTCCTTTGTTCATCCTTCCCTTTGCTTCAAACTATCCTGTGCTGTATAAGAGACGTTTAGTGTGCACCATGATTTAGAACCATCTTGGGTAGCTGGAAGGGTCTGTGTTGCTGGTTCTCCTGATCAAGGACAGATCTGGATCCACTGTCCCTGTTCCAGTTCCTGAGCAAAGTAACCCAGTCATGAGAGTGTGGTGCCTACCTTGTTCGTCACGTGTGTACTTCAGCAACCTGTGAACCCCTCAACACAAGAGACTGGACAGAGTCATGAACTGGACCTTCCTCTTCCTGAGCACACTCCTCAGGCAGGCACACATGCCACCAGGAGAAGGGCTCCGAACCCGAGGAAGGAAGAAAGGGGGAAGCCCAAACGGGGGGGGAGGAGAACTAAAGAGGAAATGGGGAGTCCAAAAACAAGACTGGAGAGTGGGAGAAGAAAGGAGAAAGTGAGGGAGCCCAAGCAAGAAGGGGTGAGAAAGGAGCAGAGGGGAGTCCAAACGAGAGGGGTTGGGGGGAGAAGGGAAAGAAGGATATAGAGACTCACCCAGTCACCGCTCCTGTGGCCATTTTCCTCACCTCCTCTCAGCTGGGCTGGGCTGGGCTCTGGGGGAGGCGGGTGGCATGGCTCCAGTTCCTCCTGCTGCTCTTCTCTGCTGTGATTAGAGAGCCAGTGCAGTGCAATGGATAAGGTGCTGGATTTGGATCCGGGAAGCCAGAGTTTAAATCCTGTCCTAGCCATCAACTCACTGGTTGGCCTTGGGAAAGTCACAACCTCTCAGCCTCATTTCCCCATCTGTAAAATGGGCGTGTGTGTCTGTCTCTCCATGTATTCCCCTCACCCTTGTCTACCTTAGATTGTAAGCCCACTGGGCAGGGGCCTGTCTCCAAAAATCTGTGACTGTAAAGTGCTGTGTATGTCTAATGGCGCTACAGATATGATTCTTATTAGTAGTAGGGTGCTGGCTCCATTGTCACTCCTGCCAGGCTATTGATTGAGGGGAGGGGGGGGGCTCCATAGGGAACTACAGGGAGTCCCTGAGTCCCTACATCCAGCCTCATCCCTGCTCTGAACTTCAGTGCTGTGCTGGGGGCAAAATTCCTGGAGCCCCACCAGCTCTGCCTGCACAGTGCAGTCCAGGGGAGACTTTTCTTCCTGCTTCCCCCCCCCCCCGTCTGTTTCACCATTAAAGCAGGTAGATGCGTAGAGAGCAGCATGTGCCTGCTGTCGTTATGGTAATGCAGACAGCAGCAAGGCTAGAAAGCTCAGGACACTGAGGGAATTCCTGCAGTAGCGGTAGCAATAGCTGTGGCAGTGGTGGAGCGTGGTGGGGATCAGCAGTAGGCAACCGCAACAGCGGCGGTATCAGTGGTGGTAATTCCAGTGCTCTCAGACTCAGGGACACCACATAGCCCTCAATGGTAGTACCTCCCCTGGTGTGGGATAGGTTTCTTTTCTGCTGTCTTCACTGCTGATGTGGGAATTCAGCAGAATTGTGGTTCAGACCTAAGAAATACTGAACAAATTCCAGCTGTGAACATAGCCTTATAAGTCCAGTAGTCCTGTATTTGATGTGTGGATAAATAAGGAATGACTAAGGTTAGCCTGGCAGTGGGAATATACTTGCACTCACAAACTCAGTCCCTCATTCCCAGGACAAAAGAGGCTTTAGAAGCTGCAAGCTTAGCCCCTCAATGAATGAGTATCTCCAGTCTGCAATGAAGGAATAAATCGGTTCACATATTACAAAGTAGTACAATTCCCTTTTACTAGATACACCCTGCAGTATCTCTGCTCGTGCAACAGCTCAGAAATGTTTGGTAAACTACAGCATTCTTGTTGTCACACCCTATCTGCAGAACTGTTGCTCTGGAACATTCGCACATGATGGGTGTTTTCAGACGAGATGCTACCCCGCATGGCCACTCAGGAGCCATTGATCCAACCACCCATCTGAAGGTGTAGCGGCCACATGCACACTTATGTAAGCCACAGAGCACCCACACTTGGCTACTCATGGAGCACTGCTGGGAAATCCGGAGTGCTCCATGTGGGGCAAGCCAAATGGATGTATTGCAATGGGTGGCCATTTAGTCCCTGCCTCTATGAACGGGGGCGACCAGCCATGCCATCAGATGGGTTCACCAGTACCATGGAGGCTGGTGACCCTGAAGAGCAGCCCTGTGGCTGTTTGAAACCTAACTGGATTGCCTGCTTGGGCTTTGTTGCAACTTCCCTCCCCCAGTCCCTTTCCCTGCTCATTTCCCTAATGCTGCTTAATGTGAGGACGGTGGCCAAAAAACCAAAAAAATATGGTGGCCAGAATTGTACCAGATGGTACCAGTATTGTACCAAATGGTACAATACTGATATAGAGTATATCCACCTTGTGTTGGATCTGGCTGGGGGATAGATTGGGAATCCTCTTGGTGGATTGGTGTACTGACCACCCTGCTGCACAGCTGATTCCCTAACTGCACTACCTGAGATGGTCTCGGAAGTAATGTTGAGATCACCCAGGCTTATTGTCTTGGGTGATTTCAACATACACACTGCAGCTAGCCTTTCAGGGGGGCAGAGCAGGAGTTCATGGCCTCCATGAAACCATGGGCCTATCCGGATAATATCTGGTCTGACACATGAGGCAGGGCACACGTTGGATTTGATGTTTTGCAAGGGTTCCAATTATCAGGGATGTTGTTACAACACCGTTGTTGTGGTCCAATCATTACCTTCCGAATGACCTTATTATTATTATTATTAGACATTTATAAAGCGCCAGTCATATGACCTGGTGCTGTACATAACATAGAATTAGACGCGGTCCCTGCCTGTGGCTTACAATCTAAAAGACAAAAACAAAGGGGGGGAGACAGGGAGAGGGGACAGTGGGAGAGACATGGGAGAAGACAAACAAACATTCAGGCGGATTCGAAGTCTCAGGTGCGTGTACTTGGCTTGGTTACAAGGAAGTTGGTAGCAGCAGTCAGCAGAGGAGGGCCGACAGTAAGAGTAAGGGGAAAGGCTAGCGGGCATTGGGAAAGGCAGCATGGAAAAGGTGGGTCTTGAGGAGGGATTTGAAGGAGCGAAGGGAGGAGGCAAGGGGGATGTTGGCAGGGAGGGAGTTCCAGGCATGTGGGGCAGCGAGGGAGAAGGGACGAAAGCGGTTGGGTGAGCAGGAGAAACGAGGGAGAGTAAGGGTGGGTACAATGGAAGAGTGGAGAGTGTGTGCAGGAGTGCGTAGGGAGATTAGGTCCAAGAGATAAGGGGGAGCTTGGTCGTGGAGCGATTTGAACGTGAAAACCAGGAGTTTGAACAGGATACGTTCAGGAAGGGGGAGCCAGTGAAGGGAGAGGAGGAGAGGCTGCCCATGGTCGAAGCGACGGGCAGAGTGAATGACCTTGGCAGCGGAGTTTTGGATTGCGACAAGGGGGGACAGGTGGGAGCGAGGGAAGCCAGCAAGGTGGAGGTTGCAGTAGTCGAGGCGAGAGATAACCATGGCATGAACAAGGATTTTGGCCGAGGAGATAGATAGAAAGGGGCGGATGCGGGCAATGTTGAGGAGAGCGAATCGGCAGGATTTGGCCACAGAGTCAATGTAAGGTTTAAAGGAGAGGTGCGTGTCAAAGATGAAACCCAAGCTGTGGGCTTGGAGAACAGGACGGATGGTGACCCCATCAATGCAGATGGTCAGGTTAGAGGGAGAGGAAGGGGATGGAGGAAAAATGAGGAGTTCAGTCTTGGCCATGTTTAGTTTGCGTTGGCGTTGGGACATCCAGGCAGAGATATCAGAGTTAGGTTGGTCCACCACTGGAGGCTAAAGGATCCAATCATTTTCCAGAATTCATTGGGGGATTTACCAGCTGACGTTAGTGGCTACTCTGTTGATGACCTGGTTGCTTTGTGGGATGACATCTTGACAATGACTATCGACATGGTTGCACCCAAGCATATATTCCCACCACTGTGGCAACACAGGTCCTCCTGGTTTACAGAGGAGCTGAGGTGGCTGAAGCATGAGGGTAGGCAGCTATAGCGCAGGTGGCGCTCAGTTCACACTGAAGCCAACCGATTGTGGCATAGATCGTTTTTAAAAGACAATGCTTTGGCCGTAATGGTGGTGAAGAAAGCTTTCTTCTCCGCTATCATAGTGTCTGCAAAGTCTCGTTCAGCACAGCTGTTCAGCGTGGTGAGAGACCTGGTTAATCCAGTCTGCTTCTGCCCAGAAATGGAGTCATCTAATGTCTTCTGTAATATTTTTATTAACTACTTTGCAGACAAAATCACTCATATTCATGATGACTTGGGTGCTGCCATCTTATCGGCAGAATCAGAGTTTGGAGTTATGGAAACTTGATCTTGTCCTGTTTATTTGGATCAGTTTCAATCAATATCACCTACTGATGTAAGGGAGGTGCTTGGGGCAGTGAGGGCAATCAGTTTTGAATTAGATCCTTGCCGGTCCTGGCTGATGAAAGCCAGCCCGGAGACGTTGGGGCTGTTGTTAGCTGGGGTTGTCAATGCCTCCCTTCTGGAGGGGCGTAGGGTGTTGGATGATCTTAAAACTGTGGTCGTCCAGCCAACAAACCATCTTTGGATGCTGATTCCCTGGCCAGCTATTGGCCTGTCTCTAACATCCCCTTTTTAGGGAAGGTTATTGGACGGGTGATTGCTGGACAGCTCCAGGATCATCTTGATACCATTGGATTCCTGGATCTGTTTCAATCAGGCTTTCATTCTGGGTATGGCATGGAGACTGCCCTTGTGGGAATTCTACCCTGTTAAACTTGTTAGATCTTTTGGCAGCCTTTGATAGTGGTTACTACAAACCTTATCACTCATGTCATCTGTGAATGCAACAGATGCCATTTTTTAAACAGGCACAGCTGGAGGACAGGTCCATGTGCACTGCGTGGAGTGCACACGCACCTCCGGTGAGTGGGAGGGGGGAGTACATAGGCCAGGATGGATGTGTTCTGAGTGTGTGCCCCTACCCACACATAGTCCGTTCCTTTCCCCCACCCCCCACAGCATCCAGGATTTTCCCCGATGCTCCGTGCAGCAGCATTAATGGGTGGTGTGCGGGGAATGCACGCCCACTCACCCAAATTTTAAACATCCGGCTCTTTGAACTTCTGCGTAGAACTTCTCCCAGAACTTTTGTGTGTAAAAAGTTCTCCTGGTAAACTGCTTTGCTCAAGGCAGCTGTGGTCACTTGGTTTCCATGGCAGCCTGTCACATTTACAGCGGTGGCTACTTCAGGCTACCTCAGGGCAGTGTTTGTGTGACGAATGCATCCAGGAACTGCCTCAGGGCAGTGTGTGTGTGAAAAATGCATCTGGAACTTACTTGTGGACTTGTAAAACCAGAAGATTGAAACATCCGGAACTTTAAGGCTGCATTCTCATCTTTGGTGGCGGCAGAGGGAGGCCCCAGAGAAGACGCAGCAGCAGGGAGGAGCTGGCTTACAGGAAAAGAGCCAGTGCAAACGGGAATCTGCCGCAGCTTCTCTCTCGCGTGTCAGGGTGCAAAGTCCTGCACTGACATGCGCGAGAGAACCCGCGGCAGATTCCCATTTGCACCAGCTCTTTTCCTGTCAGTTGGCTCCTCCCTCTGCCACTGCCGCAGATGGGAATGCAGTCTAAGGTGTGTGTAAACATGCCCAATGTGTGAAAGTGACTTTCTGGTTGCAAGAAGCTGTACTGGTGGGTTCTAATTGACTATGCAATCTAGGCAGTTTTGACTGGGGTCATTGTAGGTTGATTAATGAAATGCTCAGAGATCTATTTCCGAGGGGGAAAAACCAATGTCCATACTCTGCCCATACCCTAGTCAATAGTAACTTGGGTATATTGTGGCTAAGATTTCAAACTAGGCCTAATGTTTCCATCTGCTGCACCCCTAACATTCGGAGGAGATGACCTGACTGGAGAGGGTGTTTAGTGTGAGTAGGCCTGCTCACATGAGGGGTAGGGCATCCATATGTGTGATGGGATGGGTTGAGGCATGGTGGAAACAGAGCTATGACTTTGAGGAGTGGATGTATGCAAAGGTTCCCGAACTGTTAATCATGACACACACACACCCCAAGTGGGGTTGTATCATTTATGGATGAAGTTGTAATCCCAGTGAACATTTTATATATTTTGCCTTGTGATAGAGCATGTGCTGGCCCTTTAAGAATAGCCTCCTCATCATTCGTGACCCCACTCCCTTCTGAGACTATAAGACTAGCAGTCTTAGGAAGCTTTGCAGTCTGCCACAGACTGTGAGGATGTTAGGAACTCTAGCAAGGCACGCTTGTGCTGGGAGCTGTCCCTAGTACTGATGGGTAGAGATTGGGGGTTTAGTTTTTTGCCACTCACTGGCTGCTCCTTCCCTTTGATTGTGGAAGAAATAGTGCCAGGAGGGCAACTGAATGACAGGCCTTCCCAGGGCAAGGGTCTGTGATTTGTATGCATGTTTTTTGGGGGGTTAAGGTTTTATCGTTAAGTCTCAAAATGTGGTGTCACAGAAAAAAAATGTTGAAACTGCGGAGGTAGGGAATGCCTTTCACTCAGGACAGTAACAGGACTTCCCTGTGTGTCTTGTGGAAGACAATGTAGGGCTGCAGCTGTGAGGAGAAGCCTGCTCCCCAACCAGGAAAATTATCTGCTTCCAAAGGTATAGTGCCTTTGCAAGTAGGCTGCCATACCCTAATGCTGCCCTGATCCAAGCCTAACAAACAGCAGCTTCTAGACTATTAACGGCTGTGAACTGTGACTGACAATATGGATGAGGCTGATTCCCAGACATTATAAACACCTTCATTTAAGAGGAAGATGTTTTAAAAGATCACAATCAATGAAGAAATACATGTTGCAGGGCACCTACAGAGCACACCTACAGCCCTGCAACATGTATAATAAAATATAACACCCATCTTATCAGTGTTAGTGTGTCTGTGTGAAAAGGGCCTTTCACTAACCATTTTGGGCAACTGACTTGAAATCCAGATTAATCAAATGTGTAGCACGACCATCCAGCCTTTTAGCTCTGAGGTTTCACTGGGTCTCATGCTGGTGCCAAGTAATAGCACAGGCACTAGTAAACAGCTGTAGGATTGCACCATTAAGACGTATTTTAGATATAATTTAATTGTATCGCTTGTGCTCCTCCATAATGTTTATCATGACTTTAAAAGTTTTATTAAAAATAATATTCAAATATTATTATTAATATTATTAAACAAAATAATACTAAAATATAAGCAAAAAAGTTAAAGAAAACAAAAATACAATCATGTAAATTTAACTAAGATAGTTTAAAGCGTATCAAAAGCTACTGGCCAAACACAACATAGCTTGCAATTCTGAAACAACTTCTATAGTAGTAGTCCAACTGAAATCACAAAAGAGTAATTAGAGGTTCAATCTGTGATATTAAAAGTATTATTAGAAAATTTTACTCAAATATTATCAGAAAATTTGATTTCTTCTGGGAAAGCAATTTTAAAAAAATAAATAAATGTTCTTCTAAGGTAATTTTAGCTTATTCTAATGAACGGTTATCAAAATTAACTCTAATGTTAAAAATTTAGAAATCTGAACATTTACACTGTTATTTTAAATTATCAGTTAAAATGAAGGTACTTACATTCCTATGACAGACGCCCTGATTCAACATCCGTGTGTGTGCCTCTGTAGCACGTGCAGACCAAAACTGGAATTGTGCATGTGTGCACAAAATGTGTGTGCACACTGTACAGGGGAGCCTGGGGAAAGTCCCCCACCTCCTGACCCTGCTGGGACCAGAAAAAAGAGAAGTGGGGCTTCAGTGGCTGCCATGGTGGCAGTGTAGTTGGGAAGCAGAGGACTTTCCCAGAACCATCCTGCATGCACACACTGTGTGCTTGAGTGCAATTCTAGTTTTGGTCTGCACGTGTGCCTCGGGCATGCTCAGACCTTGAATCAGGGCTATAGTTTCTAAACGTTCAGTTGGTTAAATAAATTGACAAAACAGAAACATAAATCATACCAAACTGGGACACTCTTATTTAATTTTTAATTTTTTAAAATCACAATTTCAGGGAAGACAAGTTCTTGTTTTTATGGCGTCGTTCTGGATTTATACTGGAAAATAGAATCTGTTCCAAGAACAGTCAACAGACTGAATGGGAGAAAGAGAGTAGAATATTAATTATTTAACTTAATTCCCCATCTTTAAAATAATTTAAATACTGGGTATTTTTAGACGTGACAGCGGTAGTCACCACCACGCTTTGATCCTGCCTGGGGTGGCCTGGCCACCAAACAAACATGCCAGCAGCCGGGACTGGGGAGGGGGTGGGGAGAGGGCGGGGGCAACGTCTGCACAGCCCCACCCCCCACGCTGTTCAGCGTGGCACCACCACCTCCCTAATGGGTGCATACAGCAGCCTATGAATCTGCCACGCCCACCCAGAAAAATTCCGGCCACCAGCCAGAGTTAGGTGAAGCGGGCCATCATACGTGACGGCCAGCTTTACCCTGGTCCAAGGATGGCTGTCCCTGGACCGTGGCAGGGCTAACTTCACGTTGTGAGTTGGCAGGGAGCCCAGCACACAACCTGCAGTTAATCCGGCCATGGTCCAGGAAATGTTTGCTCCCGCCTGCAGTTAACATCTGGCAGGTGGGAACAAACATGACATCACCATGGGTGGCCATGACAGGGTAAAGTGTGGCTACTCGTGATAGTGTCACATCTGAAAATACCCAGTGTGTTAATGAAAAAAGGCCCCCACCCTCCACACCTTCAAGTCCCTCCTCAAAACCCACCTCTTCCGCTCCACCCTTTTGAACTCCTGCTAATCATCCCCACCCAGAATTATCCCCCACCTGTTATCTGTAAAATTCCCAACTTACTGCAACCAAGCCAAGAACATGTACCTGAGTTCCCGCAACCTCATGAATGTCGCATCCCTTGTCTCTCCCTCTGTTCCCCCTCCCCTGTCTCCCCTCCCCCTGTCTTTAGATTGTAAGCTCTCGGGCAGGGACCATATCTATCTTATTCTTTGTAAAGCACCAGGTACATCACTGGCGCTATAGAAATGCTAATAATAATATTAATAATAATAATTAATAATAATTAATAATTAATAATAACTACTGCAAGTATCATTGCAGAGTATGCTACGGTATGGGGTTATCCTTCACAATATATATTTTTTTATATAAATACAATGCATTCAAAATTTCACACTTTCAGAAAAAAATATAAACCTTTCCCCCTTTTCCTGTTGTTTAAGCTAATCAGTAGTTCAGTTCTTTATTTACACGTATAATGGATTATGGAGCTCAACCAAAGGATACAGTTCTATTCCATACAGAAGACTCAGAATTATCCTTGCATTAGAGGGTATTCTGAACTCTGAAGGACCATGCAACTCATCTTCCTCCTGATCATTCACCGTTTCAGTGGACACACACAGAATAGGAAGATACATGCTAACATCAAGTAGGAAGATACAGAATATTTTGTTCCCAATAGCACCAAGGAAGGTTCAGTACACAAGATAGATAATAAACCCAAAGAATGGGTCTATTAAAAAATAGCCAAACGATCATGTCTCTTCTGAGGTGGATTTGAATTCTGACCCTGACAGAAAATCCCAGGAAAGTTATCTTTTCAGTGACATGACACTATAAGACCTTCAACTCTGAATAACCGGAAAAGAGTTCACATCGAACTGATCATTCCTGCATGCAGAATCAATTCTACCATTAGGTTGCAAGATACCTACCAACATTTAAATGATATCTTTATAACACAGTGAAATCATCATCAAGTAAGCTGGAATCCTGAATGGACTAATTCATTTCACAGCTATCTGGAAGCAGATAAGCTAGTGTAAGGTAGCCGAGACTTAGCAGAACTATCCTTCCCTGTTCCACCTATTAGCATTGGTGTTAGCATAAGCTCTTTCCTCTTAGTGGGCCGACCTTTCATTCAAGCCCTGGATGATCCTGAGAAAGTTTGCCTTGTTTCTTTATTTTTTGCCCAACTTCTGAGCAAGCTCCTAAAAAGTTATTGAAAGAGCATTACTCAGCCTGACACATTCCATTTATTTCAATATGGTGACAACGAGGGAAGATCTAGTTAAAGATATCGCACCAGCCTTATGGGATACTTCAAGATGTTTTTTTTTAAATGTAATACGCCACAATAGAATACTTTGTGTTTTTAAAAGGGCATTCCATATGCACCAAAAAGCTGCTGACTTAATCAGTTATGATGAGAAGAGATTTAGTGCTCTCTTTCTTTACACTGTCACTGAGAAAAATGTCTATGAAAAAGCCTATGTTTCCCATTATAAATCACTATAAGCTCCATGAAAATTTCTCCACTACCCTGGGGTTTAAGTGAGCAAATACATAGTGGTGCAGACTCCCACTTTACCCATAGGTTTATGAGATGTGAGGCAGCATACAATCCCCATTGTGTAACACGTTATGAGGGTCTAGGATCATAAAGCTAGATAAGCTACTATTACTTCTTTCCCCATTCATGGGAATAGCATATTTTTATATATTGTTTCCTAAGCCGGGGAGAAAAAAATAACAATCTCCTCTTCAACCCCATCCCTTTAAAAATTAAATATTGGATAAAAAATAAATATAAGTGCTGTGTTGTATGAGCCCCTTTTAGAAGTACAGAAACCTTATCGTATAATGTTAACAAATCTGCTTGTTCCAAAAAGGAAGCTAGGGTTCATAAAAAGGAGCCCATTCATAAAAAAGTGATAGCTTTATAGATGCTTGCTCTGATCTAACACAGTACACCAGATAACATCATACACAAAAACCATTTTTATTCTGGAACAATTTCAAAAGAGGCTCAGTCCCTTCAAGAATCAGGCTAAATACCTTTACGTTCCAAATATGGATTTAGGTGATTAAACCGAGGCCCCCAAGCTAGGAAAAAATGTTGGATTCATTTTTAATGGGGTAGTTCCTCATTGGAATTACTTTGATTTACACTCACTGAGGTCCAAAGGGCATTTTTAAAAAAAATAAAAAATCATCACTCTGCACATTACAGTCACTAGTGGTGTTGGGCTGGATTTTGCTGTTTACTTCTACAAAAAAGAGATAGAAACACAAACCTGTCCTGAGTTTTTAAAAAAAATATTTGGCTATGTTGATAGCCTCCTTTTTACTTGAAGATCAGCTTTTCAAGGTTTATCCAAATTAAATATTTATTTGTAAGCACAAAGAGTAGTGACACATTTGCTAGGTGACACAGACAGCTGCAGTGCCCTCCAGTATGGCAGTATTTGGATTCCTGCTGCAGCTTTTGCTTCTTACCTTCTGCACTTCGAGGAGACCTTCCTGGAGAGAGGGCAGAGGTTGTTTGGGTCATGACTAACTGCAGCACTATCTTCCTCAGCTGTCTTTTACTCTGGGCACTCAGATCAGGATTCACAGAGTTGGGATGAACAGGAGGACATTGGTTCAAAGTTCTCATCCACCCACCCCAGACCTGAAAAACAACTGGAAATAGATCTGCCCTGCTTTGTTTCTCAAGCACCAGTAAATCAACTCATTGGGTGTTTTTAGACAAGCGTCCTCCCTCACCCCCCATCATGCAGGTTGCAGGGCCACATTGGCCCCCTATGTAGCCCTGCAACCTGCATGATGCTTGAGTGATGGGTGGGTTTGTCTAAAAACACCCATTCTCTCTAGCCTGGGATGTGGATTTGCCAGAAGCAAATTTGCATGAAACTGGAGGTTTCTGTCCTAAACACCTACATCATTGGATGCAGGTCTTATGATCATATCTCTGGGCATTTTCACATAAAACACGCTCCACCCACTCCCCACCCACCACCTACCCACTATACAGGTTACAGGGCACCCATAGGGCAACACTGCAGCCCTGAAACATGTATTATGGGTGGGTGGGTAGTGGGTGGAGAATGCCTGGTGTGAAAATGCCCTCTGTCACCCAGGATCTCAGTGAGAGCTCAGTCACAAATCAGGATCTAATTTAGACCAAGGGTGTTTTCAGACATTACGGGATCACAGTCAACCACAGTGAGCCACACACAACCCCGCAGCAGGTCCACAGGGCCCCGAACGTCTGTTCGGTGGTCGCCAGATGTTCACCACAGACAATCCCTAGCACAGGGTCGGTGCAAGGGTACTGGGCGCCCTAGGCGAAATTTCAGCCTTGCCCCCCCCCCCCCGTGATAATATTAAAAAATGAACATTTTGTATTGGTATGAATATAAAACCTGTATTTACATATATATTTTACACAGGAAAGGAGAACAATATAATATGGATTGATTGTGCATTCTCATTGTTCTTTATTGAAACAACTCTGGGTGAGCACATCAACAACAACATCAACAGCTTACTATACTGACCAATATCAATATGGTTTTCAAAAATAAATAAATACGGAATAAATACACTGGGTGAGCACATCAACAACAACATCACTATACTGACCAATATGGTCTTCAAAAACAACAAACGAATAAATACACTCGGTGAACACAACAACAACAACAAAAACCTTACTATACTGACCAATATGGTCTTCTAAATAAATATGGAATAAGAAGATACCACGTCATCTGAAAAATTGAAATTATATACAAAACTTAAAAGTTTAAATGAAGCTACATTCCAAGCTGAAATTGCATCAATAAGTGACACTGACATAACCACTGGCATTATTACACAGTTTACAGCCCTTCTGCCAACAGAACCAAACAACTGTGCAACAGAAGAACCCTTCAGATCCCATCCTTTCCATAGCGCACAACACCAGCCCTGTACAATGTAGAGATTGCAAGTTTTTTGCAAGGAGATTAAGAACCAAACAAACCCAGAACCGAAAAATAAACTCTTTTTTTTCCACTCAGCATGTAATAGGGTTGTGGAATATACTGCCACAATCCAATCCTTCAGCCACACAGACAAACATCCTGATCACACAAGCACGTTCATATTTAGTAAAAATAGCATGTGAGGAGCCACTCACAAAGAACAGAAGGTTGCTACCTTGTAAATAAGGTTCTTTGAGATGGCTCCTAACATTCTCACAAATACCCACACTTCCAACCTTGCATAGCATTTTTTCCTTCTATTTCTAGAAAGGGTTGGAAGGAACTGTCATTATGAGGGGGAGAACACTTTTTATACTACAGGAGCTTGAGACCATCATGTGGCTATTATTTGAACAGGGTGAGCATGCAGAACCCAGTTGTGAAAATGTTGGGAGCCATCTTGAAGAACCTTCTTTACAAGGCAACAACCTTCTGATCAGCACATGAGGAGGACCTATTTGTAAACAAACAGCCGTATCTCCCAGCCTGATCTGCTGCTGCAGCGTGAGCCAGCAGCGGAGGGGGCATGTGTCAGCCAGCAGGGGGGGCAGGGAGAGGGAACCAAGCCAGGACAGGTGGCCGATTTATCCAACCTCGGTCCTCCTCTGGCTCCTGCCTCCTCTCAATTAATCCTCGGGTGTGGGGCTCAGCTCTGCAGCATGGGGGTGCCCCTACAAGTTGGCACCCTAGAAGCCACCTAGTTCACCTAATGGCTGCACCGGCCCTGCTCAGGGGTGGGGCTCAGCTCTGCAGCCTGAGGTGCTCCTACAATGTTGGCACCCTAGGTGGCTGACTAGTTCACCTAATGGCTGCACCAGCCCTGCGTATAGATTAGATCTAGATCTCATCGTTTTTCCTTTTCCTTTCCCGTCTGTCCCCCCCTGTCCATATTATATATAGTTATAGATAGATATTAGTTGTATATATATA
>QEPC01002054.1:2051756-2073607 GCA_003113815.1 Sphenodon punctatus | reverse complement strand
GTTTGTTTTAAGATGTTGTGAGCTGTCCTGAGCTGCGAAAGCAGGAGGGGGTGGGGGTGGCAAATAAATTTAAATAAATAAATAAATATGTAGCAATACCTAGGGATGGATTCAACCAATGCAGACTGTGTGACTGCACAGGATCTCATGTGCTGGGGGTAGGCTGGCCATTGGTCCTGTTTTATACAGGATAGTCCTGTTATTTTAAAAGGGTTTGTCCTTTATTTATGCTTTTTTTGTCCTGTATTTTCTAGATGCTGCTGGAGCTGCCACTTTCAAACCCACCCCCCTCCCCAGAAGTCATGATTTCATGACTTCCGGGCAGGAACAGCAGCATTGGCAGCATGTGGACCCAGCAGTCCCAGCACTGGGAGGGCAGGGTGGGGCTGGTGCTAGGGTTACCGTAGTGTCTGGATTTTCAAGGCATGACCACTTTTTTGATCCACCCAACCCCATCCAGGTGGATTTTTAAAAAATGCACCTATGTCCGGGATTTTGCCAGTACTGTTGCATTCTTTCCCCAGCGCTTGTTGCTCAGGCCTGGCTGGAGGAAAGAGTCCTGAGGCAGCTGTGCTCTTCCTCCCCTCATGTCTTGTATTCTGGGGATGTGTCAGTGGCCACCCTAGTTGAGGGGTTTGGGGCACAGGAGCCCACAGTACATGGGGTCTATGAATAAACTTTAAATGACAACATGAATGTGAGAATCACTGGTATGAATATGGCCATTGGCTCCAGGGTGTCAGATGCAATGGCAGAAGCTCATGGGGAATTGACAGGACAGCACCCCAAAGGAAAGCATATTTTGCCACCTTTACTTTAACAATGATGACTACTAACATCTTTTTGTTAGTTTTGCCCAGGACCCTAGTTTCTTGGATCCAGCACTGGTAATAACTAAATACATGTACTTTTAGTTTTACTTGCGCAAAAAAGGCTACAATACTAAGTGGTCTATGTAGTCAACAGATGAAAAGGACACATGAGCTATTTATTCAGAAATAAGGTGAGGCAAAACTTGAAAATTAGACCCACTCAGCTAGGAAATCAATATGAGAAACTGTTGCTTGCAAAAACACTGACCCTTTTTACATGGGTGGCACCCACACATGAACACCCAGAAATCTGGGTGTTCATGTGTGGGTGAGTCTTGTTTGAACTGCGCCGCGGCTGGGTGGGGCGCAATCCTACGCACATGTATGCACATGCATCTTGTTAGCAGGAGACCCTCTTCCATGAATAACTATTGGGGCATCGGTACTCCAATATACACTCAATTCTTAAATTTAGGGGAATTAGCCGAATTATTTGAACTAGGAGTCCCCACGTGCCACAAGGATCAGTTTGAGGTTTGATACGCACTACAGTCAGGTTTACATACCCTCCCCAAGAGTAGAGAAAGAGAGGGAGACAAGTGTTTAATAAAAAAAAGGAATGTTTATTTCAAAGGGACATCAAAGAAAACACACAATGGGATACACATACATATACTAATCAACACAGCCCCGGTCTGGTTGGCAGTTTACAGGGGAACCACAAGCGGTGGTGGGGAAAACGAAAGTAATGTGGGGAGTGAGTGATGGGGGAACACGCGGGAAACACACACACAGCGAGAAAAGAGCGCGCGCGAGAGAGAGAGAAAAGCAAGATGGAGAGTCAGGACCAATGGTTACCTCTCCTTGCCATTGAAAAGGGGACAGGCGGCCCGTGGATCCAGCAAAGTTCGGGGATGAAGGGAAGGGGCATACCAAAATCTGCGAGACCCCTTAAGACACAGACACACACGGAGGGACCCGCACATGTTTGCATCCAAAGCTTTCTCAATTTTGGAGGAGGAGCAAGGAGCAGTTATAGGGTTTAGGATAAAGGATTTGAGATAGGCTCAGGGACACTACAATAGGCTCATAGGGAGGACAAAAGGGATTCCCAGTGTGTGTCCAGGTACAACAAAGGGAAGATGCATACGGGGGCTGAGGGGACAAAGGACACATCTGGGTAGGACAAAAGAGGTTCTGGGTGGGTGTCCAGGTACAACAAGGGAGAATGCATAAAGTAAACAGACTGGGGCTGAGGGGACAAAGGACACATCTGGGCATGGTTTTGGGGTGATTTGGGGATGGAAGGGAATCATGAGGGGAGCCCTAGACTGAAGGGAGACACCAAGGTGCATTTCCACCAATCGGGCATGGGGGCGTTGGCTTGTGTGAGGGAAACATAGGGTGCTCTAGTTTTCCATGCCTTTGCGGCTGTTGCTAGTCCAATTTCTATTCACTAGTGGTTTCTTAAAACAGGGAGCAACCCTTTCTTAACGGCCCTGTACTTAATCAGGGCTTCCTCCACCTAATCACATTTTCCAAGGGCAGAGTGTTTTTTGCATGAAGGGGCCTTTTCCCCTTAGGCTCCATTGCGGCTCGGCCCTGGCCCCGCTCAAGCTCCCCAGTGCCCACCGACCCATGCCCCACATGAGCATGGGGAGGGGCCCTGTGTTTTGGGGGAGAATTCTGCATCTCTGGCAACATCTATACCCATTCCCTATGCATGAACATACCAGACAAAACAGAGGTGCCTCCATGCATGGGTGATGGGTGGTGGGTGGTGGTGAGGTTGGTGTGCACTAGTGTGTGCCCATCAGAACTTCCCACCCACCTGGCACACACGGATCACAGCACACACCAAACCACCCCCCCTCGCCGCGGCCTGTGTAAAAAGGGCCATTCTGAAAGAAATAGTAGTTCTGTGATTTTTCCATGACTGATGAATTTCAGTTCATCAATTTTACAATTTGTGAAAGCTTTGCTTCTGCTTTGTCCAGTAAAAGAGGAAAGCAGAGCAAGGCTGAATTTGCAGCCGCATATGGGGCACATTTTCCTTGGTTTGTGACTGCAACATCTTTAAATCTAATGATTTATGCAGTTACCTTCAGAGATTAGCAGAATGGATTGAAAATGCTAATAAAAGAGGAAGGGAAGTGAATGAACCATATTTAAAAAATCACAAATGAAAAGAGGCTAACTTTTATTCTGCCATGTAAAAAACCTCAAATGTTAGGATGAGAACTTGATTCTGCCATCTTTCTGTGATGTAATGTGGCACATTCTCTGCAGAATCTGAGAGGGTGAGATTATGGGGTGTGTGTGTGTAAAGTTTACTCTAAACTCTGTCATATAACCAGGCCCCACACCTTCATTACAGAGCATGCAAGTAGGAAAGGCCTTCTAGGAATGCCACTTAGGGTGTGTTTTCACAATCAGATTTTCTGGATTAACAGCCTATTAACATACTGTAGTGTAGCCACTTTACTGTTGTCACAATCTGAGTGGTTAAAGTGTGGTTCAATTGGATGCTTATACCAATCATCGGAAGCATTATTGGTATGCGAGCCTATACCAAGTTTTCAGGCCCAAGAGGTTTGACTAGCTCAGAAAAATATTGGATGGCCTGGGCAGCGCACAGCAAGAGAGTCTGCCCAGGTGTGCCAGCTACATAAGGGGGGTAGACCACTCCCATACCCAGGACAAGGGGTCTCATAGGTTCTTGCAGTCAGGTGATCCCAAGGAGTAGCGGCCTAACACCTGAGCCGACGGAGCCACCTTTCACCCCCTGCATACCTGACTCCCTGGCCAGACCCGCAAACACGCCTCCTGCTGACTGGCAGGAGCGTTCCCTTCTCCCAGGTACTCTCTTTTCTTTTTTGCAATCTGTTCAACACAGTGGCCCTTTTCACACGAAATGCCCCCACCCATCTCCATGCAGTTTTGCTGCGTGGAGATGGGTGGAGGCGCCCGTGGGAATGGGTGGGGGTGCATGCTACACCCACCTCCACCCATGCATGGAGCAATGGGCTCCAGTGCTTGATGCTCTGTGGGTGAAGGTGGGTGTGCACCCGTGGGACTGGGCGTACCCCCTCCCCCCACTCAACGCGGTCCATTTAAAAACAGCCAAAGTTTTAAAAAAGAGAGCGAGAGAGTGAGAGAGAGATTCAGGGAGAGGGAGAGAGAGATTTCTTTAAAAAATCTTCTTTCTTCAGTTTGATTTAAATAATGTTATGCCCCATGATTTACATAACAAGCAAAGACTGTGTCGCATTACTACATCAGTGCAATATCTTCAGGGGAAAAAATCGTCCAGCTGTATTTGACTTAGTCATTAGTTCAAACATCCCGTTTATGTAACATCATTCCCTAGATCAACTGTAAAGAGACACTGTTGATTTTGGCTACAAGCTTAGGAGTGGACAGACATTGCCACTTGATCTAAGCAGCTGCCTCCTCAGTTCCCCCTCTGACTTCATTGCCACTGGCCGAAGTATGAATTCATAATGGATCCACAACATGCACACCAATACATAAAAAGAGGCAGATGACTCATCCAATAACATCACCATTGTAAAGCTGTTCAAGGAGTCTAAAAAAAAAATCTGGGCTTTCCTAGAGAACTTATTTCCTGCTTTTAGAAAAATCTTTTTCAGTACAAAGGGACTGAAATCATGAACAGTTGTTATTGGTGGATAACAATTTATTGGTGAATATTTAACATTAAGCCTCTGACTCTCTATTATATTATTATTATTATTATTATTATTATTTTATTATTTATTATTAGCTGTGTACCTGGCGCTTTACAGAACAGTAAGATAGACGCGGTCCCTGCCTACAGCTTACAATCTAATAGACACAGAGAGGGGAGACAAGGAGAGGGGGCATAGGGAGAGACAAGGGATAAATAACATTCAAGCAGATGCGAGGTCTCAGCTTGACTTGGTTGCAGTTAGGCAGGAGTCTGTGGGGAGGGCAGACAGTAAATATTGAGAGGAAAGTTCCAGCAGGTGTCGGGAAAGGCGGTGAGGAAGAGGTGGGTTTTGAGGAGGGATTTGAAGGTGCGGAGGGAGGAGGCAAGGTGAATGTGGGCAGGAAGGGAGTTCCAGGCATGGGGGACAGCAAGGGAGAAGGGACGAAGGCGCTTAGGGGAGCAGGGGAGATGAGGGAGAGTGAGGGAGGGGACAGAGGAGGAGCAGTGAGTGCGTGCAGGTGTGTACGGAGATTAGGGCTGAGAGGTAAGGGGGAGCCAGGTTGTGAAGGGTTTCTGCAGGTGAACTTCACTATAGTGAATTCTGGATATTACAATTTCAGTTTCAGGCAATGTATAATTGTCCTAGTATAACAAAGACCCTGGCAGGGTTAGCCCTGGTAAAATGATCCGTATCTGTCAGCTGTTTAGCTGCTCTCCACCTGAGGCTGGGGCTTGCAATGCATGCTGGGTCAGCACTCCTGATCCTCACCATTAGCCTGAGTTTGCCTGCATTACAAGCTCTAACTAGCACTTGCAATGGTGGAGGAGCTCCTGGAGTACCCCCTTCATTCCCCATTGCAAGCCTGAACCGAGGCTTTCAATGGGTGTAGGGCATTTTGGCAACAAACAGACGCACACGTCCAGTGTCTTCCTGCACTGGAATTTGCAAGTCCCAAGCCAGGGCTTGCAATCAGGGAAGGCATTTTCCAATTTCTCAATAACAGCTTCTGTATAATGAAACTGGATTGGGTACAACAAACTTTTTCCCGGTCCCAGGGGTGTTTGTTATACTGAAGCAAAGTGACATACTCAGCTTAGGGCCCTGTGGCATGGTAGGCTGTTGAATATTTAAAGAGAGCCACAGATTCCCAGCTACTGCTCCTTGCCACTGGCTCTCCCACCAGAGAGCCTGGTTAAGCAGGTATATGGAAGCTGATGGGTTGGAAAAGGGTTGCTTAAAAGGGTATTTTCAGATGTTATGAGATCACAGTCAACCACAGTGAACCACACTCAATCCCGCGGCGGGGCCAAAGTGCCATGAACGGCAATCACCACAGTCAATTCCCATTAGGTGTTAAAAATAACCACACTTCCAGAGTTCTGGCCCAGACCATCTCCGAAAGCATGGTCAAAGCGATTCCCAATGGGAAATGAAAAAAAGTAACATCTGAATGGCAACCACCGGCTGGAATCAAGCAAAATGATTCCCAGCCGGGGACAAAGCACGCAGCATCGCTGCCAGTCAACCAGCAACAACACAGGCCAGGGAGGGAGATTTAAAGGGCACCCGGCAGCAGGGGGACGTGGTGGGATAGAGCGAGGCAGAAGGGAGAGGAGAGCGGTGGGAGAGAGAGCAAGAGAGGAGGAGGTGAAGGAGGCACTGAAGGTGCAGGCGGAGGAGGAGGTGGTTGTGCTGCACCTGGAGGAGGTGGAGGGACAGCAGCATCAGCAGCTGGGACAGACTGACCCGGCGCCTGCTGCCAGCCCGACCTGGCACCTGCTGCCAGCCCGGAGGACGAGGCATCCCAGAAATGGGTAAGGGACCAAAGGGGGGGAAGGTGGCACGGGAGCCCCAAGGTGGGTGGGTGGGCCAGAAGGGGGGGGAAGAGGGAGGGACCTGGGACTACGGCAATGTGGTAACCACCACCCCTTACGATCCACAGACACAGAAATGGGCCCAGGAGCCTGAGCCCCCAGAGGAGAGGGCCGGAGGAGGAGCAGGAGGAGGAGGAGCAGGGGGAGGACTGCAACCCAGAGACCGCCCGCAGGAAAAGACCGTACCATCGAGGGGGGCAATGGGGGCACAGGAAAACCCAGGACTTTATCCGGATCTGGTGGACCCTGAAGCACCAGCTGGAGCTGGCGGTCAACCAACACAATAAGCACATCTTCAGGGAGATTGTCTGGGAAATGGAGGCGGCAGGGCATTGCAGGACAGTGGCCCAGTGCAGGTCAAAGGTCAAGGATCTCAAGAGGGGGTACAAGGCCATCAAGGACAACAACCGGCAGTTCGGGCATGGAGCCCGGACCGCCCCCTACTACGATGCCCTGGACTGCATCCTTCACATGAAGGGGTCCATAGTCACCCAGCGCCTCGTGGGGAGCGCCGTGGTCCAGGGCAGGGAACGGGCTGAGGTACCCCTCCCCTCACCGCCACCATAGAAGACCCTAGCTCCAGGAGCCCTGCCCCCCAAGAGGAACACCCCAGGACCTCAGGGACAAGCAGCCCCCCCTCATGCGCCAGCCCCCAGAATTCCCAGGTGTGGTCCCTAGCGGGAGGATCCAAGGCTGGCACCCCGGTCACCATCAGCCAGTGGACTCAGGGGGACCTCAGCCACACCGAGGAGCCAGCCTCGGCGGGCTCAGAGACTGACATAGAGGGTAAGCTGGAGGGTGGGATGGGAACCAGACTGGGGGGATGGCCTGAGGGGGGGGAAGGGGGCACACGGGCCACGGGGCTGCCCTCAGCAACCCCCACAACCCCCGGACCCCGAAAAAGGGGCCCAGGGTCCACCGGGGGTACACAGACCACCGAACCCCACCCACCACTCCCCATATCCACACAGGGCATGGCACACCCCGGCACCCACAACAGTCCAGCAAGGGGAATGGAGGCGAGCAGCCCCAGGAGTAACCAGAGAAGGGGGAGGAGCCTGGGGGGGACAACGGACCCTGGGGTGGGGCTAGAAGCAGGGGGAGTTTGGGGGGACCCGCCACCCACCGGGGGGGGACCCCTCCCATGGCATGGAAAAGGGGGTGGGAATCTGGGGCAGTTAACCATCCCCTACCATGCACCCCAACAGGGCGACCCACCGTGGACCAGCAAGGTGGACCCATGCCCCCAGCCCAATGGATGCGGGAGCACTGGGCACAGATACAGCACCACAGGGAGGAGCAGGCGGAGGACATTGTCCGCTCCACCATGGAGCAGGGCGAGAGGATGATTGAGGCCATTGACCACATGAAGGAGGCCACCAAAAGGGACGTGCAGCAGGCGGAGGTCAGGGACCGGAGGCTGCAGGCAGAGGTGCGCCTTGAAAGGAGGTGGGAGCGCCAGGAGCACAGCAGGCAGGTGGAGGCATTCGGGTGGCTGGAACAGGCCATAGACCGGATGGTCAGAGAGCACTCCGCTAAGATGGACCAGTCCCATGACATAGGCACCTCGCTGCTCCTACACACGGGTACTATGAGTGCCTATGTCATGGCAGCCACACTGCTGGGAAACCTGAATTCCCCAGACCCCATGCCGGGCCCCACGGTGCCCCCACTGGCTCCACCACTGCACCAGCCGCCGGCACGCTCGCTGGGGCCGCGCTTCTGCCTACCAGTCCCTGTAGACCTCAGGAGGGAGCTACCGGCCAGGGGGCCCCCTCCGGCCCTGAGCCTGGCCGCCCTCCCACTACAGCCCGACCCGCAGGACACCGAGCACTCCCAGAACACAGTTGGGGACACAGACAGTGGTGGGGGAAGGGAGCACCCAGAGCTCCATGGCGACCACAGGGCAGCCGAGGGGGAGGCCCTGGAGATGTGGGGGATGTGGGGGAAGGGGGAGAGCAGTCTAAGGGAGGGGGGATCATGGCACAGGGAAGTGGGTGGTGGTGGTGGTGGTGGGGATACATGTACCTGTGTGCAGAAATAAAGGTATGGGCACAACTATTGCCTCCGTCGGTCATTTAATGGACACAGGCCCATGGGCGGGTGGGTGGCTGTACAGGGGCACACCCCGGATGCTGGCGGGGGCCCCAGGGAGGTGGATATGGGGGGGTGAGCCTCACGCCTCGGCCTCCCAACTGATCCGCCTTGCTAGGGTGGCACGAATGTGCTTTGCATATCTGTACTCCCGTGGGTTCTCAGCATTCACATAGAGAGGCCTGGGGCCAGGAGGGTGCCGGGGCACGGGGTAGTCGAGGGCATCCCCCTTGGTCTCGCACACATTGTGCAGCACACAGCAGGCTCCGATCACAAGGGAGGAGGTCTCCACCGTGTAGTCAAGCCAGCCCACGAGGCTCCTCCAGCACTTCTTGAGGGCCCCAAAGGCCCTCTCGACCACAGTCCTGCTTGCACACAGGCGAGTATTGTAGAGCGCCTCCACTGGGTTCCTGGTGACTGGATACGCCTTCATCAGCCAGCAGGTAAGTAGGTAGGCTGGGTCTCCCAGGATGCAGGGGGGCATCATCACCCCCTTGATCTGGGTCATCCCCATGTCCAAGAAGTCTCCGTGGTACATCTGGGCATAGAAGGGGGAGATGGTCATGATCCGGGCATTGTGACTGTGACCAGAGTGGCCTGTAAAAATGTCTCTGAACCAACTCCGGTGGTCCACGACCGCCTGCAGCTTCAGGGAGTGGTACCCGTGTCTGTTGACATATTCCAAGGCCTCCGCAGTGGATGGGCACAGGATCTCTATGTGGGTGCCATCCACGGCACCCATGCAGTTAGGGAACCCCCCCAGCTGCAAAGCCAGCCATCACAGACTCCTGGTCCACCAGCTGGATCACTTGGTCCAGGAGCACGCCCTCCACCACCTTGCAGACGTCCCACAAGATCCCAGTGACGTTGCTCACCCCAACGCTGAAGTGTTGCGAGACAGAGTGGCAGGAGTCAGGCATTGCGAGGGTCCAGACCCCAATGGCCACCTGCTGGATCATGGGTATAGGGGCCCGCATGGGGGTGGCCTGCCACTCCATCCAGGGCATTAGCAGCTCCACGAGCCATAGGAGGATGCCCATGTCCATCTGAAAGTGCGTTCTCCAGGCGGCCTTGTCCCATTGGTCAAGGGCCCTGGCCCACCACCCCTGTGCCCACTCCGTGACCCATACCTGCCAGCCTATGGGCATTGCAAGCAGGGTTGCTCACCCCATGGTCTTCCTCCACCACTGGAGCCATCTGGCCACCCCGCGGAGCACCACAGTCTGGCCTCGGGTGTGAAGGAGGCCCAGTTGGGCTGCCCCGGATACCTGCTGGGCCCTGAGGTGGACCAGGGAGCGTCTGCACCCGTGGTGGGCTCTCTGGGCCCTTGCAGTTCCCTGAAAGTTCCCTGGAAGGCCTAGTACGCACCACAGCAGAGCTGAAGCCGGCCTCTGGACTGCCGCCGCCGCTGCCCGGAGCTTAAGGCAAGGTAGGGTGATCCCTGGGTGGGCGAGGTAGGGTGATCCCTGGGGTGGGTGTGGGTGTTAAACCACCCCCCACCCCAGGGATCAACAATACCAGTACACTTAACTGCTGCTGGTGCGGGCTCTGGGTCACCAGCAGCGGCCCGGAGCCCAGGGACTTAGGGAAAAATATTTTTTTTAAAAAAAATCCAAGCTGGGCAGGGTGGGTGGGGGGTGTCCCCCCTTCCACCCGCACAGCCTGGACGGGGGAGGGGAAGTGTTTGCTTTTTTTCTGTGGTTTTTTTTACATTGCGGTCATTCATTTGAATGGCCGCAATGTAAAAAAATCCGGCACAGGGGGAATCCGGTAAATTCCCCTGATTACCGGGGTAATCCAATACTACCGGTACACCCAAAAACCGGCAGTATCGGACACCAGATCATCCGGTAGTCCCATCCCTACTGATTAGTGTGTAGGCTGCCCTGTCTGTGTGCTCTGTTGCATCAGCTGGGCTGGGTCCACACCCCATGCCTTGCTCTGTATCCGTACAATGTTGTGTCCTGTGCCCTTATCGCTTGGCCTTGGAGCTCCCCGGCTTCCTCTCCCATCCCTCCAGGGATTGTGGGGCCCCTTTTTCATTGTGTTTAGTCTCAGGCGCTTGCTGGACCATGGATAGCCACGCTTCCCCCGAGCTCGTGGGCCCCAGCACCCCGGGCGCCCGCATATCTGGACCTTCCGCGAGACCCTGTGTGACCTGTGGCATTCTCTGGAAGTGCAATTGCTCCTGAGCTGCCCGGACAGCCTCATAGGTGCCTACAAGAGTATGAGCTCTGGACTTCAGTACTATGGCCATGTGGCGAGCGCTCGCAATTGCCGACTGCATGCGGAGGTGCTGGGCCTGTGTCCCTTTCCCGATGGGCGCATCCCATAGATGAGGTGCTCACATGTGGGGTGGTCGATTGCAGAGACCATGTCCGTTCTCTCTGTGTGCAGCCTGTCTGGCTACACAGCCTGCCTGTTGGAGGGGGGCCCTGCCCTGGCTGTGTCCTTCTTTGGCTGTGTTCATGGGACCCGAGGTTACCAGCAGTCCCGCGGGGTGATCTATCATCGCCTGTTGGAGCTGGGTCACCTTCTGTGGCCCCCACCTGCAGACTATGGCCTGTCTGAGCCCTCTGAAGTGGAGGTGGCAGTGCTGGCCGGTGTGTGGTCCCACTCTGATGTGCAGGTGGGGCTCTCTGCCCAGGATCCCTTCAAGGCATACTACCTGGTTGTCCACCACATGTCTGCGCTGGGGTACCATTGGGGCATGCTTCAGTGGCCCCAATTCATGCACCTGGAAGGCCACCCAGCCCTGGGCTCCTTTGTGCCCCCCTGCAGCTGGCTGTGAGGCCCCCCTGTGCCTTCCTGGCTCTGGGTACTGGCCCTGGTGTGCGTCCCCGCCTCTGCCCTGGTGCTGTGAGTCGCTGCCCCTTCCCTCCCTGATGTTCCTGGCTCGCTGCTGTGCTGGCTGTGTCTTGGGGTTCTGCTGCCCCTGTCTGTGGCTCTGGGCCCCATCCATGCCCCCCCCCCATCCGCCTCTGCGACAGGTGTTCTCCTCCATGACTGCCTTCTCCTGCGGCTGTGTCCTGAACTGTGTACTGGCACACGGCAGCCGGGTTACCACTGTCCTTCCTGCTCTGGCCTTGCTCCCTCCTGTGCCTGCCCCCTGGGTGACTGTGTGACTGTGGGGTTCCGGGGGCCCCAGACTGGGGCTCCGGGCACCCTCCTGGTGGGGTGTGTGTTGCTGGACTGGCTGCCCTGCTCCCCGTCTCCATCACACCTCCATCCCATCCATTGCACCCTGGCCGATGCGTGGGATCCCTGTCTGCCTCCTGGACCATGTCCAGTCCACTCCCCAGTCCGTGGGGCCTCCCGCTGTGACTGTGCTGTGCCCCTGGGGTTCCCCCCATTCTGGGACTGCCTGTGTTGCTGTGGGGGTGCCCATGTGGGCTGTGCTGTTGTGGGGGTTCTGTTTGACATTTCCCTTGTCCTGCCCTGGGCCCTGGGCCGGCTCCCCCCCTGCTCTCTGTCCCCACCCCCCCTTTCTCCCCCCTGTGCCCGATGTTCCGTGTGTGTTGTCTGTCCCGCTGTGTGCCCCCTTCCCTTCCTTTCCCGTGCATGTGTGTGTGCGCTCGGGTGTGTGCTTGTGCGGTGTGTTCTGCTGTGAGCTCATTTTCCCTGTGCCTGTTGTGTGCGCTGCCCCGGCGGCTCTCCTCCCTCTTCCCCCTCCCTTCCCATTTCCCTTGTGTGGGCATTCCCTTTTGGCACTTTTGGCTTCATTTGCCCTCAGCTGACCATGTCTGTGTCCCATCCCTCCCTGGTGCCTTCAGGGTGTTTTGGCCATGCCCAGGAATTGGTGTCACGTCTGTTGCACTGCCCCGGCCCGTGATCTGCCGAGCCAATTCCCTGCCATGGTCCTGATCCCGTCATGTCTGACGAGTGCCTTCTTTGACCACGGAGGGTGGTTGATCGGTTCACCACCGCTGGGAATCCACTGTGGTGACTCGGGACCGCATAACGTCTGAAATCACCCAAAGTCTGTGACCCACCCCCCACTAAAGACTCCCAAGCTGGGCACTAATAAAGAAGGCCCCTGAAAGAAGGAGCCTAAAGAAACTACTCTCTATGTTGTGAGACTTCTTGGGTCTGAGGGAAGACACAAGGTTTTGTTTTTGCCCCCGCCCCCCATACCAAGTTAGTTATGCTGGTGGTTTGTTGGACTGCATATTCTGTGATCTTTAGGAGGCACTACAAAGAATAGTTGATTTACTCAAGTCTTTAATTCAATAAACTCAATAAATGGATGAAACCCTCATATGCTGGACATAAACTAACCTCTGATATAACTAATAGGTTAGTAGGAAGGGGAATCAGTTATCCCAAAAGTGCCTATTGCACCAGAGGACTTCCACCTTCTACTGGAGCATGGAGCATTTATTAGAAACAGGGCAGTGGGTGTTTCCAGTTGGACACAGAGGCAGCCTACTCCTGGAACTGCTCCAGGGTGCACCCTGCGTCCGCCCACTCCCAGCCACCTGGGTCGGGTTAAGAGAGACCCAGCGGGTTCCCCAGCCTGTGCCCATTTGTCTGTGTGGCACCCCCCTCCACACACACACACCCACCATAAAATTGCGGATGATTGCCCAACACTCTAGGCTGCCAACCGCAACTCTATGGTGTTACCTGGAGCAACAGCTGGCAGAAATGTAGGTCCACGCATCAGATGGACAGCTACTCCACTCTGGGTCAGTGCCCCAGGTTTAGCCGGCCTGCTCTGCCAGTGGTGGTCTGAGATGTTCTGGAGTGTTGCCGATGGGGCTGCCCCCAAGCAGACACAGCCTGCTCCGCTTCAACATCTGGCAGGGCACCTTTAAACGGACAGGCCACCAGGCGGTAAAGCAGGTTGGTGTGGCCAGTACTGGGGTAGCTTGTCCATCTGAAAACACCCATTAAGCTAGTTGCCCTGCTGGTCTCATCTGCCATAGTAATCTATGCTACTCTATTTTACTTGACTGAGACATGAAAGTGCGTGAAATTCCTGTGTTACATGAGAGATCAGATGAGACAATTGTAATAGTCTCCTCCAGACTTAAATTTTATGATTATAAGAAACTCAGCCCTGGTTTAATTCCGTTGAAGCCAATTAACCAAGGCAGAATTTTGCTCATTGTCTCTCATTGCAATGCTATTTCCAGAGTGATTCAGAATGCTGTAGGGTGTTGCAAGGTCATTTAGTAGATGTAGTGCCCAGATGTAATACCAATAGGCAGTGCTGCTGGAAGAGTAATTGGAAGAGTTTGGAAGAAAAAGAAAATATCAGTGGGGGTAAGTGATCAGCCAGAGAGAGACACACACACACAGAAGGCATCAAGAAGTATTCATTTAAATCTTATTTTAAAAGATGGTCTTTAGAAATGCTCTTTTAGAAACCCTGCCAAGTATTATCAGTTCTACATATTGTATTTCTGTGACTAGGTACTGCAGCATTTATTTTAAATGAGGGGATTAAAACTGTGATATCTGTTGCAGGGTGTCAGTAATTAATTATGCAGCAGCTTAACTTTTGTCAGTGCTGATCAGCTGTGCTCATTGGTAACAAGTATAAATAAATGCTGATGGGAACACCCATTATCTGCATAGCACCATACAGCTGGACCACTTAATGTGGGCTGTTCCACATTAGAGGCCATTATTTCAGTATGGCCTTTAATCAGAGAAATACCATATAATTTGGCTAAGATCAGATGTTGCACCATTTCAGTGTAAGATAAACACTGTTTCTGCATGGATGCCCCCCTCACCCACGTGTGCGGGCGGTGGGGTGTGTGTGTCCGTGGGATCTCTGTGGTGGGTGGATGGAGGTGCATGCGCGGTCCTGCGCTCCACCACCTCCACCCATCACCCACGCATGGAGCAACGGGTGCCAATGGCGGATGCTCCATGTGTAGAGATGTGTGGAGGTGGGTGGGCGTCTGTGGGATGGGCTGTCAATGCACCACCCACCCGCTGCCACCTCCACGGACCACGGAGCTGCCGCAGTCCGTGTGAAAACAGCCAATGTTTTCTGGGTTTTGGACACAGTTGTGCTCCAGCAGTTTGAATTGAATTCTTTTTCTCTCTTTCTGCTGTGTTTATACTACCTCTTAGACGCCTCTTTGTCCTTTTGTCTGTTGAAGATAAGTAAATGAATTGTTGGAAATCCTTAACTTCAGATATTATAATAACTAACACAATTCAAACCAGGTTTCAGAGTAGACACATCCAGAAGTTTAATCAAAGCAAGTGTTTCTAATAAAGTGGGCCTGTCAGACACAGGTTCTAATTAACACCTGATTCTAATTTGATGGTAGTAAAGGGTGGAATACTAAAATTTGCAAGCAAAACCAACAGTTGCCTGTAGCTTGACAAACTAGTAAAAGAATTTTTAAGGGTAAAAATCTCCCCTCTGATTTGTTCTGTGGACCAGTGGATACCTTTCTATAAGGTCTTCGCTTTTTCCAGGCATGTCCTTCTGAGTAACTTGGATAGAATATTTGTTGGGAGAAGCATGAGGACTACTCAAAAGAATCTGGCATTATGAACAGCTGATTTCGCAATAGGGGCGGGATAAAATTTTGCCCTGTGATTGAAGGGAACCACGAACACTTGGTATGATTGGTGCTTTGTAATTGGTTTATAAACTTCATTATTATATTATAAACATAATTAGTATATTATTATAAACATATATTATAAACAATTATGATATTGTTATAAGTGTAATTATTATATGACATGCCTTGTTGAGAATTCTATATATACAGGCAACAGGTGGGGACAGCCCAGCTTTGTAGATCATTTGGAAGCTTGAGCCTGTAGAGAACAGTTCCTACTGCAGCTCTCACGAGGTATTGATCTTTGGTGCTGTAGGGTATTTGAACTTTATACATTTTATAACATTTTGGGAGTTTCCCAGATTTAACTAGTGGTTCTATAATTGGTGGTATAATTTTATTGATTTTTTTCTATACAAATGTTCATAATAATTTTTTTTGATCCACCCTCTTTTCTACTCTGATAGGTTCCCATGTATGGGTTTGATATTTTATATTGAATAAGTCTACTTTTATTGAGGTATTTAATTTTATTTAGCTTTTCAATACCATGATACAGGATGTTTTATTGTGTATATTACTGTTTAGATACCCCTGATGAAGAGCTCATTTCAAAATGCATTGGGTTATTCATTTCAAGTTTGGAATGTATAATAATAAAATAACAATAATTATTTTATTTTTATAGTGCCCCCCACCTACATGGCACTCAGAGCGCTTTACATTTCAGATAAAAGCACAGTATAAACAATTTAAACAATTTAAAACACAATTAAAAGAATATTTAAGAATTGGAAGATAGGGAAAGGAAAAAAGGAGGAGAAAATACATTAAAGGGACCAGCTGTGGATCCTAAAAGCATCTAGAAAAAAAATATGTCTTCAGGTGCTTTTTTAAAGGAATGGAGGGAGGAACCAAGATAAACATCTGGGGGTAGCGAGTTCCACACTGAGGGGGTCTGTCACAGCAAAAGCCTGATCACCCGCTGACTTAAGATGCAATGGCAAAACCCCCAAACAGCAGGTGGTTCCTGGGCGCAGATACCCATCAGTGTGAAGCTCCAGAAGAAGGTCCAGGGCCTAAACCATTCAGGGCCCTGAAAACTTCAGCGCAATCTTAAACTCAGTCTGTGATTTTACAGGCAGCCAATGCAAAGAATTGGCTTCCCGCAGGACAGGCATAATATGATCACGGCTGCCTAAACCATATGGCTTTTTTAAACTATTGAAGTTGTACACGTGTATATACACACCTGTGTATCTCGCTGAATTTTCAAAGTAAATTATTATATCTGGTCGAATTGTTTGTTGTCTCTTGTCCTATATTTAAAGACCCACAAAATGTCTGAAATTTTGGCGGGCATTCCAGAAGCTCTTATAGCACAGGAGTTGGCTCATGTTTTCAAAAAGTTGGCTGCTCCTGGTTCCAGTCTGCAAACATAGTGTGTTACCAGTTATAATGCTAGCTACCTGTTTTCAGCATTCAACACATATTTGATTGTGTTAATGTCTGTTTGTGTAAACATGCATTTCACTATTCATTTAACACGTTTTGGGATCAGTCAATTTTTAGGCCTCATAGAGGCTAACAATTCTGTTGATTTTGCTGAGTTAAAAGTCACAAATGTTTTGGTGCATTGTCATATTGTGAGATATCCCCATTCAGAGGCCAGCCTTGGTTGTTACAAACAAGAGTGAACCAGGGCACCCTTCCTTTGAGTAGGATAAATCTGTAATTCATAGATGGATTAGATCACAAATTGTTTTCCTCTAATGGTATGGTGGTGTTAGGTCATACAGAGACTGACTGCTACCTCTGAAAGCTTGCACATTCTCAAGGACAATAGTGGGTCTAATAAAAGATATCATCTGAACTACTTTGTCTCTACTCCCTAAGACCCAGATGTTTTAGCTCATGGAAAAGGTTCATGTTGTTAAGATAGCTTGGTTTCCAGTTCAGTCCCCAAGTTGTCATCTAAGAGGGTGAACATCACACCTGCCTTCTTGCTGCCCATGGTGGACCTGTTATATGTCCCAAAAAGTATTTGATTTCTAGAGCTGTAAGTGCCATTCTGTCCATGTTAAACGAGATATTTCCTAGAGAACTATGGGTGCCTCCACAAGAACTGCAGAGGGCTTGATCCCTGTGCGCCCCCATGGAAGGCAATCGCCGTTGCTACACTTTGGGGGCAGTGTAGGGAGCAGGGCAGATGGTCTGCCCCCCTGTGGAGCAGCTATGCAGGTGGCCGTCAGTCATCCTGCCACGCCACATGGCAGGCTGAAACACTTCCCAGAGGAGCCACCCGCTTCCCCTGGCTCACCCACTATCCCGCCCCCGGCTGTGACATGACTGTGTAGGACTGGAGCTACCATCTGCTGCTCAAAGTTCTGGAGCAGACCTCGCTGTGCAGTGGAGCAGATGAGGACTGGGCACATGAGTGACGGCACACTACTACACCTTGGGCAGCCTCACCCCGCTATGTGCTGTGTCGGGCTTTTTCCGAAGATACAGTGCATAACAGTCAGCTGCCTGCCCCGCCATGCGACAGCGTGTACATCTGGCAGCCATCAGACACACAATGTACTGCATCATGCAGTTAGGCTGCCCTTGGGCAGGGGAAAAGCTGCCCAATGTGTGGTAAGTGCATTGTGTGACTGATGTGGACCATCCAGTCATCCATGGTGGTTTCACCACTTCCATCAAGGTTGGATTTGATGCTTTTACTGATTCATTATCAAGCACAGACAGAATGGAAAGACAAGGGAGTCAAAAAGGTATGACACTTATTACTCATGTTGTCCTGCATCCTTACATTCATTTCACAAGGACAAAGTTTATTCTGTGATAACATCTACCTCAACTGAACTATAGTTTATTATAATTTATACTAGGGATGAATTTGGTCCATGGCTGAGCAAGTATCAATATGAGCAAAAGCAATTCATAACTGTATGGTTAATTTGGTTAAGAAACAAAGTGCATATATATATTTTTTCCTTTGAAATAGAAATATGACACCACAGGCACAATCCTCCATCCACTGAAGCCAATGGGTGCTTTTAGACAGACATGGTGGCAGCCTGCCCCTGGAGCTGCTCTGGAGGTGCACCCCCACACCCACCCGCTTCCACCCCACCTGGATCCATTTTAGACAGACCAGTGGATGTCCCCGGCCTGCAGTCTGCCCAATGAGGTGCCCCCACACACATCATAGAGTTGCGACCGCTCAGCTGATGCTCTAGGCTGGCAGCCACAACTCCATGGTACTACTGAGCAATAGCCAGTCAAATGCAGAGCTGCAGCATGGGTCTGCCCAACAGATCAACAGCAGCTCCACTTCTGGCCAGTGCTTCAGGTTTGGCCAGCCCAGTCCCCATGGCACATTCTGGGATGTTTGAAAGTGACGGCAGCAGGGCAGTCACAGCCTGCTCCACTTGCACATCTGGTGGGGTGCCTTTAAATGGACTGCCAACCTGGGAGAAAAGTGGGATGGAATGGCCAGAACTGGAGTTACCATCCATCTAAAAGCACCCAATGGCTCAGTTCTCATTAACATTAATGGTGGAGGGCTGCACCTGACAGTTAAAATGACAAGTCAACAAAAACCCTTACAAAGAACCATAGGTATTTTCTGAAATGTCCAATCCTTTGGAATTTTTCTTTTTTGTGCCCCAAAGCAATTGCAGTTTATTCTTAAAAAGTGCAATTTGCTCTATAAATGCCTCCCTTCTCCAGAAACAATATGTCTTTTATCTCCTTCCCTTCAAAAGTGCTTAATAGAGAAATCCAACTTATCTGCTTCATCTTCAAACTAGAACTGCCTGTCAAGTCTTGAAAATTTTCAGATTCTTTTGGAAATAGGAAGCAACCTATTGTGTTTACATTTGCTCTTTTTAGTGACAGCTGAACCCACAGGAGCATTGAGTTAGAAAATATCTGATTGCACTTGAAACAGAAAAAACTGCAAGTCAGGTACTGAAACTTTGCATTAAGTGGCAACCTTTAAACTAATTGTGCAGTTAGGAAACTGGCATCTGCAAAGGAAAAGAAAATGTAATGGGAAGAGAGTGAGAATTTTGTTTTGTATCAATACACTTTTACTTTGACACTATTTTCCATTCCAAAGGCAGGTTTGGAATCTGAACAAGCAATTTATTATAGGGATAGGTCTGAGCAAAACCTCAGATTCAAACACCTCAAACTTTGGAAGTGGGTTTGTATCCGAATTTTATGGCTGGAGCCCATCTGTAGTTTATTATAAACAAGTCATGAGGCATAAGTGAAAAAATCTGGATGCACAAAGTGAGGCACTCAATCCCACTGCTGTTGAAGTTAACAGCAAAGAGCCCATTGACTGAAGAAGGTTTTGGATCAGGCCCTAGGATTCCAGTGCAATCCTGGCAAAATTTCAAAAGCATATATACATATATATATACACATGCTCCAGCATTAGGAATTTTTAACCCTGATGCTTATAGAAAACTGTATTACCAGATGCCAAAAATGAAGATAACATGAGAGGAAGTTTATTTTGATGAGGAAATCCCTCAATGCTGTTGAAAATATGCCTGGAATGGTTAATTAGCATGCAGGAGCTTTGGAGGAAATGATATCTTGCAGCTTGACCATCATCTTTTTGCCAGGTTTCCCTTCGATTTATCTCTTATCTGCAGGAAACTGTCTCACAGCTTCTGAATCTGCAGTTGGCAAAAAAGAGAAAAAGGACAATGACTCATTATTGGGCAGTAGTACAAGTTCTATTTGAATTCTAAGTTTCCACATTAATGCTAGTTCATGTCATATCTAATGTGTTTCAGCCCATCCAGGGGATATCCAGGGTGGGCTCTGAAACTAACTAAAAGTGAAAGTTCTTTCATGAAATAACAAACAGTAAATTAAAGTGGCAGATAAGACCCAGGGGATGAAAACAGTGAGTAACGCAAAAACTATTTGCAGCTTCTCCTGTGACTAAGGCATCAAAAATGTGGATTATTAAATGAAAGTATTGTAAACTGGTAAGTAACTGGTGACAGGATATAGCAACCAATACCCACTGAAGTTATTTCCGACCAAAAACATTAAGCGTGCTGATTGCTGATGATCGGGCTGAAAAAAAAATCATTTTCATATGTGCTCAAACTTGCAGGATTCTGTGCTCTCTAGCTGTCAACATGTCTTAGTGATGAAGAAGTTGCTGTCAGTCACAAGGGATGACCCTCAACACCCTTAAGAGGCGGTCTTGCCATCGCATGAGTGTCTTTGTCCAGCAAAGCAGGCCCCTACGTATGGCTGGAGAGGGGAGAGGGAGCAGTGCCCCTACTGTAATATTTTTGCCCCCACTCATAAAAATAAGATGTGTTCCAGGTTTTCCTCCTCAGTTTGTTACTCTGAAGAATAAGGTGTCTGAAAACTTGAAGAGTGTCTGAAGGCATAAGGCCAGAAGAATAATCACAATTCTAGTAAGAAAATGTCTGCATTGTCTATGAACTTCTAAAAGCAAGCACTGTTGTCCCCTGTCCCTATTCGTTCATCATGCAGTCTGCAGACTGTGCTAATGTTCTAGCCATGGGCGTGCAGCAAAGCAACTGAGCATAGATTTAATGATATACATAGGAGCAGTCGGAGAAGCTCAGAGCTACACATTTGAGTGATTTGTTGAATAACCTAAAGAAATTAGAGGATGCTGGGAATTAGATGACACCAATTCTGTGCAAACACTGAAGAGGACAGGACAGTAAAATGGAGAGAGATGTTCTCCTCTCACTATGTTCCTCTGCCTCCATGTTCAGAGGTGTGGTCTGATTTGGTTTACAAGACTCAGAGTTCATCTGTTCATCCAAATATTACACAAAAGGAAAATATTACATTAAAAAAAACACGATTGAACTGTGTTAATCTATTTTTGCAGTTTCACAGACTGAGTCCAGAACTTGTCATGATTCTCACATTTTTCTTCTCCCAGTTTTCTGCATTTCTGAGCTGACATCTGAAATAGGAATACACAATCAATATGTGAATAATCAAGAAGTCTGCTTGCTGTTCTAGACAGACATCCGAGAATTTCTCCCACTGTCTGATAGATATACTAAACAGGCCCCGTTTGTATCAACATATCCTTATGTGGCCAGCGCTAAAGTGACAAACCAAACAGCTTTAAGTGGTTACATTCCCTCACCAAACGTCCCAAGTGTCGCACATCATTAAAAAGCTGCATCCTGAAGACGTGTGAGGGAAACAAAGAGCGGCAGCCCCATGTCGGCAGCCTGAGTGGGCCCTATGTGTGGAAGCAGATGATTCCAGCAGGGCTTTCAAACTGCCAAAGGAATACTGCAAATGCAATCTGGTATCACAGCTGCAGAGCCAGAAATACTGTATCGGTTTCTGAAAGGGAAGACATTTGTTCTCAAGAGCGACACTGCAGGAAGGGCTTACATCTGAGTCATCATCTTTGACGGCGTGTGTGTCCATCCTAAAGCTGAACAGCAAAGCTTCTGCAAAACATTTCAGAATGGTTTTATATTCCCCAAATCACCGAGGGCCTGAGCCAAAGCTCACTGCAGTCAACACAAAGAGTAGCACTAACTTTAATAGGCTTTGGATCAGGCCCTGGTATTATTACTATTATTTTTTTAGTTCTAGCTGTTAAACATTTCCATTGAGCAGCATAATACAAGTTCAATACATCATAAGACACAAAAGAATGCTTACACTGTATGGTGCACCCACACCTTGCATACTATGTGTAGTCCTGTTCTCCTCACCTCAGAAAGGACATAGTTGAAATGGAAAAAGTACAGAAAGAAGGGCAGCAAATATGACCAAGGGCCGTGTGTGTGTGTG
>QEPC01002054.1:2019403-2036494 GCA_003113815.1 Sphenodon punctatus | reverse complement strand
CTTCACGCAATGGGTGCTTTTAGATGGACGGCTGCCCTAGTGCTGGGCCCGCCCACTTCACCCCCTGTCTGGCTGCTCCATTTAAAAGTGCTCTGCCAGATGTGGAAGCACAGAAGGCTGGGCCTCTGCCATGGTAGTCCCGCTTGTGGCACTCTGGAACATCCTGGAGCACCACCTGTGGAGTGGGCCGGCCAAACCCAGGGCACTAGCCCAAAGTGGAGCAGCTGTCCGTCTGCTCAGTGGACCCACACTGCAGCTCCAGTTTTGTTCAGCCGTTGCCCTGGGAAACACCATAGAGTTGCAGGCACCAGTCTAGGGCGTCAGGCGATCTGCTCCCAACACTATGGTGCGTGGGGGGTGAGGGGGGGGGTTCTGCACAGGCAGGCCGTGGGCCGGGGAACGTGCTGGGTCTGCAAATGGCGGATGCGGGGGTGCACCCCAGAGCAGCTCCAGGTGCAGGCAGCCTCCACATCCGTCTATTTACACCCAACGTGATGCAGTTGAGAGAAATGACTGATCCAGACAGATCTAGCTACTCTTTTTTTGCAGGATCTTTCAGACAAACCCTGAAACAGGAACTGTTCTTCATGTTGTCTCCCAGCCATGAAGCATTAATAGTGCACTCCCAAGAGTAAGTTTTCAGTATGCCTTTGTAACTATTGTAGCAGGATAGTAAAAAGTTTGAACAGCTGCAAGATTCCATGTTCAATCTCTAGCTCCGTTTTTGACAAACCTCTTAGGCTTGCATAATAAATGCAAGAAAAGCTTAAGCAAAGAAACTAAATAACATGATCAACATTATTCCACAAGCAGATTGCAAAGTACTTGGCAGCATGGACTATGTCATGCCATTGAGAAATTTCCCAGCAATCTTTCTGAGAGCATTAGATAAACTTAAACGCTGAGGTTGCAGACAAAAAAGGGAACTATATAAAAGTGACATAACCAACCTCCAAATTTATTCTCTCGCATTATGGGGTTTGGCTAAGATGCCCATGCTGAATTTGCACTGCTTAGAAGTCAAAATATGTACATGTTTTAATAAGACTGTAGTAAACACTAGTGACAGGTACCAGCTACCAAACTCAGACAGAAGTCTGGATCCAAACCCTTGTGAAGCTGGGATGTAGAAATTTTGTTTTTCTGGTTGAAGATACAGGGGCAGTCAGGAAGTCCACTATGATCATGACCAGCGGAGGAAGTGGGGGAGGTATATAAAACTGATTGGCAGCTGCATCCATATATCTGAGGAAGAAATTTCCATCTTTAAATTTAAATGACATGTTTGAAAATCTTGATGGGGACGGAGTGTGATACGGTCAATGCCAGAGATTGGTCAGAGAACCGGATCTACAATCTCTCACAGTTAGTGGAAGTTCAGACAGAGAACTACACTTCACAGCCCAAGTTAATTTCTATAAGATGGACCAGAATTGGAATGGTAGACTTAATCATCATCGTTTGTAGTTACTTTATCAATACAACAACAAAGCAACCTGGTCACAGAATTGTTAGAGTGCAATATCAGAACAACATTCTCATTAATTTAGCAAACACTCTTTTTATAGACATGAATACAAGCATCTCAGAGCTGGAGACATTACTGTCATTGTGGATCACAGGATCTAACACATTTGAGGAGTGAGTTATCAGTTGTACTAAAATAAACATTTTATAACCCTCTATTCTTGTGCCATACTTGTAAGACTTGCAATGCTATCACAAGAACAAATGCTTCTTTCATTGGATTTCTGGAAACGTAAAGTTCGTTTAAAGCTGAGAAGATTAAATTGTGTTCGTCTAGGAGACGGCGTGTAGACAAAATCTGCTTCAAAAGTCAGAACGCCCCTGAGTCAGAGGAAAGTTCAATTAATTTGTCAGAGAACTGAAAACAGATGATTTCAATCAGCATGAAAAAATGACTTCATGGTAACAGCATACTGGAAAAGAGAGAGTTTGATTTCCAATATACAAACAAGTGGCCCCCTAAAATTAAACTGTGCTTTAGCAGTATTCCAAAAATATTTCAAGAGCTGGATGGGTTTTTTTTTATGTCTCGAGTAAATGAAGTCAGAATGTAAAGTTCAGAGTTTTACTGAGCTACAATGGAAACCTTGATGGAAAGTGATAACAGACAGCCCCCTCCTCCCCCCTTCATCCCACTTCCTGTTCTTTAAGCAAAACAGTGCCATGCTGGCTTTCATGAATGGCCAGGCTTTCTAGGAAATTCATTGGCTATGTTTTTTTCTGGGGCTCACCAATCAGAATGCTTGGATACACCCACAGGATCTGTGTGAGGCCTCTGTCTCTGCTGTGAATGATTTTTGCCTCCGGTCTCATACCTTGTTGAACCTCTCTCTCTCTCTCTCTCTCTCTCTTAAATAGGAAATGATGTGATTTTTTTTTTTAAGCAGACCATATGAGGGTTCTGGTATAATTGTATCATTCTTGTACTAGCGCTGTGGTTTCTTCCAATAGCCCACAGGCTTCCCTCCTTGATTCTGTGTTGACTTTAAGGATCTTATGACAGAAAAAGACTTGAATAGCTATAAATTCATTTCTTTGCATGTGGCTCTGGCTCGAGTTTCATTCAGTAAAACAACTGTAACCCTCAAATACCTCAGCAGTGCAGCTGAGAGACAAAGAAAGGAAGGAAGGAAGGTTTTCCCTGAGCCTTTTGACAGAGGCTATAGAAATGCTTGCAGCATACCAAGTGAAATCTTCTTTGGAGCATTTTTTTTTTCTCCACTGAACAACAAGGACTTAGCAATCAAATTGCTGTGCCACAGCCAAAACAATTTAATTGTCCTTGTTAATGTTATGCCATTTTGGAGTGGAAGTAGAGGGGGGGCATTTGAAGCGGTGAGGCTTTATTTACCAACAGTTCCATCCAGGAAAGGGAAATTTATTACGAGCATAAAATAAAAATCTACGTATTGTCTTAAAAGAAGCATTATTTGACAAATAAAAAGGGGAAACTTGCCATCTCCCATAAGCAGAAATGGGTCATTAAATTGAATATCGCTTTAGAATGAAGATAGCAGCTTGCTCTATAATACCAATTATAGTTATTCCTCTATTTTCTTTGCTTTGAGGCTCCAGCCGAGTCATTGAAATACTCATTAAATAAATAATTCAGCCCACTGCATTGGACTCTATTGGTCGAGCAGTGTGACTCTTTTGGTTGAGATGTAAAACCAAAATCTTTCCTTGGATTTTGTGAAAAGCTTTTACAGACACTGTGGTGTTGGGCCAAACTGAAACTCAGCTAATCATATTTGGCAACCCTAAATATATCTCCTGCGTTTTAAATTGATTTTGGACTTGAATTGTGCAATGTTGATAATTAGCAGCTTTGTTCCGCTCCACAGGGCAATGCATCTTACTAGTAGTTCAAATCATCTTTATACTTCCCTTTCCTGTCCTTTATCAGGGATTTCGGAGCCACTGTCAGGGCCGGCCTTAGGATTTGCGGGGCCCAGGGCAAAGATAAAATGTGGGGGGCCTGGTGGCCCCTCCCCCTTGAGGGAAACTCTGCAGTGCCCTGAAGGTGGTCATATTTGGGGCCTCACTGTGAGAGAGTGGATTCCCCACAACCTCTCCTGGTGAAAATAGAGGCCACGGTGGGGCCCTCAGAAAGAGCAGGGCCCAGGGTGACGGCCACACCAGGTCACTCTGTGATAAGGTCGGCCCAGGCCACTGTAGCCCAGTAGATAAGATGGTGGATTTGAGCTGGGAACTCAGGGTTCAAAACCCATCCACTGGGTAGCCTTGGGCAAGACAATAACTCTCAGTCTCAGATCTATAACTGTAAATTAGGAATTATATTACCTACTTTACAGTGTGAAGGTGGACTAGAGAAGGATTGTAAAATACTTCGAACACTAAAATATATATATGTAGTTAATGATAATGGGGGTAAGAATGAAAACATAAGATGCTATTACAAACTAATCTTATTTTTATTTATATTCATAATTCCCTCTCACCTGCCAAAAATTAAGCTAATTTTAATACTAATACTAGTACTACTCTAAGGCAGCAGAAAAAGAAAAGAAGAAAACGACAACAACAACAACACCCCTGATGATTGTATTGTGGTAATATATTTCACAGAAATGTATAACCCTGAAATTGTAAGCAATAGACAGCAGCAACAGCAACAACAACAACAACACACACACACACACACACACACACACACACACACACACACAGAGCTTGGTTTCAGAAACAAATCTACAATTTTATGAATTAAAATTATTTATTCCTTACATATAAGCAGGGCTGGTCCTGAAACAGTTTTCATCCCATGAACAATTTAAGATTTTTCATTTTTCATTCCAAATCAGGATGAAAAAAAAATTCTATTTTTAAAAAAATATCAGTGACCATTTGTGGTTCACACACAGTCGACGCTTGTATGCACTGCCTTTGGAAAGAAAAAAAATCATTAAAAAAAAAATTGATGGATTTTAAAAATTTCCCATTCAAAAGTCAATTTTTAAAAGCTCAAAATGATTCTGCAGACAACTTCAATAAAATCTCATTGAAAATTTTTGAACCTTTTCTGCATGAAAGTTTTTGGGTTTATTCTGTTGGTGCAGCTTTAGATTTGTACTATGATTTGGTTTGCTATCCCTAGTATTTATTGAATTCCTAGAGACTTTTCTCCTGGCAGTGTTGCCAAAGTAGATGGATGTTTTCGCTTATTTCAGACTCAGGTGGACTCCTCCAAGGTTGGAGAACGTTTTACTACAGATAAGACTATACCAGACTCTTGTGTGGTATTAGGAGGATAGGTTAGTATAGCAGAAACCAAAAACCTTCTTCAGTCTATCACGGCAGGAGTTCAGATTCCAAGGAATTAGAACATCCAAGGAGTCCTTCTAGGCTCTCTTTGGATGATGAACATAGACAAACACAGAAAACCAACTAGAAGGTGACCAGGGGGTGAAAGGGCCACAGAGAGAGGATAAGGTCAATTGAAGAGAAGCTAAATGAATTCTTTGCTTCAGTCTTCACAGCAGAGGATGTTGAGGAGGTACCCTCACCAGAACTATTCTTTTTAGGTAATGAATCGGAAGAACTGTCATAAAACAGCATGACTATGTATGAGGTTCTAGAGCAAAATGACAAACTAAACAGTAACAAATCACCAGGACCAAATGGCATTCACCCCAGAGTTCTGAAGGAACTCAGATATGAAATCGCAGACCTACTATTGGTAATTTGTAACCTATCGCTGAAATCTGCCACGACATACCTGATGTCTAGAAGGTGGCAAATGTAGCACCAAATTTTAAAAAGGGCTCCAGAGTCAATCCTGGAAACTACAGACCTATGAGCTGACCTGACATTGGGGCCAGGAAAATTGGTGGAAATGGTTGTGAAGAACAGAATTATTGGGTATATTGATAAAAATGACATAATAGGGAAAAGTTAACACGGATTTAGCAAAGGGAAGCCGTGACTCACTAATCTATTAAAATGTGCTGAGTGTGTAAATAAGCATGTGGATAAGGGTGAGCTGGTTGACATAGGTCCTTTTTACATGCGCCGAGGCAGTGTGGGTGTGTACTGTGGTCTGTGTGCACACACCCATCCACACGCATCAACATGCACAGACAGACATCTTTGTTTTTTCCAGTGCCTCCATGTGTGGGGATGCGTGTGCACAGGAGTATGCACACCCACCCCTGTGGGATTTACATGGGCGGCACCTAATGTTAGAACACCCATGGTGTTCTAGCATGGGTGACGCCCGTGTAAAAAGGGCCATTATGTATCTGGATTTTCAGAAAGCATTTGTTAAGGTCCCTCATAAGAGACTCTTGAGGAAATTAAATAGTCTTGGTATAGGAAGCAATTAGTTAAAGGATAGGGAACAAAGGGTAGGACTAAACGGTCAGTTTTTGCAATAGAGAGAAGTAAATAGTGGCATTCTCCAGAGATCTGTATTGGAACTGGTGTTGTTTGATATATGAATTAATGATCAGGAAAGGGGAGTAAAAAGCAAGGTAACCAAATTTTCAGATAACACTTAGGCCCCTTTTACACGAGCCACTAGCACGTATGAATACCCATCATCCATGTGGGGAAGTATCCTGTGTAAATGCGGAGGTGTATGGGTGTGCGCTCCCGCAACCCACACATACCCACCCACTCCCCACACATGGAGCAGTTGGAGTGACAACAGTGAGAGTTAGATTTAAGTTTGTATCTGTAGTGTATATAAGGAAGAACCAGATCAGTTGATGGTTTCCAAGGTTACCTAGACAAAACATTCTATGAGCTGATCTGGGATGTATGTGAGTTAATTTTGACAGTTAAGTGATAAAACTTTCTGTTTAATTTAGCTGTGTATCTGAGTTGTTATTACTCATTGAAAAACATAATTCATGCAACAGGAGCAACCAGCAAAAATGCAGGTTGCTCTGTGCATAAGGATGCATGGGGATGGGTGTGCACCTGTCTGCACCTGCACTGCCATGGCGCCCCCGCAGTGGCGGGACAGCCCTCCCCCAGCAGCCAAAGTTAATCAAGGTAGTTAAAACCTGAGTAGACTGTGAGCAATTGCAGGAGGATCTTGCAAGACTGGGTGACTGGGCAACTAAATTGCAGATGTAATGCACATATGATGCACACGGGGGAAAATAATACAAATAATGCTGGGTTCTAAATTAGGAGTTACCTCCTTCAATTTCTGGAAGGCCTAGAAGAGGTCTGAAGTACTCCGGAGTGCTGCCGGAGTCGGACCTGCCACTGCTGCCGCCGGTGGACCCAGGGCCAGAGTCCCGGTGCCACCAGGTAGTTGATCCCTGGGGTGGGTTTTTTTTGTTTTTTAATTTTTTTTACCAGGCTGGGCAGGGTTGGGGGGGCAGGTGAGCCCCGACGCCCCTTTCACCCACGCAGCCTGGAGGGGGGAGGGAAAACCAGGTTCCCCCCGCCCCCGAATGAGTTCAGTGAAACCAAACAGTCCAAACCCAAACGGTTTTGGGGGGCCGAACCCCGAATGGGATGAACACTGAACCCCCCAGTGTTCACACATCCCTATTATTTACCCTCTCAAATAGTACTAGAACTAGGGAACACTCCATGAAACTAAGGCCCTTTTTACACAGATGCTCTAACACCCATAAAATGGGTGTTACACTTTATTATACATGTTGCAGGGCACCACTGCAGCCAATCACCATGGGCCCTGTGCACACATGATGCCTCCACCTAGTTCCTCTGGGTGGAGATGTGTGTTGGCCGGTGGGTGGGGAGCATTTCCCTGAGTGGAGATGGGTGGGGGCATCTGTGTAAACACCACTTTCGGTGGGTCTTGGTGAGTGTTTGCTCCCAGCCAACACCCATCTCTACCCACACCCACCCACGGAGCAACCAGCAGTGGCGTCCGTTGCTCCGTGACAGTTTCCTCCAACCCTTTCCAGGAATATAAGAAAATTCCATGCAGATTTGGAAGGGTGGGTGTCTTGAATGTTAGGAGACATCTCAAAGAACCTTGTTTATAAGGCAGCAACCTTCTGTTCTTTTTCGAGTGGCTCCTCAGGCCCTTTTTACATGGCTCCACCGGGTGAGGGGGGGTCTGTGGGTGTGCTGGTGCATGGGCAGGGTGTGCACTTGCCCGCACATGCATCCTCACTCACCCCCCACTCATCCGCACCCATGGAGCAACCACCGTTTTCCCCATTTGTTCCATGCGTGGGGACGAGTGGGAGGGGGTGAGTGGGGATACGTGTTAGGCGGGCGCATACACCCCTACTCACTGCAGGCACCGCATTGTTCACGTGGGGCTCCCCCACCTGCGTGTTCATGGGTGGGAGAGGCCCATGGAAAAGGGCTGCATTCTCACAACCGTTTTACTTATACTATCTTAGGTAGGAATTTAGGATGTAAAGCAATATCTATTCTATCTTGGAAAATCTGCAAATATGGTTCTGACATTATTATGGCTGCTATTTCACTAACTCTTCTTAATGAAGTTATTGCTAACAGGAATACTGTCTTTAAATCCCCCACCCCATAACTAGTTCATTTGTGCCCACCATATAATCAATTCATGCTGCCCCGGGGGCGCAAATGAACTGGTTATGGGTTGAGGGCAGAAATAGTTATGGGTGGGGGGCAGCATGAATTGATTATATGCGGGCGTGGGCGCAAATGAACTGGTTATGGGGTGGGGGAAGTGTGATTTGATTATGGGGGCACAACTGAACTGGTTATATATATGTCTCTTTGTGTGGAATAATCCACTTAATAGGTTGGCTGCATTTTGCCTTTCTTGTGTGTTTGATAGCAGCGACCCCAGGCTCCCTGATTTGGGCGGCACCCCAAGGCCCACTTGTGGGACACAATTTGAGGGGGGCCCATCTTGACTTCTTGGCCAGGGGCCCATTCCACCCTAGCTATGCCCCTGGGCAGAGCACAGGTCTATAGTATGTTTCATTCCAACCAGACTCCTTGACATTAGTGTAGTTTCGTCTGCGTATAATAGGCATAATAAGTGTCTATTACTCAACTTGGAACAGTGCAGGCCACCTGTTGTGAATTAATTCTGTGCCCGTCCTGGCTGGTGAAGGCCAGCTGGGAGACATTAGGGGCATTGCTGGCAGGGGTGGTCAACGCCTCCCTTAGGGAGGGCAGAGTGCCAAGCTGTCTCAAAGAGGTGGTGGTGCGGCCTCTGCTCAAGAAGCCATCTTTGGACATCGACTCCCTAGCCAGCTATCAGCCAGTCTCTAACCTTCCCTTTTTAGGGAAGGTTATTGAACAGGTGGTGGCTCGGCAGTTACAGGGGCATCTGGACTGGATCGGTTTTCTAGATCCCTTACAGTCTGGCTTTCGCTCTGGGTTTGGCATGGAGACTGCACCTGTGGCCTTGGTTGATGACCTACGCCGTGAATTGGATCAAGGCAGATCATCTGTTTTGATCTTATTGGATCTGTTGGCGGCGTTTGATACCTTTGATCATGAGATGTTGGTGACAAGGCTGTGGGACCGGGCCGGGCTGAATGGGATTGTTCTTGAATGGTTCCACTCATTCCTGGCCAGGAGAACTCAGTGAGTGGTTCTCGGGGAATATACGTCATCTCCTCAGAACCTCATGTGTGGAGTCCCACAGGGTTCTATTCTGTCCCCTCTCCTGTTCAACGTGTATATGCAACTTTTGGGTGAGGTCCTGGGAGGGTTCGGTGTGCGATGTCATCAGTACACCAATGATACACAACTCTACCTCTCGTTTTCTGGAGACCCAGGCCCGCAGTCTCGATGCTTGCCCGGTGCTTGGCAGCTGTGGGGGACTGGATGAGGTGAGCCGTCTGGGGCTGAATCCCGACAAGACGGAGGTGATGTTGGTGGGTAGGGCTGAGGGGGTGGTGGATCCCATCATTGGTGAGATCTGCCCCCCTTTGGCCATTCAGGTTCATAGTCTGGGGGTGCTCCTTGACCCGCAGCTCCTCCTGGATTGTCAGGTGGAGGCTGTGGTGAGGGGAGCATTTCACCAATTACGTCTGGTGCGACGGCTGCAGCTGTATGTCTCAGACTCAGATCTGGCCACCATCATCCATGCCTTCATTACCTCTCGACTGGACTACTGTAACACACTCTACATGGAACTACCCTTGAGGATGGTCCAGAGGCTGCAGCTGGTGCAGAATGTGGCGGCCCATCTCCTAACAGGGATGGGACGCCTCAAGCACATTACACAGTGTTCTGTACTCTGCACTGGCTGCCTATTGTCTTCTGGGCCCAATTCAAGGTGTTGGTGATGACCTATAAAGCCCTAAATGACTTGGGTCACGCTTATCTTTGAGACCACTTCAGACCCCGGACCATTTCATGGCCCTTGAAATCGACTAGGGGAGCCCGACACGAGGTTCCTCGGGTATCCCGGGTGGCAACAGTGGAGAGGGCGTTCTCAGTGGCCATGCCTCAGCTGTGGAACTCCCTCCCGATGGAGGCCCGTTTGTCCCCAGACCGCCCCTCTTTCTGAAGATATTGTAAGACCTGGTTGTTCCACCGGGCCTTCAAGGAGAGTAGGAGAATTGGGGGGAAGGGTTTTTTCTTTAAAATAATATTTTTTATTGTTTGTAGTATTTTAAAAGGATTTTATAATTGACTGTTTGTGTTGTTTGCTACCCTGACCTGCCAGTTAGCAGGAGGGTGTGGGATATAAATATTTGTAATAAATAAATAATAAACTTGGGGGGTGGTTAATCAGTAATCAGATCGTTTATATAAAAATTAATTAACACTGGAGCCAAAATACAGCCCTACCTAACTCCGGACTGAGATCTAATTTGGTCGGATAAATGGCCCTGTTGATGTAGCTTAACTCAAATAATAGTGCAATTATAAAGTGATTTCACAAGGAACAGGAGGCACCTGTCAATATTGGTTTCTCCCGATTTAGTCCATAACTTAGACCTAGGTATCATATCGAATGCAGATTTTAAATCTAAAAACATAACATACAGTTTGCTACTAGATTGGATATACTTACTGATTAAATGTGAGAGAACAAAGCAGTGGTCCAAAGCAGATCGACCCTTCCTGAACCCCACTTGCTCATCAAGCAATACATTTTCCTCATTCAGATATTTTTCTAGTTTCATCAGAAGATGCTTAGCATACAATTTCCCAATGATATCCAGCAGACTAATAGGTCTATAATTGCTTGGTTGTGCCATGTCACCTTTTTTATAGATGGGAACTACTATGGCTACTTTCCAGCCCTGTGGCATTTTCCCTGTCATATCAATGTAGGAGAACAGGGAGGCCAAAAGAGGGACCCACCATGATATATGCACCCTCAGGAGTTCTGGTGGGATTAGATCTTCTTCAGGAGCTTTACCTGGCTTAAGATGCTCTATAAAATCCATTATTTCATCGTGTGTTATTCAGGGCCATACTGGAAGGTATACCGAGTGGACCGGAGCACAATAGTCCATTGTTACCTTGTTATAAATAAGGTCAAAGTATGATTCCCATATAATTTGAGGAATATTATAATATGCCAGAGTCTGACGCCTTCCCATCACACCATTCACCATCCACCAAAAACAGTGCTGTCTTTTCTCTCAGCTTTGATGGCAAGTTCTTTCCAGAAGGCTTTAGCATAAGAATTTTTCTTATTTTGAATAAGTTTCCTATAGGGTGATTTCAGATGTAATGGGGCCCGTTGGCCCCGTACCGAAATCACCCTAGTCATTCCCCGCTGAGGTCACCCCGTCACGCCACAACAGACGTGCCGGGGAGATCCCGGCAGGGAATCTGGGAGGGGGCGGGGTCAATGGCGCAACGTGCGGCCGCACGGCCCCGCCCCCTCCACGCTCCCGCCGCTTGCCCTCCAGGGAGACAGGCGGGTGGCAGGGCCAATGAGGCTGCCACGTCGTGCCGGATTCGCCACGGCCCGGGGTCCTGCCGGTGATCCCGGGCTGTGGCGTCGGCCAGACGTGACGCCGGGGTTCACCCCGGCATGGGATTGCATTCAACACACGGCGGCCTCCGGTCCCCACGCTTCGGCTGCTCACATGTCGAACGCAATCCCCAGCCATGGTAACATCTGGGGGGAAACATCCGTTTCCCCCAACAGACGTGACGCTATCACAGCCGCCATGCGGAATTGAGCGTGGTTCACTGTGATATCGTCACGTCTGAAATCACCCATAGGCTCTCTTTAGTTCATAAAATTCCCTTGGAACCTTCGTGAGGTTAGAGCGCTTATATGCTAAATAGAGCCTAGTTATTTCTGTTTTCATATTAGAATATTCTCTGTCAAACCAACTGGGATCGCACCTGGTTGTGTTAACCTTTTTAACTTCGAGAATTTATTTAAATCTGAACATGATACCCTCAAAGATTGTAATTGGTAGGGGTGGGAATTCCGGTTCTCCCAAGAACAGATATTGCCGGTATTTGGGTGTATCAGATTAATCCGATAAATCCGATATTTACCTGTACCAGCATACTGGATCTTTAACATTGGGTGCTTTACCGTTTTTTTTACATTGCGGCCATTGAGATAAACGGCTGCAATGTAAAAAACCCAGTCAAACGCCCAATGTTAAAGATCCGGTATGCCGATACCGGTAAATCCAGTACCGGGGAGATCCGATACCAGTAAATCCAGTATCCGGTATTCTCCCCGGTGTCCCACACCTAGTAATTGGATCCCCATCGTTACTACTGGTCGTCTATGACTCCCAAGAGGAAAGAGTATCAGGGAGAGCAAGAAATTCTGTAATTCGCATATTCATGGCTGAACTCCATTTTGGACGGGTATATTTGTCTGATATCATGCACGGGTCCAAAAACGGGGCATATCTGACATTAATTCTAACATCTGAAGATACTTGTATTTGCAGGAACAAGGGCTGATGGTCACTCAGTTGATGCAAACCTACAGCAAATTCTTCCACCTGGGGGACCAAACCTGGGGAAAGGATGAAATAGTCAATCACACTCCCCCTTTGTCAGATAAATATGCCAGTTGCCCATGTAGGTCTCCCTTAGCAATCCCATTGAGAATCTGAAGATTCAAATGATTAAGCATCTTTAAAAAAGTCATGCCAACTGCATTTGTACCTGTATTTTTGGAACATTTGTCAAAGGGAATAGCTGATCTAGGAGCAGAAGTGAGCTCAGGACAGGTCAGAGTTGAGGTGCATGCAGGGAGCATGCAGGAGAGAACAAAGTGGTGGAGAATACTGTCCAGGGAAAGAATAAGCCACCGGGGTCAGTAAAGGGGGGCGGGGACCTAGTGAGGGCTCAGGGGTGAGGTGCTAGGGGTCTGGCAGCCTATCAGGGGCTGAGGGCTAGACCACTCATCCTCCGGATAGGCACCAGCAATGTGTGGCTTCCTCTGACCAGGTAAGTTTAAATAAAAAATAAAAAAAAGCTGAGTGTTCTCAGACTATTTCAAGATGGTGCTGGCAGATTATTATTTTTTTTAAACTTACCCGGTTCAGAGGAATAGGATTGTGCACCAGGACTCCATTTCATTTTTTGTTATCCTTTTTGTTATTAAAACGTGTCATTTTTATTTTTGTTAATAATGAAATATTTGTTGCTATCATTGTCATTATCAGTATCAGTACCAGTTTCAAATGAAGATTTTGTTTTTGGTATCATTATTGGTATTAGTATTGACACAATAACTAGTTTTATTTATATAATATATATATATATATATATATATATTATATGTATATATTATATATGTATATATATCATATATATACAGAATCTAAGCTAAACCTAACCTAAGTATAATACAAAATATTCCTATCCTATAATCCTAATCTATATAATGAAACAGCCTGGTATCTAAATATATAATCTCTATATATACAACTAATATCTATATCTATATAATATATGAACAGGGGGAGACAGACAGGGGAAGGGAAAAGGAAAACTCAGAGGTATATCCATTATCTCTAATCTATCTTTATTCTATATCTATCATCAAATATATAGATGTCCCCCAGGTGGTGCAGGGGGTTACAATGGAGAGGGTTTTCTTGGTGGTGGCAACCAGGCTGTGGAACTCCTTTTTGGTGGTGGTCTGGACCTTGCCTCATTTCGGCAACAGTGCAAGACCTGGCTGTTCCGCCAAGCCTTTGGTAAGGGAGGTGGATGATGGGTGGGTGGGTTCTTTATTTTTGTTTTTATTCTGACACTTCCCTTTTATGCATTTTATGTATATTTAAAAATATTTCAATTTTTGTAAGCCGCCTCAAGCTGCCTAGGCAGGAGAGGCAGGATATAAATAATGAAAATAAATCTATGAAGTCTATCTATCTATCTATCTATCTATCTATCCATCCAGAAGGAGACAGGCAGGGGAAGGAAAAAGGTAAAATGTAAGAGTAAGGAATAAGGATTAGAAAGGTAAGGGGGTAGGGATATATATAGGAGTATTTTTAATGCAAGCACCAGCAGATTCTGCAAATGCACCCTGACAGAGCAATAGCTAACACAGAACAAGAGTCAAGTAGCCCAGCCATGCAGTATAAAGGGTTGTATTGCCCTCCCCCAGAGCTCCCTTGATTGGTTCTGGGAGGCAGGAGGCATTGAACAATCACAGGGTGCCATTCAACTGCCTGGGACCTGCTTGCACTGCTCATTGGCCAGTGATTACATCCATCAGGTCCTTCCCCTCCCATCACAGGCCCAGTTCAAGAGTTCAACACTGTTTCTGGCTCCGAGACATCTGCTCCCTCCTCCCCTCACCACATTTCGTTCCAAAAAATACCTGCCAGACTGTTATGCAATGACAAATCAATACCGACTTTTGTTATAGTTATTGATTTCATTGTTATTTTTTGTCATTTTCGTTATTGCAATAACAATAACGAAAATGACAAATTTCATTTTCGTTATTGATATAATGAAAATGAAATGCACACCCCTACAGAGGAATCCACGTGTGGCTGGAGCCCCTCTGCAGGGTGAGTACTCTACCCCTTCAAGTCCTGGTAGGCCCCCACCCCCTCTTCCCTGGCCTATTCTGCCCCCAGGCTCTCTCTGGGCCTATCCTCAGCCCCTGCCCTTGGTCCCCGCCCTCAGAAACTACTCGCGAATATTCACCATGGGTCCTTGGACTGAGGCGAGCACTCAGGGCCAGTCCTCAGAACTTGGGTGAATGCTCGAAAGTAGGTTTTTTGTTACTCAGTTCAGCTGTAATCTAAACACTATTCATGTCCACCAAAGTCCAGATGGATGGTTGTCTACTGTATGATAGAGTTCATTATTTTCCAAGTTTTTGCTTAATTGTGCAAATCCAATGTCATACCATCCTGAGCCTGAGTTGTAAAAGAAACGACCCAGATCCCAGTTTCTGCTGTAAAATCATATTTGTGCTATTTAGGGAATGTGCAGATACAGGGGAAATTTATTTATAGCTGTTTTGACTAGTTTTACAGTATGCTTGGAGAACAAACCGTGGAATTTGGGGTTTGGCATTTTTTGACTCCAGGCAAATTAAAAGGGGGTATAATTACAATGGCTGCTGTTTGCTACCCTGTGTTTATCAGTTCACTCATGCATCTTCAGCTGGAAGTGGCAAACAGTTCCCAGCACCAGCTACGACCTTCCCTTCAGTTAATTATCTTCAAAGTTCAATGATCAACTTGTTTCTCTTAACTGAAGTAAATTAATTTTATTTAATTAATTTATTTATTTATTTAAACAGTTTTCTATCCCGCCCCTCCTGCTCCAGGCAGTCCGGGGCGTTTCACATCATAAAAACACATTAAAAATACATAAAATCCATAACACAATAAAAGAGAAGAAAAACAGAACAAGTTCCCCCCACCCTACTCCCACCCTACACCCCATCTCCCTCATCAAAAGCCAGGCAGAACATCCAGGTCTTACACATACGGCAGAAGGAAGGGAGATCTGGGGCCAAACGGGCCTCAGCCAGGAGGGAGTTCCACAGCCTAGGTGCAGCCACCAAGAAATATTGAAAGATGCCACTTATTTGAAAGGTGATATTGTTCTAGGCACAAGCAGTTGATTACTTAATTAAATTTATTTATTTATTTATTTATTTAAAGATTCATATTTTAAACAGAATTTTGGCTTTATAGGCTCTTTTCACATGGCTGGCACCCACATATGAACACCCAGAAATCTGTAAAATCCATGGTGAGTGGGTGCGGTGCATGCGTACATGCTCCTGCGAACATGCATACACACCCACCTCCACCCATACACAGAGCAACCGGTGAAAACAGCAGTTGCTCCGTGCGTGTAGTTGGGTAGAGGTGGGTGTAGATGGGTCTGCACCCATCTACACCCTCCCCCCACCAGCTGCACCCGAACCACCGCACACACCGAACCACCACCACCCTGCCATGGTCTGTGTAAAAAGTGCCATAATGAGACCAACCTAATACTTCTGCTTAAGTAAAATTTAATCCCACACCTGGCTTTGGGGGGCATTTTTAGGATGTTTGTTATTTCATTAAGAGGTCAGAAATGAACTAGCTACATTTTTTCAATACAACAGAAAATGTAACCTCTGAAGTTTCATCACATTAGCAATAAGCCCCTTAGGTTAAAATTTGGAGACTCCAGGTCACACAGAGAAGTAGCAACCTTAACCGTACTGGGTCAGACTAAGGCTGCATTCACAAAAGATGCAGGCTAGCCTTACTATTTTCATAGTCCTTGTTTGAATTATAATGCAGACTATCCACGATAGCTGTACAATTTATTGAAAGATACAGGGAGATTAGGTTAGATGATCAAAGTACTGCTTGTACCCAAGTTATCTAAATTTTACTCCCATCTTTGCTACTAGCTTGCTGAGTGACTATGGGGAAGACATTTCACTTTTTTAATTCCTCCATTTCCTTATTTGTAGAGTGGATATAACGCTATAAATCATCTACCTTGCACTCTCACAGGGGCAGTGGGGCCCCTAGGATGGCTGGGGCAATGCCCCTCCTGGCCCCCCAGGACTTCCCCAGCTGGCAGAGGCTTTTTTTTAAAATTGACTGTGTCAGTGTCGTGGTGATTGTTCGGAGCCATCTCGAAGAACTTTGTTTAGAGAGGCAGAAACCTTCTGAAGGTTTCTGCCTCTCTAAACAAAGTTCTTCGAGATGGCTCCAAACATTCTCACCGGTTATGTGTGCACATGCGCACACAACCGGTGACTACTCACCCCCGCCCCCTGAAGGCTTCCTAAGAAAGCCTTCAGGGACAAAAGGGAAGCATTCTCCCTTTATGCGGAGTGGGCAGCTAGAAGTGCCGTCCATTCCGCATAAAGGGACCCTGCAATGAAAGAGTGCCGCAGGGGACACTCTTTCATTGCAGGGGCCAAGCAGGGCTAAACTTCAAACCTGGGCACCCAATAAAGGTGCCCCTGGTATGAACTAAGAGCTGTGCGTGCGTCAGCAGCTCCCAGCCCCTTGCACAGGCTGGGAGCTGCTGATGCGTGTGCAGCTCTTAGTCTCCCCGAGTCCCTTCCTCTCTCCCTCCCTGGATGCAGATCGGTGGTGGTGCTGAGGAGAGGTCAGGAGCTGGCCCCACCATGGTGAGTAAATTGCAGGGCCCGGGGTGGGGGGAGGGTGG
>QEPC01002054.1:2006893-2019215 GCA_003113815.1 Sphenodon punctatus | reverse complement strand
AGTGCGAGCACATGGGGGAGGGAGAAGTGGGGGTACATTTATTTATTTTATAGATTTTTACTCCGCCCCTCATGCAAACAGCTCGGGGTAGCTTCCAACAATAAAACACATACAATATATATAAAACCATTTAAAAACAAATCAACAATAGCAACCCTATATTAAAACAGGGCCCTGGACCTCACTTAAAACAATAAATAAGGTAGGGGAACTAAAACCCTCCCCCCCTCCCCAAAGGCCGGGGTGAACAGCCAGGTTTTACAACTTCACCGGAAAGTCAACAGGCTTGGGGCCAGGCGGGCTTTCTCCGGAAGGGAGTTCCAAAGGCGTGGCCTGGCCACCGAGAATGCCCTCTCCATTGTGGCCCCCCACTTAACGCGGGGGTATGGAGGGTGAGGTGGTCCCTGAGGTACGAGGGGCCCAGACCGTGAAGGGCCTTATAGATCAACACCAAAACCTTGAATCTGGCTCGGCACGCTTTCAGCAACCAGTGCAGAGTCTGGAGCATGGGTGTAACGTGCTCCCAGCGACCCGTCCCCATCAGGAGATGAGCCGCCGCATTCTGCACTAGCTGCAGCCTTCGAATCAGGAACAAGGGAAGCCCCACGTAGAGCGCGTTACAGTAGTCCAGCCTCGAGGTGACGAAAGCATGGATGTGTTGGGGAGGAATTTTAAAGCCACATGAATCAAAATTTATTATTATTTTTTTTAAAACCACACAGAAACTACATGCAAACTGTGTTTTGTTGCAATCCTTGATCTGGTGTAAAAAACAGTGACTGGTGGGTTTCAATCTGTTGTTTTAAATGGGACCAATGATAATCTTGCATGGTTATGTAGAATGCATGGCATTGTCAGTCCTTCTCAGTATCATGAACTACTGGACTCAGGCTGTGTCTTGGGTGCTTTACAAGGATGAGTGTCTGTGTTTTGGGTTTATAAATTATTTACTTTAAGCTTGATGTGCATGCAAACTGTGTTTTGTATGTTATCCCTGGGAACTCCTTGCTTCTGGGTTATGCCGCCTACCGTTGCCTTGGCTCCACCTACCGTTGCCCTGGCTCCGCCCCTAGGCTCGCCGGCCTTACTGCCCCTCCAGCCTCAAAACCCACCAGCCGCCTCTGCACTCTGAGGAGATATATATTAATGTTTGTAAGGCACATTGAGGATGTTAGATTGCTGGTTCCCAATATTTTTTGAGACTTGAATGTAATCCCATGTAGTCCCAGCACAGTCAAGGTAAAGTATTTAAAACATTTGACCCAAGTATTCATCAAACTGTTTTTCCATTGTTCATACAATTTTAAAGATCCATCTTACTCAAAGCCCTTTGGCGTATTGAGATAGCTTCTTTCTTCCAAGTTATCTGAGAACTGTTTCTAATTTAAAACAAAAAACCTGGTTGTATCCTTCCCCACCCCCACCCTTCCGCCAGTGTCCTGAAACCTTTGACTTACAAGAACCCAGTTATCATCCTTTTCTCACTGTAACAATATCCCCATCCATTGTGATTTCTGCTTCAGTATAATAAAACCAGTGGCCATTTGCATGCTATGGCATTTTCTGTTGGGATAACAAGGCCTAAAACATTATGCAACTTTTTCTTAAAGGGACAGGTCACAATATGCTCTTGAAGGGAGCTGATATTTACCCTTTCTCATACTAGTAGAACTAGGAGACACCCAATGAAATTAAGAGGAAGATAAAAAAAAAGAAGTCCTTTTGTTAACAATATACTTATGCAACTCATTGCCATTGGATGTTGTGAAGGCAAATAGTGTATAACTGAGTTTATTAATTATGATTATGATTATGATTATTTATTAACAAACATTTATATAGCCCCAGCAGTGTACCTGGCACTTTACAAAGTAATAAAATAGACACGGTCCCTGCCCCTAGGGCTTACAATCTGAGAGACAGGAGCTGGGGGAGAGACTTAGGAAGGGGAACAGAGGGAGAGACAAGGGGTCTAACATTCATGAAGATGCGAGGTCTCAAGTGCACGTACTTGGCTTGGTTACGATGAGAATGACAGCAGGCAGGTCCATGTTGCAAGGATAAGGGTAAACCGATCGTAGGTATAGGAATAGTGGCTCAGCAGGATAAAGAGTCAGACAGAGCAGAGCGAAAGAGGTGAGTTTTAAGGAGAGATTTGAAGGTATGAAGGGAGGGGGCAAGGCGGATGTGGACAGGGAGGGAGTTCCAGGCATGGGGGGCAGCAAGTGAGAAGGGACGAAGGCGCTTAGGGGAGCAGGGAAGGCGTGGAAGGGTGAGAGAAGGGACAGAGGAGGAGCGAAGTGCACGGGCTGGAGTATGGAGGGCGATAAGTGCAGAGAGGTAGGGGGGAGCAAGGTTGTGAAGAGCTTTATAGGTGAAGACTAGGAGCTTGTGCAGGATTCGTTCAGGAAGGGGAAGCCAGTGAAGTGAAGAGAGGAGGGGCTGCACATGGTTGAAGCGACTGGCGAGGTAGATGACCCTGGCAGCAGAGTTTTGGACAGAGATGAAGGGAGAAAGGTGAGACCGGGGAAGGCCAGAAAGAAGGAGGTTACAGTAATTGAGGCGAGAAATGACCAGAGCATGAACAAGAGTTTTGGCAGACGAAACAGAGAGAAAAGGGCGAATCTTAGCAATGTTATGGAGGGAGAAGCGACAGTTTAAAAAAGGACTGGATATGTTCATGGAGAATAGGTTTATAAATGGCTGCTAGCTGAGATGTCAGGGATTGAAACTTCTGGCTTCTTCAACTGGGGAGTGAATAGGGAATGGATTGCTCCATTTATGATCTGCTTTTATAAACTTTCTCTTAAGCATCTGGTGTAGGCCACTTGGAGACAGCATTCTAGGTTAGAAGGCTGCATTCACGGTAGACTTTTCTCCCTTATATGTATATTTGTATTTGTGTTACATGTGCAGGCCTCAGCCAAGCATTTTTATAAATATTGATTGATTGATTGATTGATTGATTGATTGATTGATTGACTTTTCTTCCACCTGTACCCTTTGCTGTGGAAGTTTGCAGTGGTGAATTTTAATTGTTTCCACATTCCTTCTCCCACTTCAGCAGTTACCATGGGTATCTATTATTAGGAATTCCATTATTATGCTCCCCTCCCCCCCCTTTTTTTTTCTTCTTATCAACAATATATTGTCCCAACCAAGCAGGCAGGTAGTGAGGGAGTTTCCCTGAGGGGAAATTCACCTCTATCCCCCTCTTGCAGAAATTAAGGCTGACTGATAAGCACTTTAATCCCTTCACATGTTACCTAAAGCTTAAACTTTGGGGAGTTAATGCACCTGGTCTATCTTGCAACCTAACTCACATATTAAAAAAATTAAGCAGAGGGAGGAGGGTTTTACAGGGACTAAACATCTCATGTGAATGAAGTCTTAGTCTAATCCAGCAAGATTAGGGGTGCCGCTTCTCTGTGTGACCTGGAGTTTGCAGTTTAGAGCCTGGGGGAAGCCCGAATTTCTACAGATTATCAGAGAAAATGGGACTTTAGCATATATTATTTGTTTTATTTATTTAGATTTATCTGTTGCCCTTCCCACAAAGGCTCAGGGTGCCTCACAATCAAATAACAACAATAATATTTAAACAATAAAACCTCCCACCCTCCCCACAATCCTACCCACAGGTCCATCCGACCCTTATTCCCGCCCGCCAAATGTCGTTTCCAATAATAACGTTTTACACCGCCGCTGGAAGATGCTTCGGCTCGGCCTCAAGCAATCCACCTGGGGAAGGGAGTTCCACAAAACAGGGGCAGCAAGCGAGAATGCCCTCCTGTGGACCCCTGTCCTACGCAGGAATACTGGAAAGTTTTATGTGCTTGTACATGTAAGGGGTGGAGCTTATTGGCTGAGGGGCAGAGTTTCTCCCTCTTTGGCCATGCAAAATTTTGGGAAGCATGCTTCTGGGAATGACAAGATGGGGCCACATTAGACAGTAGCATGGCGAAGAGACCTTCCCGCACTCTTCTAACATGTCATCTTCCCATTTCCCTCTTTCATTCCTCCTCTCAAGTGCTATTTGTGGGAAGCAACCAGGAAAGAGGTAGAACCAAGGCTTGAATACCAGTCTTTTTGTCTCTCTCTCTTCTGACTGAGAGACCAAGTGGTTTGAATGGTATGTTTTAGGGGTGGGACTTTTGGTTTTGGTTTTAAACAAAAGAGGCCGAAAGTGGCTGTTTCAGTTTAAAATCGAAGGATCCAAAAATTGGGCTCTCTCGGTTCCCAATGTTCTGATCTTGAGTTCCTATTGAAAGTCAATTGGAAATCCTCCCATTTACTTCAATGGGAAGAGTCAGCTGGCCAGGGAACACTCTCACACCCCATTCCCCGGGTTCCACTCCTGGCCCCGGAGGGTGGGGATCCATGTCCTTAACTGGGGCCCGGCTTTACCCCCACCTCCACCTTCCAGGTTCCTGCACTGTTGCCACTAACCTCACCACCGCCAGTCAGTGGGCCACTGACTGGGCCTTTGACTCTGCTGCAAGGCAGCAGAGAAGGCCTGGCTGCCTTGCAGCAGAGTCAGCTCCCACCACCAGCTAGCAGAAGAGGAGGCCCAGCCACTGGCAGCAGAGCCAGCTCCTTTGCTGGGCAGCTGGGCCTTCTCTTCTTGCATCTTGGTTCCAGGTTCCAAGGTGGAAGAAAATGCTGCCAGAGTAGCAGCACATGCACAAAGTAACCGCCAAGGCCATTCTATGCATGTGCAACCCTTATCCAAAATGGTGTCAGCAGTGTTGGTGCCATTTTGGAAGACGGCAGTCATTCTGTGCATTTTCCATCAGCATTTTCTTCCACCTCAGGACCTGAAAGCAAAAAGAAAAGGCCCAGGTGCCCGGCAAAGAAGCTGGCTCTGCTGCCGGTGACCAGCTCCCACAACTAACTTGCAGCAGAGGAGGCCTGGCTGCCATCATCAGAGCCAGTGGCTCAGCCGGCAGCTCAGCAGGCGGCTCAGCTGATGGCCCAGCTGGTGGCCCAGCCAGAAGGCCAGCTGACAGCTCAGCCTTATCCTTTCAACCGGCGGCAGTAAGATAAGTGGCAACAGTGAAGGGGACTGGAGGGTGGGGGGTAAAGCTGGGCCCTGGTGCGTGGGGGTGTTAGGGACATGGATCCCCATCCTCCGGGGTCAGGAGTGGGGTGGTGGGGATGGGATGGCCCTCTGGGTTGTTGTTGTTGTTTTTTGTCCTGGATCCCTTTTGGGCAGTCCTTGGTTCTCTTTCCCAATGAAGACAATTGACTTCAGTGGAAAAAAGAACCAAGAATCAGAACTGAAACCAAAACACTTACCGAAATTCAGGGATCTGAAACTGAAATTAGGCCCTGTGTCCCATCCCTAGAATCTTTTATTTGGCCAAAAATATCAATCATTCAACCACTTTGTCTCTCTGTCATTTGGGACCAACAACATAGCGACTACACTCTATCTTCTGACAGAGGGACTGTGACCTCCATGAAAGAAAGGCAGTACAATTCAGCCCCTATGGCGTACCGTGACATCATGGTGTTCTAAAGGGGGTGCAGCCGCATCAGAATGGACTGGCAGAGTCCCTTTGCCCCTTTCCCTCACCTGTTCCAGCATGGCTATGCCCACTTCATGCCAAAGCTTGAAAGAAGGTGGTAACCAGGGATCCATGTTCTAGAGGGTGTGCAATTCATGTTGGTTTTTTAAAATAAAAATGAAAACCCCATTTTCATTTTTGTTATTGCAATAATGAAAACAAAAAAAATTATTCTGAAATTTCAGAATAAAAATGAAATTTTTCAGAATTAAAAAAATGAAAATTTGGGACATACATTTCAGGCTGTAACTTTTTTGTATGAACTTTGGAAAAACTTTACCCCTCACTCAAAGGATCATCCCTGCCAAATTTCAAACGGATTGGATAAAGAGTTCTGATTTTATAAGCATAATGGTTTGTGATACATTTCTAACTGTTACCTCTTTTCTTCCCATGCAATTTGAATGAGATTTCTCTCACCCAAGGGTATATCCCTGACAGATTTAATAAAAATTGGATAAAGGGTTCTGATGTTATAAGCAATTTAGGTTTTGTGATTTCCGCGTGCATTTCCAAATGTAACCTCTTTGATTTTCACCCAATTTGGATGTAATTTGGACAGATTGTACCCCTCACCAAAGGGATCATCCATGCCAAATTTCAGAAATAAATTACCCTTGCATGAGGGGTATAACGAGTCCAAATTGCAGCCAAAGGTAGAAAACAAAGACATTACAGCTGGAAATGTGTGCGCAAACAGTGAAAAGTAAATTGCTTAGAAAATTGGAACCCTTTAGCCACTTTTTATGAAATTTGGCAGAGATGATCCCTTGGGTGAGGGGTACCATCTATCCAAATATCATGCAACTAGGCTGAAAAATGAAGAAGGTAGAACTGAAAAATCAATTTCCCATTGAAACCAATGGAAAACAAAAATGAATCATAAACAAAAACAAAAATGTTTGGTAATGAAAAGCAAAAACCAAAAAATTTAATAACAAAAAGATTTGAAAAACAAAAAATGAACTGGGTCCCTGGTGCACACTCCTACCACGTTTATTGTGTTTTCTCTATAGACTGCAACAGAGTGAGCACTGCAATGGAGTGAACATGGATCCCTGCTGGGTAACCATAAATAAGGCAGTGATCTTTTGATGGAACAATACACCCTTAAAAAACCTAACAACTCTCACCTGAATATTGCTCTCAGATGGATATTGGGTATTTGACTATATATGTTTTATTATTATTATTATTATTATTATTATTTTTGAATTGCCATAGTGCTTACAGCCACGCCCCTCCCCCCCGGCCCCTATTTCAATAGGTACTGTATAAAACACACGGGAAAACAAATATCCAGCTTTCTTGGGGTGCAATCCTCACCCATTCAAGTCAGTGGGAGTTTTGCCATTGGCTTCAATGAGTTCAGGATTGCAGACTCAGTGTTTACATGCCTGGGGTTTTATCAAACCTTCCAATTGGGATATTTTGGGTGCTCTAAACATTCTGAAATGAATCATCTCCAGAAAGAGGTAAAAAGGGGTTGTATTGGAAAATGCCATGATTATGTTTAAATAAATTGGTCTAGTTAGCCAAAATGAATAGCTTTTCAAGAAGTAATGTCCTCCTCGCTCTGTGTGCATGTTTCATGTAAGACCACCAGTACTCAAAGTAAAAAGGCTGTGAGAAACAGCTGGATTGAGTGAAAAATCGAGAACCAGTCTGACATGCAGTCAATCCCACTTAATTTTTATGCTTGCTAATTATATTTCCCATGATAATTACATACAGTATTTAAATGCAGCCTGCGATTTCCTGTTTGGAGTGATTAAAAACACCCCTGTGATGGGCCAAAAGATCTCAGTTGATATACAGCATTTCAGATAATTGCTCATGTTTATCTTTCTCTTGCATTCAGGAAAATAACCTTTTGTCACTATGTTACAATAACACAGGATTTCAGACATGAGTTAATCAAATTTGCTCCTCCTGGCTATAACCCTGCAGCAGTTACTCCACCGTTTGAGCCACGGATGCAATCCCAGATCCCTTTCTAGAAGGTTTTCTAAGAACTTTGATCATGGGATTAAGGCCAAAATGTCCAAATGGGCATTTCAGCCAGTCATCTAAATTTGCAAGCCAGAATTTTGCTAAGGAAATGGGTTCACGCCTGACATTCAGAAGCCCTGCCCCACCGTCAGAGACAATATTCTGGGATGCAGGGAGAATTAGTTTGACTCAAGCAGGAGCAGGTATTGTTCCTTTCTTCTGGCTTTACGTACTTTTCCTGCCGCTGCCAGGACCCAGCTCTGATGGGAAGGAGCAGGGAGGAGAAAAGCATAAACTAAAAGCTGACTGGCTTGAAATTTTGATCAAATCCTGGGGCCAAGATGCAGGACCAGGGCCAGATCCAGGCAAATGAAGTCTATGCAGTCACACAGGGCTCTGCAAGGGCCCTCCAATATATGTGGTCCATGAATCAACTTGAAACACCAATGTGTGTGAGAAGCACTGGCACAAAATAAAGGTCAACAGAACCTAAAACACAGAGCGCTCTGGCCTATGGAGGGTTCATATTTAGTGGGAACTAAATATGGCAGTTTGCAAGGGGGCACGTTGACCCATGAATGATAGAAATAACAACATATGCATAATTTACGGGCCTGCAATGTAGGTTACCCCAATCCCTGAAGCATATGTTATTTTTAATTGAACGTCAAAATTTAATTATGGTAAATTTTATTTTTTCTAAAGAGTGAATCAGCGTGCATCTGTCAAACATTCTTGCGTTAGAAGGAGGTCTATGTGACCATTCCACACACAGAGCCCCAACTTTCCTGGATCCAGTAGTCAATTAGGAGTGTGCACTTCATTTTTGTTATTACAGTAACAAAACCAAAACCAATAATAACAAAATCAATAACAAATTTTGTTTTCGTTATTCATTTCGTTATTGTCTGGAAGTTATTTCTGGAGGGAAAATGTGGCGAGGGGAGGAGGGAGCAGACACCTCAGAGCCATTTGGGAGAGAAACAGTGTCGAACTCTTGAACTGGTCCTGTAATGGGAGGGGTGAGCAGACAGCAAGAATCTGATGGGTGTAATCGCTGGCCAATGAGCAGCGCAAGCAGGTCCCAGGCAGTTGCATGGCTGTGATTGCTCAATGCCTCCTGCTTCCCAGAACCAATCAGGGGGCTCTGGGGAGGGCACTGCAACCCTTTTTATTGTCAGGAGCAGGCTGTTTACCTCTTGTTCTGCGTTAGCTCTTTCTGTGGGCCTTTTTAGACAAGCGGGATTTAAACCACAGTTTAAACCTGCGGCTCTTGGACAGCTCTGTGGGGGGGCTTTAGACACTCGTCCGTGAACCAAACGTTGCCTCACTGCCATTAGAAACAGCAGCACCGGGTGACTCCAGGTGTTTTAAGATGTGTTATAGTACAGACCTCGAGTATCGAGGTATTACTATGCCATGTCCCAAAACACCCAGGAGTTGCCCGGCGCCGCTGTTTCTAATGGCTCTCGGGAGACTTTCAGTTCACAAAGGAAGCCAGCCCCCCCACCCCCAATGGAGGTGTCCAAGACCCGCAAGTTTAAACTGCAGTGTAAATCCCGCTTGTCTAAAAAGGCCCTGTGACAGGTTGCGTTTGGAGAACTCTGGTGATTGCACTAAAAAACTTCCCCAGTAATCAGTGTTATACATTATATACCTTACCTTTCCATATACCCTTTACATTTTACATTTTACCTTCCCCTGTCTGTCTCCCCTTGTACATATATATAAAGAGATATAGGAATAGATTAGATATATTATAGATATAGATTAGATATATACCTCATAGTTTTTTGCTTTTCCCTTCCCCTGTCTGTCTCCCCTGTACGTATATAGAGATAGGTATAGATTAGATATATTATAGCTATAGATATAGTTTAGATATATACGTCATAGTTTTTTCCTTTTCCCGTCCCATCTGTCTCCCCCGTCCATATTATATATATAGATATTAGTTGTATATATACATATAGCTTAGATATTATATAGATATTACTAGATACTAGACTGTTTTATTATATATATTAAGCACACACTACACCACCACACAGACAACTGAAGTCCTGTTTCTGCTTACAAAAATGGAAACAAAACAGAAAATGAACATTTCAATATCAGAATCAAAATTAAAATTGAGAATGTTGATATCAAAATAAAAAACAACACTGATAATGAAAAATTAAATTCCGTTAATAACAAAAACGAAAATGATAGTTTTAATAACGGAAACGAAAAACAACATGGGTCCGTGGTGCACACCCCTAATGTCAGTGCGACCAGGCTCTTCTGGGGCCCAAGCTGAGCCTGATGCAACTGTCCCAAGGGGTGAAACTATGGTCATTTTTACACGGATGCCACCCTCCACCCCCAACACTCATGAACACCCATCGGATGAGTGGGAGAGTGTCCATGTAAACGTCAATGGGTGGGTGTGCGTGCCCCCGTGACCCACCCACCAACAGTCAGCAACACCCATGGAGCAGTCGAGAAGGTGCTGGCATGCTCTGTGGGTGGAGATGGGTGGAAATGGGTGTTCAACACCCACCTGTCCATGTAAACGGCAAAACACACCCACCCACGGGAAGGGTCCACCAAAGCTAGCGAGACATGGCTAGAGAAGCCCCGCAGGAGCCAGCAAGCAGACACACTCATCAGTAGAGATGCTGAATGCTCACCTGGGAGCCCTTAAAGGAGAAGTGAGTGAAGACACGGGTGCGCCGGCTCCCAACATGTCAGGCAGAAAAGCCCAAGACAAAATGAAGGGAGCCAGTGCCATAACATGCATGGGAATGTGCAGGGTAAGCAGAGGGACCCCAGGATGCCACGGGGAGAGGGGCCCAGGTCAACAGCACTGGGCGGGGGGGCAGGATGGCAACGGACAGCACACCCTTCCCGAAACAGGGCAGAGGGCGCAATGCTGCTCTAGCACCACCTGCATCCTAATCCTGAACCACAACCACAGGGCCCAAGGAGGAGAGTGCATCGAAGAACGAGGCTACCCACCCACACAGGGGAGGGCATAGAGAAACCCCAAGCAAATGCTAGGGAAATCCCAAGCAGACAGCTGACAGCTCCACTGGTCCCCTTCCACAGGAGAGAACCCAGACCCTGGTGCACAGCACCACTGGGGAGACAGCCAAGGAGGATCACTGTGGCAGCCAGGTAAAACAGTGGACCCTCCCGGTGTGTGTGTGCAAAGGAACACCCCACAGAAGCAACAGGGGTGCAGCAGGACAATTGCTCACCCTGATGCATTCCCCCAACAGGAGACCACCTGTTCCATTGCCACAGCAGCCACTGGGCAGGCCACACACCTCAAAGCTGGATGGCCCTCACATGCGGAATCCAAAAGGGGGAACCCTGGTCCAGGGACGAGACCCAGGACATCATACGCATGTGTGGGGGGGGGGGGCTGAAAAAATCCAGTACAACCTGGTGCACAACTACAAGACCAAACAGGTCTATGAAGATATCACCCAGGAGATACAGCAATTGGGGTACAATAGGAATGTCACCCAATGCATGCAGCAGGCAAAGGACTTGAGGTCTGAATATAAACATTTCAAGGACAACAATCTCAAGTCCGGCCATGCCATGCACACAGGCCCGGACTTAGGGGCAGGCCCCCTAGGCCCAGGCCTTGGGTGGCATGTTCTGGGGGGGCAGCAATACTAGTGCCGGCACCACCCACTTCTTTTTTTTTCTCTCCCTGCATGGCTGGAGGCTGCTGCCTGAAGCCGAAGCCTGCTGCCTGGGTCCCAATCGCTCACCTGCCTTTGCCGTCTGCCTGCTGGTAGTTCTGCAGCAGCAGCAGTGGGACACCAGGTGGACACCAGACTGGGAGATAAAGCTGTTTGTTTACAAACTACTCCTCCCCATGTGAGTGATCAGAAGGTTGTTGCCTTGTAAAGAAGGTTCTTCAAGATGGCTCACAACATTCTCACAACTGGGTTGTGCATGTTCACCCTATTCAAATAGACCACGTGATGGTCTCGAGCTACTCTAGTATAAAAAACACACTCCCCCTCAGAATGAGAGTTCCTTCCAACCCATTCTAGGAATATAAGAAAAAATTCCATGCGGGGCTGGAAGGGTGGGTGTTGTGAGAATTATTTATTATTATTATTATTATTATTATCAAACATTTATATAGCACCAGCAGTGTACCTGGCACTATACAAAGTAATAAAATAGACATTGCCCCTTCCCCTAGGGCTTACAATCTGAGAGACAGGAGCTGCGGGAGAGACATAGGAAGGGAAACAGAGGGAGAGACAAGGGGTCTAACATTCATGAAGATGCGAGGTCTCAGGTTCATGTACTTGGCTTGGTTACGATGAGAATGACAGCAGGCAGGTCCATGTGGTAAAGATAGGGGTAAACAGACCATAGGTATAGGAAATAGTGACTCAGCAGGATAAAGAGTCAGACAGAGAAAGAGTCCAAAGAGGTGAGTTTTAAGGAGAGATTTGAAGGTATGAAGGGAGGGGGCAAGGCGGATGTGGACAGGGAGTTCCAGGCATGGGGAGCAGCAAGTGAGAAGGGACAAAGGCACTTAGGGGAGCAGGGAAGGCGTGGAAGGGTGAGAGAAGGGACAGAGGAGGAGCGAAGTGCACGGGCTGGAGTATGGAGGGCGATAATTGCAGAGAGGTAGGGGGGAGCGAGGTTGTGAAGAGCTTTATAGGTGAAGACTAGGAGCTTGTGCATGATTCATTCAGGAAGGGGAAGCCAGTGAAGCGAAGAGAGGAGGGGCTGCATAT